>ML663025.1:4952975-5234758 GCA_007570785.1 Antilocapra americana
CACACACACACACACACACACACACACACACACACACACACACACACGCCACAGAGGGTACTGGCTAGCAGAGCACAGATGGAGGGTCAGCGGCACCACTCTGCAGTTGGCAGGGACTTGCTGAGCTGGATGTCCAAGCAAGGGACACAGAAGCCTGGAGCTAACTGCCACCCTGACCACATAGGAAAGGCCCTAGAAGGTGGCCTGGCCGGGCAGGAGCTGCTCACCAGGCTCTACCTGCTCTCTCACTATCAGCCTGCTCAGAGACCTACTATGTGCTAGGTACTGTGTCAGGCTCCAGGAGTTGGGGGACAAGTCTGGCTTACATTGTAGCAACACTGGGGAGTCAGTTATCAGCACCACAGAGCCCCAGGGAGCTCTGGAAGTCAGAGAAGAGAACCCAAATAAATTATTATTAATCACAACACTATCTCTTACTGGGCTTCCCAGGTGGCACTAGCAGGAAAGAACCTGCCTGCCAATGCAGGAGACATAAGAGACGCAGGTTCAATCCTTGGGTAGGGAAGATCCCTTGGAGGAGGAAACGGCAGCCCACTCCAGTATTCTTGTCTGGAAAATCCCTATGGACAGAGGAGCCTGGCGGGCTGCAATCCCTAGGGTCGCAAAGAGTCAGACACGACTAAGGTGACTTAGCATGCATGCTACCTCTTGTTAGTACTACTACCGGGGCTAACTACCAGGGCTGTGTCCACAGGCTCTGTATGAGTTCTTCTTGTATCCTCCACCCTGTGGGCTGGTCCTGCTGCTATTTCAGACACAAATGGTCTGTGTCTAGGTCTCCAGACCCCTGGGCTCTAACCAAGCACCTGCCAGGCACCAAGCTCCTGCTAGGTTCATCTCATTCATGATCTCCCCTGTGTCTGAGGACAGTCGTTATCCTGTTCCACTGAAGAGGCACAAGGCTCAGAGAAGGTGAGGGTCACAGCCAGGGTTTGAACCAGGTTTGTCGGCCCTTGAGACCAGCTGGGTCTCGAAGAATCAGTTTCAATGAACAGAGACCAGCAGGAAGGACTTTCTGGGCAGAGGGGACAGCATCAACAAAGAGGGAAGAAGTGGGACATGGGAGGCATCCTTGGAAGGAAGAAGGATCTAATTAGTGGGTGAGGGCAGATTCTGGAAGATTCTGAAAGCAGGGAGTTTGCTTCTGAAGGGGTTTCATCAAAGGCGCTGATAAGCCATGGAAGGAATTTCTTGTGACCAGCACTCAAAAGGCAGTCCACAGACCTACAACACCACCAGAGAAGTCATTAGGAATCCAGCATCTCAGGTGTGCCCCAGACCTGCCGAATCAGAATATGTATTTGAACAAGATTCCAGGTGGTTCCAACATTTGTTCAAGCAGGAGAAACCTTGGTCTGCTCTAGGAGCTGCACCAGCAGTGAGGGGATTGGATATGGAAGGGAGGCCAGAGCCCAGCTGGGGCTTTAGAGAAGATAGAAGCAGGTGGGAGGCTTGGGACTTTGGTCCAAGAAATGAGAAGCAGAGGCTGGGACCCCCACTCCACATGTGAGAGGGGATACGATGTCATAGACTGTCCTGAAATGCAGGGGGCATGGGATGGACTGCAGATCTGGGTGACAGGGAAGAGGCTGCCCTTGGGCACAGCAGAATGGGGGTATTCTTGTGATATGGTGGGGAACCTTCCAAAAGGTCACTGGAAACACATAGCTAGGGCTCAGGGGTGAAGGGTTAGGGTCCTCCCAGGGCCAGGGAAGGTCATGAACATTACTGGCTGGTGATGGGGTGGAGAGTGCAGAAAGTTGCAGAAAAGGGCTTCATTTGAAGGGATCGAGGAGAGATGGTAATGCTACTGCCGAGAGGCTGAACTCAGACTCTGGGCTCAGGCCAATGGGCCTCTGCCCCTGGCTCTGGCAGCCTAGGGACTCAGGCAGCATCTCTCCAGCCATCCACCATCTGTGAGTATAGTAAGAGCACCACCAATAGTAATAAATGAGGCCGCATACGTCAAGCTCCTGGCCCAGCCTGGCACAGACGTGTCCTCTGACATATTTGCAAGGGCTTTGCTGTTCAGAGAAGCCTGCACAGGAGACGGAGGTGGGCTTCCGGGGCAGTGGGAGGACGTGTGGTCCCCAGTACAGGAGGGAGGACGGGACATTCGTGGTGGTCACAGTGGCAGAGGCTTGGGCAGGTAGGAGGGTACAGGGGGGCTTCTGCCTAGAGGCCTCACCCTTTCCAGACTCTAACCCTCCAGCCTGGGCAGCCTTGCAAACAGTGAAGCAATGTGCCCACCGTCAGGAAGGTCACCACCGCCTGTGTATGGGTGGGTTCTTATTGGACAAGAATTGTTCAAGTTCAGGCTTCTCCCCCTTGCCCTTGCAAGTTGAGTGTCCTCGAAAATAACAGAGCACCATGCCTGGCACACAGTAGGTGCTCGACACACGTTGGTCACTGTCATGATTATCATCAAGTCAACGCAAATGCCACAGGCCCACACTCCACCGTTCGCAAAGCCCTTTCATGCCCAGTGTCTCCTCTATAAACAGTGATGACTGCTCCCACTTAACAGAGATGAAGACGGAGGCTCGGAGAGAGGATTTTCCCACATCCTCATGAGAGACAGGACTCGAACCCTAGTCCCGTGACTCAGGCTACGTACTTGGTGGCCGATGCTCCCAGCCACCTCCCTGTTCATTCCCGTGGGAAAGCTTCCTGGCCACAGGCGTGGGGGCAGCCACAGTCCCATGATAACGCCATCACAGCCACCCCAGGGCGCAGGGGGTTGGCAGAGGCCATGTGACTCAGCCGCCCTCACAAAGGGAGCTGTGTGCCTGGTGCTTAGGCCTGCCTCCGCCACCCATCCCCCAGCCAGAGAAGGAGCAGGGAGCCTGACAAATCCAAGATGCAGGAGAGCCAGAGGCACCTCCAGCCAATGGGACAAGTTTAATGGAGATTCAAGTCCAGACTTGGGGTGCAAGAGGCTGGGGCCAGCTCCAGCACTGGAATGAAGGGCATAGGCCACCCAGGTCCAAGCTGGCTTTCTGAGGCCTTATTTGGAGGGACAAGGACAGATTCAACCCCATTGGCTCCTCCTGGGGCACCAGGCAGGTGCCCCACCCACGTTTACCTGCATCAGGTTTCGAAAGCACTGGGGCTTGTAGTCTGAGGAAAAAGACACTCCCTGGATACCAGCCGCTGGGCTCCTGTGTCCACAGCTGTCCCCAGCACTGACCTCTCACCACCCTTTCCCCCTGAAGGCTTCAGACTCAGAGTCTATGTGCCCCTGTTGAGCTGTCAATGTGTACCAAGCAAGGGACTTGTGTTTTCTCCCACAGTCTGCCAAGGAAATCTTGCCCCTTTTGCTGAAGGGAGAGATGGAGGCTCAGAGAGGGAGGGCACCCAGCCCAAGGTCACACAGGATCTGATTTCAAGGCTGGCTTCTTCCCTCAATACCCTCTTCCTGTTTCAAGTGGCATCTTGACCACATGCCAACAAGAAATGTCCTTGGACCTGCCCCAGACAGACAAACAAACAGACTCTGCCACCCCCCTCCCCCACCTGCCACCTCCCACGGTTGCCCTATTTTTGCCTAGACACATTATGTAGGTCCTTAGACAAAGTTCAGGTTGGCTGGGCCTCCCCAGACCACCCTGCTGACCTTCCCCGGAGGCAGGCACGCCTGGGTGCCCAGCTACCTAAGACAGAAGGTGGACAGGGCAGCCACCCCCTCTCCCTGGGTATGACGGAATGTCTGACCTCAGCCCAGCCCCCCAAGTACACTTGGCGGAAGGTTGGATCCAGTCAGAGCAGGCCTGGAAGGCCATTCTGACCATGTTCCTACCTGTAGAAGCTCCTGAACCCAGGGCAAGGGCAGGTCCAGCAAATGGGGGCCACAAGCCCTCTCCATAATCCCACTCCCCGGCTGCCAGCCTGAACCACCCTTGCTACAGGAAGTAGGTGCAGGGCGGGGCACCCAGAGGCCTGGGTTCCGCAGGTGAGACCCTATGCTGTCTTTACTATCAGGCACCCCTTTGCAACCCTGGGTTTTGGAGCTGGTGAGCTGAGTGCAGGCTTCCTCCGGGGTTGTGGGGGCTGACATCTGGGAAAACTGCTCTTCCCAAGGGGACCTCTGGTGCTCTGCTCTGAGGTCGGCTTGCCTGGAGGAGACCCAGTGATTGTTGCTGTTCAGTCCCGATTGTTTGCAACCCCACGGACTGCAGGATGCCAGGCTCCCCTGTCTTCCACCATCTCCCAGAGTTTGTTCAGATTCATGTCCATTGAGTCAGTGATACCATTCAACCATCTCATCCTCTGCCACCGCTTTCTCCATTTTCCTTCAATCTTCCCCATCATCAGGGTCTTTTCCAATGAGTGGACTGGTGATTAGGAAGTTCCCTACTGCCTCTCGCCCACCTAGATTCCTCCCAGCACTGCTCCCAAAGTCCTCCAATCAGCATAGCCTGGGACCTGGCATCCAAGTGTCCAGATCCAAGCTTCTGAGCCTCAGTGTTCACAGGTGTAAAATGGGTCTGCGTAGGCTTATCTGAGGCCAGGGCTTCCAGGGAGCACAGTCACGGTTGCTCTCATTATCCCAGGCTCTCTTTTCAAGGCAGATTTGCCCCTTAGGAGGAGTAGAGGAGGCTTCTCACTCCTCCATAGAAGCCTCCCTTCCTAGACAGGAGGCCCAGGCCGGCCACCCCAGCTGTCACTGATGTCTCGATGGTTGTGCCCCTTTGGTCAGTGCTCATCCCCAGCCCTGGCCTGTGAGGTTTGGGTGGAAACTATTCAGACACCCAAGACTTGGGCCAGGTGTCTCTGGTCAGGAGTGAGGCATCACCACTCCTGAGTCACAGGAGGCAAATGAGGCCCCGAGAGGTTGAGCGACTTCCCGCCAGGTGGCACAGCAGCAGGCAAAGACAGCAGATGTTGCTTCATCGTCGGGTAACAAGGTGCCATCTTACTTGAATGCCCCAGGCTCCCCAGGGCTCAGGCTCTCAACTTTGACCTCCCCACTCAGCCAGTGCCATACCCCTGGCAAGACCACACACACACACAGAGGCTTTCCAGGTGGCGCTAGTGGTAAAGAACCTGCCTGCCAGTGCAGGAGATGCAGGAGACACAGGTTGGATCCCTGAGTTGGGAAGATCCCCTGAAGTAGGAAATGGCAACCCACACCAGTATTCTTGTCTGTAAAACCCATGGAGAGAGGAGTCTGGTGGGCTACAGTCCATGAGGTCACAAAGAGTTGGACATGACTGAGTGCGCACGCACGTGCGCACACACACACACACACACACACACACACACACACACACACACAGAGCTGTGTGAAGTGTTGGCTGCAGGAGACACACCTGAGCCATAAAGAGGTTGCCTCAGGGTCCTAACCTGGAACCGGGGCTACCGCCACTGCTCTTTTGACAAATAAAGAAGCGGGTGTACTTTGTGGAAAGGCCAACCTCACCCCGGGAGACACCCCCAGCACCTCCCAGAAGCACCACTTCCCACCTGCGCCTCTGCCCTGGCAGCCAAGGCGCCCCCAGGGTCTCCCCATAAGTGCTGGGACACAGATGGTTCAGGAGGCGATGATGACAGACACTCAACAGCAGGGGTGGCCTAATTAACAGAGGGAACATGGGGAGCCCTTTCTACTTCCCACAGGCCCCAGGGAGCCAAGCTTGTGGGGGCAGAGCTGGCCGGGCACCAGGCCCCCTCCCGGTTCCAGCCCTCCACCTCTGTCTGGCTACAGTGTGGGGCCAGGCGACTGGGTGTGTGTGGGTGGAGGTGGGGCTGCAGATGTCTGCTCCCGTCTTTGTTTTCAGATCTCTGCTCCTGCCACCTCTCTCGAGGTAGATAGGGAAACAGCCCAGAGATGGCAGGCTGCCATAGTTTCCACAGGAGGCAGTGGTAGGACAGGCCCTTTGCTCCAGGCTGGCTCCCCCATCCTGGGCCACCATCTAGGGGCTCATTAGAGGGGCCTGGCCCAGGGCGGATCCAAGACCATTTGGGGAACAGCTTGCCTTTTGTCTCCTGTCTCTGACAGCCAAGGTGGGATGGGACACGCTGCCAGGTGAGGGGTCTGGGGAGCGACGGGAAGGACCCTGTGCTGGCCAGAGGTGCAGGCATGCCCCCAGGCCTGCACCCTGCCCCGTCTCACCCAGGGAGGCCGCCTTCCCCTGCCTTGTCAAAAGTCAAACAACCTGGGCCAACCAGCTCCCAAACCGGTTTCCCGTGAGATCCCTGGTGGAAGTAGGCTCTGGGTGCTGGGTGCCTGCCTCCTGCCTCCCCATCAAAGCACGGAGGTTTGCAGCCTCCCCTCAGCCCCCCAGCTTCTGCAGTCTCCCTGGCTGAGCCCAGGGAGCATACCGCGCCTGCCAGTTTCCCTGATGACCAGCATGAGAGCACGGCCAACCCCCCTTCAAAGCCCTGAGGGGTGACCCTGGGACTGCCAGGACTTTCACGTCAGCCCAGAACCCTCAGTCCTTGTCGGGCTGCACACCTGCCTTCAGGTGTGGAACTAGACCTGCGGTTGGCCAAGGTCAAGTGAGCCAGGCTGGGAGCTACGCTCCCCCAACCTCTCCGCCCCGAGCAGCCGCTTCTTACCTCAGGTCTGGGCAGGCCCCTGGCCAGACTCTGCCTGTGCGACTTCCTCCCCGTCCACCTTCTCCCAGGGCTCCCAGGCACCCAGCGGGAGCTTGTCTGGGCAGGCGGGCCCAGGTATGGCTCCGCCCGTGTGCGTGTCTCTTCGCATTTCCGGTGGCCCCACAGCTCCTGCCTCCCTCTCTCATTCCTGGGTTTCCCTGCAGGGGCTGACTTGGACTCTTGGGTGCTGAAGGCTCCCCGGCCCTTAATGGGGGCTTTCAGCACCTCTATTCGGGGCCTCCTGGGTTGTGGCCCTCCAGGGGTCCCTGAATGTCTCTGAGTCTCAGTGCCCCCTTCCGCAGAGCTGGTGGGCGTCACTGCCCCCATCACCATATGTAATGACCAGCTCTGCGAGCTCTGCCTGCCTCCTCTCCGAGCTCAGACCCCACCTGAAGCCTGGGCCCAGACTCCCCTGCCTTCCGCAGGAACAAGCCAACAGCCTGCAGCTTGCTGGCTGGAGACAGGAGGCGAGGGTGGGGCTCTGGGGCATGAGGACTGGGGGCATGGTCCCTGCTGCCAGAATGTTCAGCCTCGTGTTGGGCACAAAGGGGAGCTGACACAGAGGAAGGATGGGGGGCAAGAGTGGGAGAGATTGTGGGCAGCTGCTCCAGCTTTCCCAGGGTACCGTGGGGAGTAGTCTCCACTGCTCCGTCCATCCGTGAGGTCCCCGCAGAGGCCTGTGCCTCTGTGGACCACTGGTACCCACCCCCGCCTCCCCTGCCCAGCGCTACCTGCCTGGCCCCTGCACCACCCTTGAGGCTTTGCCTGAGGCCAGCAGCTCTTCTGGCCCCATTTCTACAGGTGGCTTCTTTCCCTGTCCCCCCCATCCCAGTGTCCATAGTATTGAGAACTGAACCACCACTTTTTCCAAGAAGCCATCCAGACAGTTGTTGATTCATTTGGCAAAGTCTGTACCAGGAGCCACTGTGGACTCGGCCCCAGGTGAGGCACTGAGCCACATAAATACACCTTGAGCATCTTCCCTCACCTCCCCCTGCCACCGCCACCCCAACACAGGGTTCCCGTGGGTTCACCTCATCTGGGGCCTATCCCCCAGAGTCAGAGTCATTTCTTTCCTTGTCTGTGAACTCTGCCAGATGACCAAACCCGCACCCAGCACAGGGCCTGGTGTGGAGAAATTCTGGATGACTGGTGGGTGAAGAAGAAAATGTGGGGAGAAGCAGTGGATGATGGATGGCCAGAAGGATGGACAGGTGGATAGATTCAGCCATGGATTTAGTGAGTGCTTATTGAGGGTCTATGGTGTACCAGACACTGTTCTAGGCACTGGGGACACAGCAGCAAACAAAATATAAAAATCTCTACCTGTACTTCCCTGGTGGTCCAGGGGTTGGGAGTCCACCCACCGGTGGAGGAGAAATGGGTTTGAGCCCTGCTCTGGGAAGATTCCACATGCCACGGGACAACTAACCCATGCATCATGACTACTGAAGCCCCTGCCCTAGAACCTCTACTCCACAGCAAGGGAAGCCACTGCAATGAGAAGCCCACGCACTACAAGTAGAGAATACCCATGCATAGCAATAAAGACCCAGCACAACCAAAAAAACCTCTGCCTTCCTAGAGCTGAGAGAGACAGATAATAAATTAACTAGGAAATTAATATGAAATATCCCTAGTGATAAGAACTATGGAGCAAAATAAAGCAAGGGAGGCAGAGAAGGATGGAGGAGGGAGTGTTGGTTTTGATTTTCTCCAAGAATATGACATGACACAGACTGAATGCGATGAGGGAGGCAGACTTTGCGACGTCTGGAGTGAGAGCATTCTGGGGCAGGAGCAGTACGTGCAAAGGCCCTGTGGCAAGTGGCTGCTTGATGTGCTTAAGAAATAAGGAGGAAATGGGCATTGCTGAATAAATGGGTAGAAGTAGAGATGAGCCAAGGGAGATGAAGGAAGGATGGATGGAGAGATGGACAGATGGACAGATGGGAACAAGGGAGGGATGTGGGTCTGGTGAAGTGTGGGAGAGATCCAACTCCCTGAGGGAGGGTCTGCCTCTTGGCCACAGCTCAGCCCCTTTCCTGGAGGCTAGCCCATACCCCACTGCGGTTTGTGGTCCCCGTCTTCACCCCAGGGAAATTTCTAACTGCTGATACGATCACTGCTCTGCCCATGAGCCCGGGCGGCTGCTCTGCTCAGCAGCAAGATGTGCCCACAGTTGAGCACAGATGGGGCACCAAGAGAGTGGTGGGGTGTCAGGGAGAAACAGGCCTGCAGGAAGACAGCCTGAACCCTAAAGCCACAGAGTTTCCCTGGGGCTCTGAGAGCAGCACCCCTAGCCCCAGAGAGGCTACCCACCCCAATAAGGATACCAGGGGCGTCCCTGTGACTTCCTGTATACCTGCCGGTGACTCCCCCACTCCTGAACCCACATTCCAACCCCCACACTGCCCCGCTGTGCCCTCAGGGCCCTGGCTGGTAATGTCATCCACAGGCTCTTCAGGTGAACAAGAGGGGCTGAGCCCTCATTCGCTGGGTGCACCTGGAGGAGGTTGCCTAAAGCCTGTGCCTTGGGCCATCTATGGAATGAAAGCACATGCCTTCACCCTGCTTTTCTTCCAGCAGCAAAAGGAGGGGGAGAGGGGATGGATGGGAAAGTGCCCTGTCAGAGCAGGTGTCTGAGAAGCGCTTGTGGGGCTGGGGGCTGGGTCTCTAGGAACCCTCATCCAGGACCTGCAGATTATCCCCTCAACTTCCCGCTACACCCACTTTTTCATGTGGGTTTTACAGATACAGGATGGGTTGGGTGGGAGGAGTGTTAAGTAACACATCTGAGGTCATACCCAGGCAGTCCGACTCAGGACTGGGGCCCTTTATCTGACCCTAGGTGAACTCCTCCTCCCTCTGCTCAACCCCACCCCCACTCAGAGGGAAGTCTCAGGAAATGCAGACCACTTCATTGCTGGGGTAAGTGGGAAGCATGGAGGGATGTAAAGGGTCCCCAGCTGTGACATCTCACACTCTAGCAGGACCTCAGGCCCAGTCTTCAAGCTCCCTCTGAGAGCTAATGCTATCCACAGTCAGGGAGTGAGCTCCCCATCCCCAGGGGAAACCAAGGAGTGCTCAGTTGAAGTGTTGCAGAAAAGACATTGCCACATCTGTGAGGAGGACTCAATGGTCTCTACTTTTTTTTTTTTTTTGGCCATGCCATGTGGCATCTTAGTTCCCAGCCAGGGATCAAATCTGTGTCCCCTATAATGAAAGCACAGAGTCTTAACCACTGGACTGTGAGGGAATTCTCCTCAATGATCTCTAAAATAATTTTCTGATCACAGGTTAATTCACGTGGGTCATTTTTCACTAATTCACTTATTCATTCACTAAACTGATACTTGCAGAATGACTCCTGGGTGCCAGGATCTTCCTTACATTTTCAAAAGCAAACTGCCCACAGGACAGGCAGCAGCGCTGTGATTGGGCATGGGGCTCTAGAGCAGCCTGCCTGGGTGGGCTATCCCAGCTCCACTTGCGAGTCAGGTTGCCTCCCTTAGCCTTGGTTTGCTTTTCTGCAAAATGGGAGTGATATCAGTATCAATCTATGAGAATTAAATGAAAAACTGCTAAGTGCTTCTAACAGTGGCTGGCATGTGGTAAGGGCTCAGTGAGTGTTTGCTATACTCACATGCAGAAGGGAAATGAAATTATGAACCTTATAAAGACTATATAGTCCATGGGGTCGCAAAGAGTCAGACAAGACTGACTGACTTTCACTTTCAAAGCCCATTAAAGTCTTTACTGCTGTCTCTGTATTGAACAGAGTTGGCTTCTTCCTCCTTTTTGGCCACATTTGGAAGAAAGTGACCTCCCCAGGCAGATGTGGGTGTACAAACCCACAGCTCTCACGGTGCTGGGATGGGCAGAGAGGTAGTCAAGGGGATTACCCTGCTTCCCACCAGGAGTTCATTCCCCACCTTCTGCATCCTTGGACACACATGTTCCAGGTTCTTTCTGTACCTGCTCCTTCATCTGCACCCAGTCTGAGAATCAGGAGAAACTGATTCCAGTCCTGGGTCTGCTGCTCACGGGCTCTGTGATGCTGAACAGGTGATGGCCCCCTCTGAGCCTCAGCGTTCCCATCTGTGAAATGGGGATAATAAGAGGCCCCATGCTACAGCGTTTTCAGATGAATCACATGAGGAGACTAGGGGCAGGGAACCACTCTGAAACCACTTTGCCAACCAAACGACTCATTTCACCATCCAAATAGCTCTGTCGAGTGTCTGTCCCCAAGAGTCTGAGACCAAGGACAACTCAGAGAGGAAACTTTGCTCGTAGCCTATGTGTGTTGGTGGTACCCTAGCATTCCGTGACCCTGCCGAGGCTGTCCTTGTGTAGTCCCAGGGTCCTCTGTTGAGTTGACTGAGTTCTAGGACAACTGAGTCACATTTTCTGCTGGGTACCCCCGCCATGTCTCCTTAAAGTCAGCACTCCCCGGGTAGCAACCAAACACAGGAAATGGGTTACAAACCAGCTGTCAAGACTGTGGAGGCAGGAGCTGTGGGCCTAGAACAGGGCAGCTCTTGCTGGGGCTATGTCTGGGAAAAGCTTAGAGAACCTCTCATCATAGTCCCAGCATGGCCCTGACCTGCCCACAGGTCTCTTATTGGGACCAAGTGTCCCTCACCTCTCCTGATCTCGCATCCCATCTCTGCCCAAACAAATCCCACCCTCTGCCCTTATAGCCCGATTCAAATGTCCCCTCTTTCAAATAGCCCTCTTGGAGTTATCCCATTCTTCCCTAGGGGAAGTCAGCCTCTAAACCTCTGTCGGAAAGGGGGACATCTCACCCCTACTTCGCTTGAGTTCTTGTGTCTGGACTAATAATAAGATTGACACAAGACAGAGATTAACAGGAGAAAAAGAAACAAATTTTAATTTGTGTGCAGGGAGGTCTCAGAACTGGGACCCAAGGGACTTCCCTGGTCCAGGAGTTAGGACTATGAGCTTCCACTGCAAGGGGCACAGGTTCCATCCCTGGTTGGGGAACTAAGATTCCACAAGCTGTGCAGCGCAGCCAAGAAAGAAAAGAAAAAAAATGGAACCCAAGAAGTGGCCAAAGCTGGCATCTTTTACACTTTTTAGACAGAGAAACAATAAATTTGTGAGGAATTAACAAGCCAAAGAAACGTATCACTTAATTAGTGAAGAATCTAAACATAGTTTGGGGGGATTCCCTGGTGGCTTTGTGGTAAAGAATCCACCCGCCTATGCAGGAGACACGGGTTCCATGCCTGATCCAGAAAGATATCACAAGCTGTGGAACGACTAGGCCCATGTGCCGCAACTATTGAGCCTGTGCTCTAGAGCCTGCGAACTGCAGCAACTGAAGCCCACACACCCCAGAGCCTGTGCTCTGTCACAGGAGGAGTCACCTCAATGAGAAGCCTTTGCACCACAGCTAGAGAGTAGCCCCCACTCACCACAACTAGAGAAAGCTCACACAGCAACAAAGACCCAGCACAGACAAAAATAAAACAGAGTTTGGACTTGGGGCAGTAGATTAGGGAAGAACGAGCAGGTTTGTTTATGCAGCTTCTCGGTCAAATCCCCCCTCTCTGGCGATAAGGGTGTCTTTCCCCCTCCATACACAGGAAGGGCACCTTTCATATCAGAGAATTGTTTCCTGCTTTTCAAGGAGACAGAGGAGGGTCAGAGCTTCCTTCTTGCATTGGCTGCTCCTTGAAAAACTTCTATTCAAAATAATCAATACACCAATGTGGCCTACTGGCGGCAGCCTGCCCTGAGTCCCACCATCTCAAAAGTCCTCAGCACTCTACCTACAAGAATACTACCATCCAACTCTCCTGAGCAGATCTATGCGAGGCCCTTTCCTTTATAAAGCTTTAAAGTGTATGTTAGTCCCTTAGTCATGTCCGACTCTTTGCAATCCCATGGACTGTAGCCCATCAGGCTCCTCTGTCCATGGGATTCTCTTGGCAAGAATACTGGAATGGGCAGCCATTCCCTTCTCCAGGAGATCTTCTCAACCCAAGATCAAACCTGAATCCCCTGAATTACAGGTAATTTCTTTACTATCTGAGCTACCAGGGAAGCTCAGACTAAACTCTACATGGACAGATTCATTTAATCCCCATAACAGTCCTATTGAAAGATCAAAAGTGAAAGCTGCTCAATCATGTCTGACTCCTTGCGACCTCATGGACTATACAGTCTATGGAATTCTCCAGGCCTGAATACCAGAGTGGGTAATCTTTCCTTTCTCCAGGGATCTTCTAACCCAGGGATTGAACCCAGGACTCCCACACTGTAGGCAGATTTACCAGCTGAGCAACCAGGGAAGCTATGGAGGGATGCTCCATAGGAAACAATCCTACAGAGGGATGCTATTATTATAAGTGAGGAGATGGAGCCCCAAAGAAATTGAGTCACCTGCCACAGAACACATAGCCCGTGAGTGCCCAGCTAGCATTTGAACCCATATCTGTATTGGACCATAACTTGTCTCTTTTATGCAGCTTCTCAGTAAATGTATTTCATTCGTTCATTCAACAAACATTTTTATAAGGGCCCACTGAATGCCAGACCTCACCCTTGGGCTCTGTGGACATGAGGCAGACATCACCTCTGCCCGCATGGGATTTATAGCCAGATGGGGTGAAGGATTAAAAAAAGATTCAGTGAAGTAATTCATGAATCAAGTAATTCAATAAGTATGAAGAAAAATAATTCTATATAATGAGGAAGGCCAAAAAAAAAAAAAAAAAGGGCAGAAATGACATGCAACAAGGAACCTGCTTTTAGCCAGGTAAGCGTGGAAGGATTCTTAGAGAAGGTGACATTTGTAATAAAGTTCTGGTGGGCGAGGAAGAGCCAGTCTTGGAAAGAATGAGTCTAGGGCACAGAGTACCAGGCAGAGGGAACAGCTTGTGCACACAGGCTCAGATAGGAGCAGAACTCAGAGCGCTGGGGAAACAGGCAGCTAGTAAATGTGTCTAGAGCACAGGGGCAAGAGAGATGAAGCCAGGGAGGAGGGCCGTGGAGACAGGGAGGGAGGTGCAATCTTGATCCCAGAGCAGGGGGAAGCCATGGGTGGACTTAGGCAAGGGGTGAGGGCATCCATTTACATTTTAAGGAGAGTAGCTGAAGAACTAGTCTCTGCCCTGACTAGGTCAAGGCTGTTGATCAAGGCTAGGTCAAGGATCAAGGGTCCTGCAAGGTCAAGCAGAAACTGTGCAGAAGTCCCCCAGGGCAGAGGGCAGGGCAGCCTCCCACCCCATCCAGAAGGGAGACACTGAGGCTGGTCCATCCACAGTAGCTAGTTCCCCCAGAGCTGGAAGGCTGGCACCTGCTCATCCATCAGGTAGTCATCTGTCCATCCATCAGGCAATCTCTCTATCTGCCCAACAGCCCTCTGCAGTCTTGGGTCCAGCGCTGGTCTCCCCTGCCCCTCACCTACAGCGAGCAGCTAAACAGTAACACCTGGCTCTCTGTGTATTGTTCAGACACAAAACGGTGATATTTTATTTTTTTCTTCTATCTTTCTTTTTTGCCACACTGCATGGCATGCAGAATTTTAGTTCCCTAACCAGGGATCAAACCTGCGGCCCCTGAAGTGGAAGCTCAGAGTCTTAACCACTGAATTGCCAGGGAAGTCCCAAACACCGAAATTTTCATTTGCATGAACAAGACAAGAGTGAAACGACAAAAATGTGTTGGAACTTTACTTGTTCATCAGTGACATGAGCGATTTTTTTTTACTGAATTAGATCACAGTCCTCAAAGCCTGGAATTCTTGCTGACTCAGAATAATAGCTTTTGAATACACTGCTGAATGGGATAATAGTTTTCTGTTGTTTCGTGCTATTCACGACATAACAGCCACAGACGTGACACACTGCACTGAATGTGCCCTACCTCCATTTTCTCCACCACTTCCTTAGGTCTGGCAAGATCAACAAAGAGAGAAATCAAGGCCTGATCTGTATTGCAGCACGCGCGGATTTCTATGGCATAAATACTCCCACCATGGACCATTTCAAGGTATTGGACTGACTAAAAAGTTCCTCTGGGTGTTTTTCCATAAGATGTGTCACGCCTTGAACGTGAAATTTGAGGAAAGCTGCGCCACAGCTCTCTATTCTATAGCATTTCTATGGTACCAGTGCAATGGATGTCAAAACCACAAGCGCGTAGATGACTCGTTTGCTAAAGCTGCCGTGACTAAGTACCACAGGCTGAACAGCTGAGATGACAGAAACCAGTTGTCTCATAGTTCTGGAAGCTGAGAGTCCAAGATCAAGGTGCCCACAGGGCTGGTCCCTTCCGCTGGCTGTGAGAAAGGGCCCGTTCTAAACCTTTCTCCTCACTTCTGGTGATTCACTGGCTACCTTTAGCGTTTCTTGGTCTGCCAAAGCATCACTCTGATTCCTGCCTCCGTCTTTCTATGACATTCTCTCTGTGTGTGTCTGTGTCCAAATGTCTCCCTTTTATAAAAACACCTGTCATATTGGGTTAGGGCCCACCCTAACGACCTCTTATTAACTTGTTTCCCTCCCTAAAGACCCCCATCTATAAATAAGGTCACATTCTGAAGTATTGAAGGTGAGGAATCCCACATAGGAATCGAAGGGAAGGATACAACTCGGCCCATCACGATAGATAATAGCAAAATGTGGCATAATAATTAGAAAGTAGTGTATTTTGAGCATTTATTACCATTTTTATTATAGTTTAATTGCAAGTTTATGTGATTTAATGCTTAACAAGGGCTGTTTCAAAACCAACAACTGGCTCCTGCAGGCCAGTATGAATGGGCTCCAACACATCAGAGGCACCCCCCCTCCCTCAGCCCTGTCCCAAGACCCCGACTGACCTCCCTGCAGGCTCAGATGAGGGACAGGTCAGAAAAGCTGGGGGTAAGTCCTGAACGTCTCCTGAGGAACCCTGAGAGCCCAGTCTCATCTTACCAGGAAAGGGTCCTGAGGGAAGGATGCTCCAGTGACAAGCTGTGGTCACAGGGTTTCCAGACCCGACCAGCCAAGACCTGGAAACAGTCCAAGTGTCAGTGCCAGGAGGTGGCTCAGAAAGCGCAGCCAGGTCGCTCCACTAGGGTGACCAACCATCTCTATTTGCCCCGGACTGTCCCCGCTTTCAGCCCTGGATGTTTTGGGTTCCAGGAAATGCCTGAGTACTGGGCAAACCAGGACAGTTGGCCATCCCCACCTTATAAATACTAAATTCAGTGAAAATAGGGCTTCCCTGGTGGTCCTGTGGTGGAGAGTCTGCCTGCTGATACAGGGGACACAGGTTTGATCCCTGGTCCAGGAGGATCCCCCATGCCGCAGGGCAGCTGGACCCATTCATTACAGGTACGGAGCTTCCACCCTAGAGCCCGCAAGCCACAAAAGAGGCCACCCACAATAGGAAAACTGTGCGCTGCAACTAGAGGAAAGAAAGTGAAGTCGCTCAGTTGTGTTTGACTCTTTGTGACCCCATGGACTGTGGTCCACCAGGCTCCTCTGTCCATGGGATTCTCCAGGCAAAAATACTGGAGTGGGTTGCCATTCCTTTCTCCAGGGGATCTTCCCAACCCAGGGATCAAACCCTGGTATCCTGCATTGCAGGAGGATTCTTTACCGTCTGAGCCACCAGGGAAGCCCAAAACAATGCTACCAGGAAGCAAAGCCAGTTGGAAGGATTGTAGGCGTTTCTTTCCATTTTAGAATTATTTCCATTATGGCTGTTCTAAAATTGTTTTGCGCAACACAATCAAAGTAAAACAAAAACCGGAGGTATCTATGTACCTGGGTGGATATAAATAGAGCCTGAAACCAAATGTTACTCTGTGGTGAGGGGGTATGATGGAGGGCAGCTCCCGGACACCGCGGCTGGCCCCAAAAAGCGTGCCGTTCCTGGAGGTGTATCTTTAGAACAGCTGGCAGGAGGTGCAGCTGGCTGGTTGCTCTCTGAGGTTATGCTCACCCAGGTCAGGACTAACAGCCTGAGCAGACTGAGGAAATCGGTAGGCGGGCAGGCGCAGCTCCTGAGTCAGAGAGGGTGTCTGTTGTTGCTGGGGAAGCCCAGTGCGGGAGCGCATCTCGGGCCCACCTGCACAGCTGACACAGATTCCATTCCCCTCAGCACTCACCACGTCTTGCAGAGATCAGCCTCAGCAACTTGGGGAGCCGCCCTGGCCCCCAAGGCAGGAAAGTCTGCCCCCCCACCCCACCCCGTTCATAGAAGGGGCAGCTATCTCTCCTCCCAATCTTCTTTCCCCCTGTCTCTGAGCTCCTGTCCTAATATTAGATTTGCGAGTGCAGGGTGGGGCAGGAGCTAGGGGTGGGAAGGGGCAGTTCAGGTACAAAATGTAAGGAGGTGCTCACTGCCGGGAGCCCAGGACTCTGCACCGCACTCAAATCTGCCTCGGACTCTGCAAGGCAGGCTCTCTTACTATCTCATCTCAAAGTCAAAACAAAACAAAAAGCACAAACCACAGACAGCAGAGCGTGAATCACCCTGGAAAGTAGCAGGGTCAAGACCCAAACCTAGGCTTGTCAGGCTCCAGTGTCCACTGGCTTAACCACTGAGCCATTCTCCCCACTCCCTCCTCCCCCACCTCAAACCTCCCCTGGTGCGTGGACACCTGCCTGAAACTCAGGCGAGGCAGAAGCAAGCCTAAGCTGAGTTTGCAGACTGGAGCTGGGGGCCCAACTCTGCCCAGGCCTACCCAGTAACCCTTGATCAAGTCCCTTTGCTTCTCTGTGTCTCAGCTGCACTGTCTGCGGAAGCTGATGGAGCAGGAGGTACAAACTGCAGTGGCAGGGCAGGCAACGCTGATGAGAGCAGGAGGGAGAGGAGATCGGGTGGGGGAGCCCAGGATGAACTGGAGAGGAGGGGCCATCCTGCGGAGCGCTGCCAGCTCCAGCCAAATGTCACTTGAGGGGGTTTGGGCCCCGTGTGGTCTGATCCTTCAGTTCTTTTGAGAAAAGCTAGAACTTTTAGTTCGGACTTTGCCTTCCAGTGCAGAGGATGTAGGTTCAATACCTGGTCAGGGAGATAAGCTTCACATGCCTCACAACCAAAACACCAAAATATAAAAATACAGAAGCTGCACTGTAGCAAATTCAATAAAGACATTACAACTGGTCCACATTTTAAAAAATTCTTTAAAAAAAAGGTTGAGATTGATTTCAAATGGATTTAAAGCCCCTTGAGAGTAAAAGCCTATATACATGGCCAGACACCACCCTGGGCCTCTCACTGACAGCCTGTAGACCCCATGTCAGAGCCTTGGGGTGTTCCCCCATGTCCATGTGCCCCTTTAGTGGAATGGAACCTCATGCTTTTAGCAGGGCTCACAGCTCTCCAGAATAAAGACATTACTTCCGAGTTTCCCTGGCAGTTAAACGAGGCCACGTGACCGAGTACACCCATCTGCCCCACCGGGAGATCACAAAAGCTAACGCTGATATGGGTCCAGTGTGGTTGTCAACACTTTGCTATATTAACTCCTTCATGCTCACAGCAGCCCCACAGCAGATACTATTTCATCCACTTTTTCCAGGTGAGGAAACTGAGGTGCAGACACCCAAGTTCACACAACCCAAGAGGAACAAAGCCAGGATTCTCCCCAGACAAGCAGCCTTGCTATCTCTGTGGGTCTTGTCACCCCCGAAGAGTGTAGGCATGGCAGTGGCTGGGATGGGGTTCAAGACAGGGGTACATGTCCTCTAGCTCCCAGCACAAAGTCCGGCCTGGCTGAGGAGTCCCCTCTCCATGGAGGGGAGCAGAGTGGACAGGAGTCCACTTGGAGCCCTCAAAATAAGCGGTCCCTCCTGGATAAGCCTCCTATGTCTCAGTGTGCTCATCTCTGAAATGGGCACATCGGGAGCTTATGACGAGTGGGAATAAAGGTACATGCAAAGCGCTGAGCCCAGGGTCCTGCAGAGTCTGAGGACAGTGAGGATCCAGGACTATTCTAGTCCAGCTAAGCCCCCAGGGAACCAAAGAGAGTTTGGGGCTTGAGGGGCTTTCAGGGGGTGGGGACATCTCAGCCCACCTGTGCCAGGGCAGGCACCGGGCAGGGGTCAGAAAATGTGTATCTCGTGCTCCTTCCTCCAGCAGCGCCAACCTGACACCCAAATCTGCAGGGTTCTCCTGCAGAGCCCTGGAACTCCTGATGGGCAAGAGGACCAGACCGGCAGAGGGCAAGCCTGGGGAGGCTGGGGCTCAGCCAGGACCCCACCCCACTTGAGAGGCCCTTCGGTGCCAGCCCTGCCCTACCCCCACTTGCCATCTGCCTGGCCCCTGGGGTCCCGGTCTCCCCAGCTGCTGGGTTTGCTCACATGATGCCCCAGCTGCTGTGAGTCAGAACGCAGAGTCACAGGGCCACCCCAGGGTCAGGGTTGGGGGTGCTGACCCTACAGTTCAAGAGGAGGAGGAGGCACTGGGATTTGGGACTGGGGGGGGCACATTTCTCCCATCCCCCAACCTGCACCCTGAAAATCCCACTGCTTCCTCCATGTTCTTGCTCAGAGCCCTACTGTGTAGAGAAGCCCACCTGCATCCCTGAAAGGGGTACAGCCCCACCACCCACCATCCACATGCAGCTCTTGCTGAGGATGAAGTGACCCGGGGCTCGGTTCGGCTGGATTGTCCGTGTAGCCCCCGTCATGGCTGTCCCTGCCGTGCCTCTCCCGCCTCTGTCATGCTGGGTCCTGCTAGGAAGGCTACCCACACTGCACACAGATCCGGCTGTCGTGGCAGTCTGAACAGAGTATCGCAGAAGAGAGTGAGTTTATTAAGAACAAAGAGCAAAGATAATGTGGACGCTGCAAGCACAGCGGGCCGATGTACTGACAAACCAGGGAAAGTCAGCTGGACATGTTAGAACAGCAATCTGACTCGAGGGAAAGTCAAGGCTTTTCGTGGGTTAGTAGCCAATTCTTATAGCTTCAAGAGAAAGAAAATTCCTGCTGGAAGAGTGGCATTAGGTGATTGGTTAGGGCGCTATAGGCTGAGCACCTGGGTGGGCATTTTTGCCTAATTTGGGGCCAGGGAGCTGGCCTGTAAGGACCAGGGGCTTTTGGCAATGGTTACAAAGGGGCTTCCCAGGTGGCGCTAACGGTAAAGAACTCACTTGCCAGTGCAGGAGACACAAGAGATGCAAGTTCGATCCCCGGGTTGGGAAGATCCCCTGGAGAGGGAAATGGCAACCCACTCCAGTATTCTTGCCTGGAAAGTCCCAGGAATGGAGGAGCCTGGAGGGCTATAGTCCATAGGGTCACAAAGAGTCAGACAAGACTAAAGCAACTGAGCATACACCTACGCACAAAGGGACTCAGTTCTGGAGGTGACCTTGATTCTGGGTCCCCACTTTTACAGCCTTGGGGCCAGGACTCCATACCGGCCACAGCCCTGCCTGCTCTTTCACCTGCCCTTCCGGGTGGCCACCTCCCCCTCTGCCCCAGCCCTGCATTTCCTCAATGGCCCCATTCAGCCAGCTTCTCTCCAGGCCGAAGCAGCCTTTAAGACTGGACTCCTATGTACTCATTCCGCGGCAGTTGTGTGGCCTCTGGCCAATCACTGCCCTCTCTGGGCTCCTCTCCAGCCACACTCAAGGCCTCCTGCTGCAGATTCTGAATTATCTGGTTTTGGATAATGCCTGTGCATGCTAAATCATTTCAGTCATGTCCGACTGTCTGCAACCCTATGCACTGTAGCCCTCCAGGCCCCTCAGTCCATGGGATTCTCCAGGCAAGAATGACGGAGTGGGTTGCCATTTCCTCCTACAGGCGATCTTCCTGACCCAGAGATTGAACCTACGTCTCCTGTGACTCCTGCACTGCAGACAGATTCTTTACCACTGAGCCACTGGGGAAGCCCTGGATAATGCCCAACATTAGTCATTTATTTTCAAGCCTCCCCTACCAAGTGACTTCATGTCAGCTAAGGGGGAGGATGTTTTCTTCCTGAGAGTCTTGGGTATCAGGTTACCATTTCTCACTGGCTCGGCCTTTCCCCAGGAGGTATAGGGTACATGGGAGAAAGATCTGAAAGGTAGAGGCTCCAGAAGGTCAAAGTCTGCACCTGACAGAAGTAGAGAATGAAACCCTTGCTGGCCAAACACCCAGAGGCTACACCTGCTGCTCTGCAAACATGCCTCGAGCAGCAGGAGGCCTGAGGCCAGCCTCCTTCGGGCACACAGCCAGGGCCACCCACCCCAGCCATGCTGAGCCTCTACCAGAGCAAAAGGGGCTGCTATAGGCCAGGAATGTATCACAGTCACACATGGGGTGTGCCATAGGATGTCATAGAAACAGCCCGGTCCTGGAGACAAGCAGACCAGGGGTCCTGTCCCCCCTCCATCACTGTCTCACACCGACTTTGGGCACAGCCCTTTTGATTCTGAGCGTCAGCGGGCCTAATCCTAGCAACAATACGGTAAATGAAGTGTCCAGCCCAGGATCCATCCTAGAGTTAGAGCAGAAAACCGCACCATAACAGGAAGAGGGGGAAAAAAAGATAAACTGAATTTTCTTTTTTCCAGCGCTTACGGAAGTCAATAAAAAATGTTCAAGGTTAATAAATCAAATAATAGCAGTATAAGCATGCTATTTATTGCCCTGGAGGTAACCACAACATAAATTAAAACTGCTAAATGGTGGACTCTGAGGAGGGGGTTGGCAGGAAATCAGGCCTTTTGATAAGAACTATTTACCAGTTCATGTTTTAAAATATCTATCTCTTAAAAGTATTTGTCAAAAAGGAACTCAACCCTTTTAGTGTTGTTTTGGGAGGTCATAACTCTTTAAGAGGTGGCTCAGTGGTAAAGAATCCCCATGCCAATGCAGGAGATGCAGGAGACCTGGGTTCAATCCCTAGGTCGGGAAGATCTCCTGGAGGAGAAAATGGCTACTCACTCCAGTTTTCGTGCCTGAAGAATCCCATGGACAGAGGACTCCGGCAGGCTACAGTCCACAGGGGTCGCAAAGAGCTGGACACGACTGAGCGGCAGAGCATACACACAACTCTTAACAAAAGTATGTGGGGCCTATGAAGGCAAAATAATGTCAAGTGCTCAAGTTATGGAATCAGGTTGCTAAAGTTCAAATCCTTGCTTTGCACCTGGCTAGCTGTGCTGCATCGGGCAAGTTGTTTAACCACTCTGTACCTCAGGTTCCTCATCTGTTGAATAGGAATAATAACAACTCCGTGCTGCTGGCATATAACTGTGAGTCTTTATTGTTGTTAAAGTAGGCAGAGAGCTGAAGAATTGATGCTTTTGAACTATGGTGCTGGAGAAGACTCTTGAGAGTTCCTTGGACAGCAAGGAGATCCAACCAGTCAATCTTAAAAAAGAAATCAACCCTGAATACTCATTGGAAGGACTGATGCTGAAGTTAAAGTTCCAATACTTTGGCCACCGGATGCGAAGAGCTGACTTATTAGAAAAGACCCTGATTCTGGGAAAGACTGAAGGCAGGAGGAGAAGGAGATGACAGAGGATGAAATGGCTGGATGGCATCACCAACTCGATGGACATGAGTTTGAGCAAACTCCGGGAATTGGTGATGGACAGGGAAGCTTGGTGTGCTGCAGTCCATGGGGTCGCAAAGAGTTGGACACGACTTGGCGAATGAACAACAACATCTATGATTCATAAATGCAATTGGTTTATAAAAAGAGGGTTATCATGCTACACATAGCTTTTTGTAACTTGCTTTCTTTTCTCTTGCCAAGTTATAGTGGACATTATTCCAGACCAGTACCTACAGTTCTATTTCATGCTTTCTAACTGATGCAAGAATTCTATTGCATACAATATAAATGTATGTAGCCATAACCCCCTCTTGAAGGAAATTTAGACAGTTTCCAAGTTTTAGTATAACATGCTTGGAAGCAGTGAACATATATTTTGGGCACATGTGTGGCTATTTCTGAAGAATAGATTCTTAAGAGGGGAATTGCTGGGTCAGAGTTTGTGCAGTTAAAACTTTTATAGATATTGCTAAATTGCCCTCCTTAAAAAGTAGTACCAATTTAGATTTCCAGAATTCTGTAAAAGCGTCCATTTTCCCATCCTCTTACCACTTTTTTTATGCCAATCTGGAAGAGGCTGATGCCATTGGGTTTTGGGGGAGAGGGATTTTTGTTTAATTTTATTTATTTTTATTGATTTTTTGGCTGCACTGGTTCTTCATTGCTGTGAGGAGTTGTGGAGCACAGGTTCTCGGGCATATGGGCTTCAGTGGATGTGGCACATGAGCTTATTTGCTCTGTGGCATGTGGAATCTTCCTGGGCCAGGGATTGAACTTGTGTCTCCTGCATTGGCAGGGGATTCTTATCTACTGAACCAGCAGGGAAGTCCTGATGCCACTGTTTTAATGTGCCTGTCTATAATTGTGAAGGAGTCTGAACATCTTCTCATAACTTTACTTTTCATTTTTATTTCTTCTTGTATGAGGCAAATGCATATATCCTTCACACATTTTTAATGGGGCTTTTTGCCACTAATTTATTTTCTTACTAATTTACAGGACCCCTTTTCATGCTAAAATTTTTAATTCTTTAATACATACGAGGCAATATTTTCCAGCGGTCTACTGCATGCCTTTTAGCTAAATTCTCAGTATCTTTGGTCATAGGATGTTTTACATTATTATACAGTCAAACTTGGGGCTTCCCTGGTTGCTCAGCCATGAAGATTCCGCCTGCAGTGCAGGTGACTCGGGAGATGTGGATTCAGTCTCTGGGTCAGGAAGATCCCCTGGAGGAGGAAATGTCAACCTACTCCAGTATTCTTGCCTGGAAAATGCCAAGGACAGAGGAGCCTGGTGGGCTGCAGTCCATAGGGTCACAAAGAGTCAGACACGACTGAAGCCACTGAACACATAGTCAAACATAATGTTCTTTTATGAATTTTGGCCCTCATGTCTTAGCTCCTACTGGCTGGACCTTATGAAAAACATTCTTCTAGGGTTCCCCAGATGGTTCAGTGAGTGGTAAAGAATCCACCTGCCAGTGCAGAAGACGTGGGTTTGACCCCTGATCTGGGAAGACCCCACATGCTGCAGAGCAACTTAGGCTGAAGCACCACAGCTAGAGAGTAGCCCCCGCTTGTCACAACTTGAGAAAAGCCCATGCAGCAAGCAACAAAGACTCAGTACAGCCAAAAATAAATAAAATTATTTTAAAAAAACTTCTATGTTTTATTTTAATATTTCTATAGTTTTTTAATAACATTTAATCCATTCATCTTTAATCTATCTGGAGTGTTTGTATGTGTGCATATGGTGTGAGGTAGGGGTATAATTTTATTTCCTTCTAAATGGAGAGCCAATTGTCCCAACAATCGCTTGTGACGTCCCTTTGCCAAATGTAACCCTCTGACTGTCTAAACATCCTTGTTGTGATCAGCACATGGCAACACTCTGTAAATCCTGTTTTGAGGGAGCAACCAAAATAACAGCTAAAGGAAACCAGCATACTCTATCATGCAGCAAAGCACAGGTCTCAGAATTTAGAACTAGCAGTGAATACAAGGGGCTCCCAATATAAGTGAATACTTGTGGCTTTCGTTTTTATTGTTTTCAAATCAGCTTTATCTCCCTGCAAAAAATCTCTACATTTCAAGTGTACTAGTCAATGACTTGACCAGCATGCCCACTTGTGTAGCAAACACCTCAATCAAGATACAGAGCATTTTCATCTTTCCAGAAACTTCCTTTAGGCTTCTTTGCAATCAACCTCCCCTCCATTTTCACTCCAGGCAACCATGATGCTAAACTGTGTGTGTGTGTAGTACATTGATAACACTTTCAGAGAAATAAATAACCTGGCTGCAGCGTGAGTCTGTTGGCTGAGGAAGAAGGCCAACTTCCCCTCTGGGAAAGGACTACCCTCTTGAGACTGACAAATACCCCCCTGGACCTGTTTGGTTAAGAAGGGGGCAGGGGTAACCCAGGCTAGGTATCCCCCCAACTCAGGAAGGCAAGTTTGTTCTCACAGTTTTTTCCAAGTCCAGAAATTAAATCTGCCAAATTTTTACTTAATATTTTAGATCTATGGATCTTTTAAAATTTAATTCAAATGATTGTTTTTAAAAGAAAACACAACATCCTGTGTTAAATGACCAGGGTCATATGCCATAATTAATGAAAAGCTATTCATTAGACAAATATTAAAAATTAATCTCCCTTGGGACTTTCCTGGTGGTCCAGTTAAGAATTCTCCTGCCAATGCAAGGGACATGGTTTTGATCCCTAGTCCGGGAGGATCCCGCGTGCCATGAGGCAAATAAACCTTGTGCCACAACTACTGAACCTGTGCTCTAGAACGGGCGAGCCACAACTACTGATCCCACACACCACAACTACCAAAGCCCTCATGCCTAGAGCCTGCCATCCACAAAAGAAGCCACTGCCGAGAGAAGCCCATGTACTGCAATGAAGAGGAGCCCCCATTCACCACAACTAGAGAAAGCCCACGTGAAGCAACAAAGACACAGTGCAGCCAAAAATGAATACAAAAAATAAATTAATCTCCCTGTACCATCTAAAATTCCATTCCAATGGCCTCTTATGGAGAGAGCTGCAGACACAGAATGGGTAAGTGAGCTGCAGAGGAAGAATCCAGACCTTGAGGATGGAGGCTGGTGGTTTGTGGGGCAGGAGAGTGGCTGGGGGTGGACAAGCCAGCCTCAGCGTGTTTCAGGACCTAAGGGTTCCTTTTTCACTGAAACAGTGGAATTGCTTTAGGAAAAGACCTGAGTCCGCATACCCACTTCCTGCAAGCCTGTTTCTTAGCTCACAGGTTCTGAGACTTTCCATTCATAAAAGGAAACATGTATTTAAGGGACCACTCAAGGAGAAAATACCTTTGGAATCAGACAGACTGGGATCCATTTGTACTTATTAATAGTTACATGTCCTTGGAGAAGAGAATCATCTTTCAGAGCCTCAATCTTCCCACCTGCAAAATGGGCATAATAATAGTACCTTATTCAGGTGGAGCTAGTGGTAAAGAACCCACCCGCCAATGCGGAAGATATGAGACATGGGTTCGATTCCTGGGCCACGAAGATCCCCTGGAGGAAGGCACAGCAACCCACTTCAGTATTCTTGCCTAGAGAATCCTAAAGACAGAGGAGCCCGGCAGGCTATAGTACATGGGCTCGCAGAGTCGGACACGACTGAGTAACTAACAGTTTCATACTATAAGGACCGAATTTGGTGGGATTTGCAAAGCACACGGCTTGGCACAGAGCACGCTCTCTATAAATGAGAAGCAGTTATTCTATACCCCCCCCTAGGATCTAGGAGGATGCAAACCACTGATATCATCAGCCTTTGCCTGAGTGATGAAGTAGTTAATGAAATCAGTCCTTTGTGAAAGAAGTGGCTCTGGCATTCACCAGTTTTATTAATGAATTGCTCACTAAAGTTCTTCCTGTTTTGCTGACAGGTGCAATTAACTGCCTGCAGGCTGGTGGCCCTAACTAAAAGATAACCAATTTGGGTACGGCCTGGAGGCAGGATATGGGTGTGTGGAAGCCCAGGCCTCAGGAGTGGGGGTTGTAGCACCTGCTTCAGAATCACCGCAGCCAAGGCCTCTTCCCAGGTCTGGCTCCCTCTGGGCGGGGAGGCCTGGGGCCTTCGAGGGCTGGGGGGCTGCCTCTAGCCCCTGAGGCCTGGCGGGAGGGGGTGTCGGTGGGTGGGAATTACTTTTTGTACTGACAGCTGCATCAGGCCCTGGGCATTATCTCAGGGAATCCTCCCGGCCCTATCGTGTTGATGTTGCCACTCTCCTTGTGCACAGATGAGGAGCCCTGAGGCTCGGAGAGGTCAGACAGTAGGCGGTCAGGGCACTCAGCGCTGCCCTTCCCCTGTGGTGGGGCTGGATGGAGGTAGTAGCACCCACACTCTAGGGGGGACGGTCACACTTTTGCCTGATGGCCAGGTCACGCGGGGCCTTGGAGACTTATCTGTGCTGTCTCTGGTCCCATTTCACTGATGGGAGTCTGAGGTCCAGAGAGGGACAGGGGCTGGCTTGAACCAGAGTCAGAAGCCAGAGCTTAGATGTCCTGCCCCAGCTCAGGGAAGACAAGACTGAGTACGGCTCTGTGCCTGCCTGGGGCCCCCAGCCAGAGAGCTGCTGTGAATTCTCACCCCTCACTGCTGTCCGTCCCTTCCCCCACTCCCCTCTCCCTTCCCCGCTCCTCACCCCCTGACCCGTGGGAAGCTGCTTACCCGTCTGTGTCTGGGTAACACCTTTCTAAGTGCAATAAGTGGTAGAGGCACCTGGTTTGAGGCTGCAAGTTCTCAAGCTTCTGGGTTCCTGGAAGGCAGCTCTCATGACCCACTGCACATCCTCCCAGCCCGCCTGGGTCCTCGAATCATCTTGGCATTTGCAAACCCCCCAAATCTCCCATAACTAACCGCAGGGCTTGGTCAGAACACCCTTTGCTGTCAGATGGAGCTGGAGGCAGAGGGATGATTGGCCTGTCCTCCTGGTTCACCAACGGGGATACCAAAGCCCAGAGAGGGAACAGATCAGGCCACCGTCACATAGCCAGTCTGAGGTAGCAGAGGTGTGGCTGGGACCCTGAGTGGCCCTCTACAGGTTAGGGAGATGGTGGCCTGTGAGCTGCTTTGTGGAATCCCTGCCCTCTCTGGGTCTCGGTTCCTCACTTCTAAACTGAAGGGTAGCAAGAGATTAAAAGAGCAAATGTGACAACAATATTGTGTTTATTATTACAGTTAATCTGGAGAGGTGCGTGAGACCTCATCCCAGTTTTAAAAGATTTTATAGAGCCTACTATGTTGCAGGCACTCTCTCAAGGGCATTGCAATTATTGGCTAGTCAATTCTATCAACTCTATGAGCTGGTTACTATTATGAACATCCCATATTGCAGGTCTGTCAACTGAGGCCAGGAGCGGTTAGGTAGCTTCCTGGGTTGTATAACTCGTATGGGAGGGATCTGCAACTTCTGCCCAGTCAGCAGAGTCATCAGGCACAGCACTGCACTCATTTCACCAACAAGCCACGGAGGAGGTGGCAGGAGGTCCTTACAGTGGCAGTCTGGGGACAAGTGGACAGAGGTGAGGTCACTGAGAGATGTGCCAGGAAGTGAGGAGTCAGGCTCCACTTTCCTGCCTCTGTGAGGCATCTGATCTTTCGCTGAGTTCTGCCAGCCATATCTGACTCACTTCTGCTCACTCCATCTCAGAGGACGCCAGCACCCTGGCAATGGTACACTGCAGTGCAGACAAGCTGTAGGCTGGATGTGTGCAGACACCAGCATTATTATAAAGAGAAGATTTTCTTTTACGCGACCCAACACAAAACGTCCCCTCAGACCCTCCAACACAGTAGATAGATCTAAAACTGATCTTAAGATTTTTATTTTCAGCGATGGCAGACTTCCTTTTACCTCTGAACACAGTATAAAATGCTGAGTTTAAAAAAAATTTAATTGAAGAGCTAGAAAGACCGTGGGGAAGCAGCAGGCTAAATGTGAGGAGAAAACATCACCCCCAACAGGTAAACAACATGACAGAAACAGCAAAGCCACTTCCGTATGAAGAGTATTAGCAGATGCCGCCCACTTGGGCTTCAGTCTTGGTGCCTTCAGAGTAAGCAGGACAGAAGTCAAGGCCAAAGACCAGTCCAGGGAGGGGAGACGTAAAGCAGACCTTTCCCATGTAGGTTGGGACCCCCTCCTCCAGAAAAAGGTAAACCAGGATTAAATCATGCCCCTCCCCTTGGCCCCAGAAAACAATGTGGGATTCAGAAGAGCAGAAGCAAGGGAAGAGGCCCACTCTGAGAACTACAGCTGTAGCCTGGCACGCATTCACTTCGTCACCCCAGGTACAACAGACAGGGGCAGACAGGGGGCCTCAAGCTGTGACCTTGTCTGACATTTTTCCATCTGTAAGTGTCCCAACTGCCGATCAGAGACAAATACAAGGAGGGGAAGGTGGTTGGGAGGGGATAGAGTAGGAGGTTGGGGTTAGCAGATGTAAGCTATGAAATATAGAATGGAAAAACAGCAAGATCCCACTGTATAGTGCAGAGAACTGTATTCAAGACCCTATGATGAACCATGATGGAAAAGAATTTTTAAAAAGGATGTATACATATTTATAATGGATCACTTTGCTGTACAGCAGAAATTAACACAACGTTGTAAATCTGCTATGATAGGGCCCTCATGGGGTCTCACTGATAGGACAGCTCATTATGTCAACCTCACAAACAAGGAATAAAATCACAGTGATCCGCTTGACTGACCAAACTGCCCAAATGGCATGCTGCATTTTCTCACTGGCGCCTATCTTCTCAAAGCTGCAAGATCACCAGATTCTCCAGACCTCCGGCTCCATGACCATCCCTTCAGAGAATTTTTCATTGGTGGGGTATAAGAAGGACCCACCCCGTCAGAAAGGGAGGATGCTAGGTATCCTTAAGAGCCAGTCACCCTGTCTTTTCCTTCTAACAAATTTCCTTTTTCTTGCCTGACTGCCCAGCTCACTCTCTTTTTCTCTGCACTCACCTTACAAACTATAATTCAAATTTTTAAAAAATATTAATAATTTTAAAAAAAAAGAAATAAATACAAGGCTGGAGGGGAACACATCCATTCCTTGGGGGAAGTCCCACAATAATTTTTGAAGTCAATGGCCATAATCAGGTAAAAGATGACAAACTACACAGAGACAAGAGGAAATGTAAGTCAGAATCAGCAGAAATAGATCCAGGGTTACTGCAGATATTGTAATGATCAGATAAAGAGGATTAATCAACTATTCTTACTATATTCTACAAAAATGAACAACAAGCTGAAAATAGCTTCAGGGAATAGTAAACTATAGAAAGTGGGATAGCACATTTTTTAAAGAGCCAAAGGAAACTTCTAGAAACTTGAAGATGGATCAGAAGAAATTATTGAGAATGTACTGCATAAAGACAAAAAGATGGAGGCTACTGATAAGGGGGTAAGAAATATGGAGGATATAGTGAGAGAAAAATCTAATGTATATTTCTTCAGAATCCCAAGGAGAGAGGAAAAAATATTTAAAGAGATGGTGGTTGAATATTTTGAGTATTTTTTCAGAATTGATGCAAGGTACAAGTGGCCCAGCCACAGATACAAGTGGCCCAGAAAAATCTCAAACAGAACAAATACAAAAAATTGATATTTAACAGAAATAGAAAAATAAGGAGAAAGTATTAAAACCAGCCAGAGAGAAAAGACCATTTACTTTCAAAGCAATGACAATTAGACTTACAAATCATTCTCAACAGCAATGATGGAAACCATACAAAAGTGGAATGAATGAAATCCTTAATATAATGAAGCAGAATAACTGCCGACCTAGACTCTATACTCAGCTAAAATATCTTTCAAGAATGAAAGCCAAATAAAGATATTTTCTTTCAATCAAAAACTGAGAGTTCATCACCAGCAAACCCTCACTAAAGAAAAATTTAAGACATGTACTTGAGGCAGAAGGAAGATTATCTAGATGGGAGGGTAGAGGGTATAAAAAAAGAATAGGGGCTAAAGAAAGTGGCTAAAAGAACACAGACAAAGGGCATCCCTGGTGGTCCAGCGGTTGAGAGGCTGGCTGCCAATGCCAGGATCATGAGTTCGACCCCCAGTCCTGGAAGATCCCACATGCTGCAGGGCAACTGAGCCGGTGCACCGTGACTACTGAAGCCCACGTGCCCCAGAGCCTGTACTCCACAACAGGAGAAACCACTGCAGTGAGAGTCCCGCACACCACCACTGGAGAGGAGCCCCGACTCACCTCACCTAGAGAAAGCCCACACAGCTACGAAGACCCAGTGCAGCCATAAATAAATAAATAAAATATGGACAAATGTATAAAGCATTGCCTGGAATAGTGATCATAGAGTCTAATGGAATTTTAAATGAAATGAAGATACCAGACAATCTAACATAAATTGGGAGAGGGAAACAAACAGTATCAAAATGCTATAGTATCAATGGGGTATTCAGGTATATGATAAAGGTTTGATTAATTTCAGGCTTTAATAAATTAAGTGTGCATGTTACAATATCTAGGGAAAACACTAAAACAAGGATCAGCACACTGTTCCATGGATCAGATCCAGCTTGCTTTTGGTGTGGCCTGCCAAATAAGAATGGTTTCCACATATGAAAAGGGCTATAAAAATCCAATCAGAGAAGAATCTATGACAGACTATCAGTGGCACGCAAAGCCTAAAATATTTACCACTGGGCTTTTTACAGAAAAAAGTTACCAGCTCCTGCACTAAAGGAATAGAAAAAGAGTATATCATTTCAAACTTATTAACAGAGTAAATGATATGAGTTAAATGATAAAACATATACAGACAATTCTTTCAAGGTCAGAAAGAAAAGAAAAAAATAGGATGAGTAAGATAAGTACCACAAAATAAGACAGTAGATTTAATTCTAAATGTTTACAGTAGATGTACCTTACATTTACATTTACCTATACACAGTCATTAATTATAAATGGCTAAATGCTCCAGTTAAAAGGCAAAAATTGCAGACTGGATGGGGAAAATTTATGTTGTTTCAAAACGAATGAACACATCTAAAACATAAAAATAGAGAACATTTTAAGGCAATAAAATAAAAATACTAGTTTTCAAAAAGCTAGTATAACTTTATTTGTAAAAGACAAAGTAGACTTTAAGGCAAAATGCATTACTAGAGGTAAAGATAATAATAAAACTTAATTTCACTGACTCAGTTAACATAAGTTTGAGCAAACTCTGGGAAATAGTGAAGGACAGGGAAGCTTGACATGCTGCAGGACATGACTTAGCGATTGAATAACAACCAAAGTTCTAATGATCATTGCAAAGTATGAAAAAGAGATGTTTGACAAAATTCAATATCCATTCATGGTTTAAAAAAAAAATCTTAGGAAACTAGAAATATAAGGAACTTCCTAAATCTGATAAAGGGTACATACTGAAAAAAGCCTTACAGCAAATATTATACTTCAGGGTGAAACTGTCAAAAACTTTCCCTTTGAGTTTGGTAGCAAGATAAGGAAGCTTGCTATTACTATACCAGTTCTGTATTGTTCTGTAAAGACCTAGCCTGTACAATAAGAAAAGGAAGTGAGATAAGACAGACAAGCATCAAAAAAAAAAAAAAAACCCTCATCATTCATATATATGATGATGAGTATATTAAAAAAATTGAAAAACTATTTTTAGAAATTGACAATCTATTAGAATTAACAAGAGAGTTCAGTAAGTTTGCAGGATACAAAAAACAATGTTAAAACATCATTATGTAATACTATATAGTAGCCACAATTAGAAAATAAAATTTTTAAAAGGTCACAGTAACAGGTTCTATTCATTATATGATGGTCCAAAATGATTCTGGCTTCCCGCTAGTCATGCCTCTATGTAATCCCCTCCTCTTGTGTGGGCTGCACTTACTAACGTCAGTTCAGTCGCTCAGTCGTGTCCAACTCTTGGTGACCCCAGGGACTGCAGCACGCCAGGCTCCCCTGTCCTTCACCATCACCTGGAGTTTGCTCAGAATTATGTCCATTGAGTCAGTGATGCCATCCAACCATCTCATCCTCTGTCGTCCCCTTTTCCTCCTGCCTTCAATTTTTCCCAACATCAGGATCTTCTCCAATGAGTCAGCTCTTCACATCAGGTGGCCAAAGTATTGGAGCTTCAGCTTCAGCACCAGTCCTTCCAATGAGTATTCAGGGTTGATTTTTTTTTTTTCGGGATCGACTGGTTTGATCCCCTTGCTATCCAGGGGACTCTCAAGAGTTTTCTCCAAAAGTTCAAAAGCACCAGTTCTTTGGTGCTCATCTTTCTTTATGATCTATATTCTAATGAATAGAACATAGCAGACTTCATGACATGTCACTTCTGATACTAGGTTATTAAAGGGCAGCGGCTCCCATTTTGGGTGTTCTCTCTCCCTCTCTCCAATCACTTCCCTCCCAGGGAAGCCAGCTGTCATGTCATGAGCAGTACTACAGGTCCCCTTCACAAGTCAAGCCCAGGTAGGAGGAGGATTGGCTCCGGGCTGAGCAGCTACAGCCGGTCTCCTGCTGACATTTCAGAATGGGATACCAGTGGGAGTATTGGGTCTTGACTGGATGCATTCTTGTGGATTTCCCACTGATGCAGGCCCAGAGAAGGCCTTCAGTCTAGGGGAAGGATGAAGGGCTGAAGAAGACATCGCTGGAATCCATCTAGCTGAGAGATGCATGCCCACACCAGGACCAAATTTGGAGGTGATTGACAAGGAAAACAAAACACAACAACAGAAACTGCCTCTATATAAGCAATTCAGCTGCCTCTATTGGGCTACTCACCTCGAGGTTACCTCTGTGCATTTGTACACGTATATTGTTTTTTCTACATATACTTTACTTCTTCCACACAAATGATGCTTTTAACTTTTTCACAGTATTGATCTCTTTGCTGAATTCTTTCTTCTAAGAAGACAAGAACCGAGCCTCTTCCACCAGCTTTTCATCATGGAAATCAAAGCCTTTAGATAAGACCACAGCCCTAGTACATGGAGTTATAGTATGACTCTGCAATTTCAATCCTAGGTATACACTCAAAAGAACTGAAAATGTATATCCACACAAAACTTGTACATGAGTACCCATAGCAGCCTTATTAAAAATGTGGAAGAAAAGCAAAATATTTACCAACAGATTAAAGAATAAATAAAAGTGTGGCGTGTCCACACAATGACATATTATTCATCAATAAAAAGGAATACATGCTACAACATGGAGAAACCTTGAAAATGTACTCGGTGAAATGAGCCGGTTATAAAGGCCACGTATTGCATAACTCCATTTCTGTACAAAGTACTGAATAGGCAAATTTATACAGACAGAAAGTAGATTAATGGTTGCTTGATGCTGGAAGCTTGGGTGAAACGGAAATGAGGTAATGGGTATGAGGTTTCTTCCGTGGGGCAATGAACACATTCTAAAATTGACTGTGGTGGTGGCTGCACAATTCTGCACATCCAGACCTTATGGAAAAAACCTAAATGAACTTTAGGGCCCACCCAATACGAGAAACTATTGAAACTGTGCGCTTAAAAAAGTAAGAACACAGCCCTAGCCATCAACTTGACTGCAACCTCATAGAAGACCTTAGGGCAGAGCCACCAACTAGGAGTATAACCCACAAAAACTGGAGATGATAAGTGTTTCAAGTTCTGCCACCAAGTTTGGGGATAATTTGTTGCATGTTAGTAGATGACCAATATAACCACCACCATTCCCAACACTTCAAAAATAGATCAAGTGCCTAGAAATAAATCTAACCAGAAATGCACACAATTCAGATAAAATTCTAAAATGTAATTGGGACATGCAGAAATAGACCGGAGCACTCACCAGCAATTCCTCACACATGTGGCTGCCCGATTTACAACAGAGCTGGTGTTTCTGAGCATCGAGGAAAGGCTGGAGTTTATATGAATGGTGTTCAGACAGCTGGGTATTCATACGGGGAAAAAACAAAAACAAAATTCAACCTTAACACATACAAGCCACGAAAATCAATTGCAAGTAAATTTAAAGACCTGACAGGGAAAAGCTACAAAAGTTCTTGGCAATGGTATAGAAAGATGTCTTCCTGACTTTGAGTCAGGGAAGAATTTAACTCAAAAAGCACTGGCCAACAGATAAACACGTAATCACCTAGAACACAACAAACTGAAGCATTTCTGTTCTTCAAAAGACTATGGGTGGGGTAGGGGGGCTCCCCTGGTGGCTGAGTGATGAGGAATCCACCTGCCAATGCAGCAGACACAGGTTTGACCCCTGATCCCACCTGCCACGGAGCAACTAAGCCCCTGTGCCACAAGCACTGAGTCCGAGCTCTGGAGCCCGGGAACCACAACAAGAGAAGTTGCCGCAGTGAGAACCTGTGCGGCACAACTGGAGAACGGCCCCACTCTCCGCAGCTAGAGAAAGCCCACGCAGCCGTGAAGACCCACACAGCCACAAATAATTATTTTTTTAAAAAAGACTGTAGGGGAAAAAAGTGAATAAGATCACAGAATGGGAGGATATAATTACAATAACATAACTGACAAAGAAGTCATATCCAGAATATATAAATATCCTCTAAAAATCAATAAGACCAAGAGGAGAAGGGAGACTGAGACAAGGGCTTGGGTGTCTAGAAGACGATGCTCAAGGCAGGAGAGAGGGGTAGAGAGAGTGAGACAGGGCAGGCAGACATCCCAATACCAGGACGTTATCGAGGTCAGTGCTGTAGGCAGAGGGACCTCCAGGACCTCTGAGGCACTCTAGAGCTGTCTCCGTGAAGGTCGGGAGCTGGGGCGCCCGTCCATCAGCTATGATGCCCCCATTCCAGTCTTTTCTACAGTGTTGGAAAAGACCCTGGCTAGAACGTTGACAGACTGGCTGCCTAGCAATGGGAGCTTTGTACCCTGCACAGTGGCCACAATTGGAGTGATGCTGGCATCAGGGGCATATGTTACAGACAACCCAATAGAAAATAGGCAAAAAATTTAAACAGATGCTTTTAAAAGGGGAAGGGAGGAATCCAACCAGCCAATAAATACATGAAGAGATGCTCTACCTCATTAAATTGCCTTGGAAATGCAACTTACAGTAACAATGAGATACCACTACACACCCAGAAGACTAAGCAAGGACTTCCCAGGAGGTGCCAGTGGTAAAGAAAACAGCTGCCAATGCAGGAGACTTAAGAGACACAGGTTCAATCCCTGGATCAGGAAGATTCCCCTGGAAGAGGGCATGGCAATCCACTCCAGCTTTCATGCCTAGAGAATCCCATGGACAGAGGAGCCTGGTGGGCTAGAATCCATAGATAGGATCACAAAGAGTCGGACACAACTGAAGCAACTTAGCATGCACGCACGTGTGGCACCAGAAAGCCATGGGAATACTCATCTGAGCAGAATGGAGCTGAAAATTTATTCAACCACTTCAGAAAACTGACATAGTCTAGTAAAGTTGAAGACGCATATGACCTGTAGCCCAGAAATTCCACTCCTAGATACATAGCTTGGAGCAACACAAACATAAACATGCAACTCTATGTACATACAAGAACACTCACCACTTACAATACCTCAGCCTGCAAACATCCCAAACATCCGTCCACGGGAGAAAGGGTTCAGAGCGGTAGTGTGGTCCCATGCTGGAATAGCATACAGCATTGAACTTGAATAAAACACATTTACATACAACAACACAGGTGAATCCTACAGATTTAATGGTAAGTTGAAGAAACGTGGATTTTGTTTATATAAACTTCCAAAATGAGAAAAACCAAAACTATGCTGCTCAGAGATGCAGATACAGGTGGTAAAACTGTCAGTACAAGTAAGGAAGTGATGCCTTTAGACATCAGGATGTTTTCCTGCTCCATGCAGGAAGGTGTGGGGTGGAGAAAGGATGGAGGTTTCGGGCGGCAGAGGGGGGAGTTACATGGCAAATTGCTCTATAATTTTGGCTAAATTGTGTATATATCCTGTGAGCGCTCTATAGTTTACAATTTATTAATATTCACCATAAAGGATTACATCAACAAAACTGATGCATACACCCACCTGTTCTCTCTTTGTGAGTTCCCCGCCACAGTTACAGATAGGCCACCCCACCATTCTGGACCCAATTATCAGACTTGATGACTCCCGCCCACCTGGTGGCCAGTCAAGCTTTCCATCCTATGGGTTCCCCCTCCCGACGCCCCACTGGACTTCTCCCCTCCCTCCATCCCTGCCGTCAGCACAACTCTGGATGTATTTCGGGTCCACCCAAGGACAACCAGAGATGACTATGCCTCCCTGGATGTCCTTCCGACCTGTCTCCACCCACTGCCAGTGACCCTTTGGAAACACCACTCAGATGGGGAACTCACCTGGTCAAAGAGCTTCAATGCCTCCCTACTGCCCAAGCTCCATGGCGGGGCCCCTTCTTATCCCTCTGGTTTCTCTCTTGCCTCTCCTATCTCCCCCCGCCAAGTCCATGTGTCTGCACTCTTTCTCTCTCTTCCTTCGACCCCCAAACCTCTCCCCCTCCCAACCCTGAGCCACTCTATTCAGCTAGAAGCCCTCTTTCATAAGAAATCTTCCTGCTGGACTTCTCTGGTGTTCCAGTGCTTAAGAATCCACCTGCCAATGCAGGGGACACGGGTTTGGCTTCTGGTCTTGGACGATTCCACGTGCTGCAGAGCAACTAAGCCCATGGGCCACAACTACTGAAGCCCGTGTGCCTAGAGCCGGTGCTCTGCAGCAAAGAATAGCCCCCGCTCACTGCAACTAGAGAAAGCCCACATGCAGCAACAAAGACTCAGGGCAACCAAAAATAAAAAGAAATTATATATATATATATAAAGAAACCTTCCTGCCACCCTGGGTTATACTCCTCACCCCCTGCCCAACACCCCACTGAAGGAAGCAGCCAAGCCCACAGGCTCCAGGCTTTGGGTTGGTTTGTGCTCCTGCAGCCTGGGTTCCTGGGGTGATAGAGCAAAGCCAGGACCCACCTGAGATGAGAGGCTCCCGTTGCTGGAGAGGAAGGTCTGGGATGTCTTTCAGCAGGTAACTTCTCATCAATGCATCCCAGAAAATCCTGGGGAGGAGCAGGGAGCCAGCTGACTAAGAGACCCCATGAGCTCCAATATAAGGACATCAAAGTAGTGACTACAGGGGGCTGAAGTTGAACCAGAGGCCCTTTGCCCATTTTCCTTCCAGGAGCAACATAAGCCTCTCATTTTTGTTTAACTCATAGGCCTTCTCCACCAATGTCAATCCCCATGCAGAAGGTGGGAAAACCTTGGAGTCTAATGTGATATAAAAATTAATAATGAAATGTGACATTTTTGCTACCCCAATTTTGTCCACACACATCACGTTGTTGTTATCATTGCCTAGTATATCCCGGGTCCCACCAGATGGTGAGCCTGGGAGAGATGGGTCGTGGGAGCAGCAACTAGGCCTCCTCCCTTCATGGGGAACCCCAGGCTGAGCAAGCCTGCCTCAACATCGTCTCTGTGCATGTGGGATAGATAGAGGGCAGACAGACAGAGGTTGGGTATTGGGTGGATGGAAGGATGAATGGATGGATGGTAGATGGATGGCTGGATAAAAGGACAGATAAGTGTATTCATGAACAAATGAAATGGAAAATAAAGGAATAATGAACAGATTGACAGGCAGAAGGATGAATGGATGGACAGATGAGTGAATGAACAGAGACAGATGGGTGGATAAAAGAACAGCAGACATTCCCACAGAAGGATGGGAAAATCTACCAGTTTTATTCTTTAACAGAGGTGGGAAAGCCAGGTCAGGGCCTCAGATGCACTCTCGCTGGAAATGTCCCCACCTTGCAGTTAGCAGGAATGTCGGGGTCCCCCAGGGTCCTCTGCAGGCTGCCTCTGGGCCCTGGGACCAGGGAGAAAGGCAGGCGTGGTCAACCGCGACCCCTGGTGTTCACGACGGGAATGACCGCCCCAGGGCCTGGCTTGGCAGCTGTGGCCATCCGGGCCCGCTAAGGCGCCTACCTTCACCCTAACGCCGGGCGCTGCCCTTCCGGCCCAGAGGCTGAGGTTCCCATCTAAATGTCCTCAGACAGCTCACAGCACCAATGGTGTGCGAGGCAGCAGACCAGGCGTCCACTCACACTCTGAAGGGCCTACTTCTGAAGTCACACTTATCTCTCCCTGAGCCCTCGGAGCAGCCTTGGAAATAGCTACTAGGCCTCCATGTTACAGGTGAGGAACCTAAGTCTCAGAGGGGCCTCAAGAGGCTCGCCAAGGTCTATGGTGAGTGAGTTGCAGAGCCAGGATTTGAACTCAGACTGTCTTGGGTTCCCTCCTGCCTCCCTGACAGATCCTGCTGGGACAATGGTGGCTGACTTTCTCAGCATCCCCGGGTCCACAGCGCAAATACACACAGCCCCTGGCTCCACGGAACTCAGCATCTGGTGGGCTTGTTCCCACCCCTTCACGGTTCTGATAAGGAATCAGAGGCTGATTTGAATCTCAGCTGCGGCCTGGAGTAGCTATGCGCCCTTGGGCAAGTCACTTAACCTCTCTGTGCTTCAGTTTCCTCATGGGTGGAATGAGTCTCATAATAAACTTACGTCACAGGGTTGTTGTGAAAATTAAGCGAGCTAATATATGTAGGAAGTATCGGGTGCATAGTGAGGGTTCCCTCTCGCCATTATGAGCGAGAGAATGGGGCTCAGAGGAAGAAAAGCCTGAAAACTCACAAGTAGCAATGCCACGCTTACTTTCATTGTTTTTCAGAAACAAGATGGAGACCAGGCCGGGCAGCAAAATGGGGAAGATGGCGGCTGTGGGCTCCGTGGCGATGGTGACAGTGGAAGACGTCTTCCAGAAGCTTTTCTGCTTCTACCGACAGAGCCGCCCCGGGGACCACAGACCTGGGAGGGACATCGACTTCCCGCCAGCTCACACCCACGGCACAGGGCCTGGTGGCCACAAGGTGGTCAAATCTCAGCTAAATGTGTCCCCAGTCTGTGACCACAACGCACACAGAGCACGACTTCAGCCAGTCACCAAGTGGCGGGCCTATGGACTGCAAGGCTATCTTCGATCTCTTTTTATCCCACACCCCTTCTTCTCAGGTTACCAGTGGCACTGCATGAAGCACTGTCTAAGTCAGTGGTGCCCAACCTATTTGGCACCAGGGACCGGTTTCAGGGAGGACAAATTTTCCACTGACCGGGGTGGGGAGGTATGGTTTGGAGCTGATTCGAGTAGTGAAAAAATGAAAGTGTTAGTTACTCAGTCGTGTCCAACTCTTTGTGACCCCATGGGCTATATAGCCCACCAGGCTCCGCTGTCCATGGACTTCTCCAGGCCAGAATACCCGAGTATTCCCTTCTCCAGGGGATCATCCCAACTCAGGATCGAACCCAGGTCTCCCACATTGCAGGCAGATTCCTTACCACTGAGCCACCAGGGTACATTACATTTATTGTGCACGTTATTTCAATTATTATTACATCAGCAGCCCCGTTCCCTGCCCCGAGATCATCAGATGTTAGATCCCAGAGGTTGGGGACCCCTGCCTAAGTTATATTCCCAGAAGCCTAATGTAACCTGGACAAACGTATGACTAAGGAAGAGACCCAAGATTTGTGGGAACATAGCAAAGAGTTTCTAAGGTATAAAGAAGTGAGTAAATGGAGATCTCAAAGTTTATTAGAGAAAATGCATTAAGTGACCCGAGGCTACCATTACTTTAACGATCTGACTTCGACCTGACTTTCCTTTCAGAGTAAGTGGCCGCTGCCTATGTATGTCAGGGTTTTTGAGCTGAAGCCGTGGCATGTTATCTGGCCAGAGCTCTTCCAGTTTTTTGGAAATGCCAATTCATGGTTTTTGCTCATTTTTCTCCTAAGTTGTTTATCTTTTCTTACTGATCCGTAGGGGATCTTGATACCAACTCTGTGCTTACATCTTTTCCCAAATATAGCTTGTCTTTTCACTTCCTTTAAGGTGTATTTTGGGAAATAGAGGTTTTTTTTTTATTGGAGTATAGTTGATTTAAATTGTTGTGCTAATTTCTGCTGTACAGCAAAGTGATCAGTTGTACATATACGTATGTGTGCGTGCTCAGTCACTTCAGTCGTGCCCGACTCTTTGAGACCGCATGGACTGTAGCCCACCAGGCTCCTCTGTCCATAGGGATTCTCCCGGCAAGAATGCTGGCATGCCCTCCTCCAGGGGATCTTCCCGACCCAGGGATCGAACCCAAGTTTCTTGTGTCTCCTGCATCGGCAGGTGGAGTCTTTACCACTAACACTACCTGGGAAGCCCACATACACATATACCCGCTCTTTTTTTAGATTATTTCCCCATATAGGTCATTACAGAATATTGAGAAGAGTTTCCTGTGCTTTACAGTAGATCCTTATTAGTTATATTTGATCTATATAGTAGTGTGTGAATGTTGATCCAATCTCCCAATTTATCCCTCCCCTGCCTTTCCCCCTAGTAACCATGTTTGTTTTCTACATCTGTGACTCTGTCTCAAACACAAATTAGCATGTGGTCAATTGTATCCATCTTTTCATCATGGTTAACACTTTTTTTTGATGTTTTCTTTAAGAGTTCTTTCCCCCACCTTGAAGTCAGAAAGACGTTAATGTATATTTTCTTCAAACAATATTAAAGTTGTGCTTTTGACATGTAAACCCTTAATTCATCTAGAGCTGATTCCTGTTTTGGGGCGGGGGGTTAGATTTTTGGCCACTCCACAAGGCATGTGGGATCTTAGCTCCCCAACCAGAGACTGAACCTGCCACGCCTGCAGTGGAACCCCAGTTTTAACCACTGGACCACCAGGGAGGACCCTAGAGCTGATTCTTGAGTCCACTGTAAGGCAGAGATTCAAGTGGACTTCTTGCCCACACGTGTCACCTGCTCCACACGGTCCCTCCCCGTCCCTGGTTTGCCAGCTTCCACTGTCATATACCAGAGTCCCACATATGCCTTCTCCTGTTTCAGGCTCTCTTTTCCATTTCTTAAGTCAATTTGTTTATCCCAGTGACAAATTTCCAAACGTGGGGATTTTAAAATTATATTTTTGTTATTACTAGCTCCACTTCAACAAGGTCAAAGAACATGGTCTAATAGCAGTTCTTTGCAATTTTTTTTTTGAAGCTTGCTTTCTAATCTAGTCTACTGTCAATTTTTTAAAATAGCCCTTAAGTACTTAAGGAGAATCTGATTGCGGGAGACAAAATTCAGTTAATGTTCATTACATCACATCTGTTGCTTATGTTGTTCAGATCTTCTGTATCTTGGCTAGTTTGCTCAGCTTTGCCATCGTAATTAAGAGAAGCATCTGAAGGACTTCCCTGATGGTCCAGTGGCTAAGACTCTGTATTCCCAATGCCAGGGATCCCAGTTTGATCCCTGGTTAGGGAATTAGATCCCATATGCTCCCACCAAGATCCAGCAATGCCAAATAAAATAATATCTGTATTTCTTTTAATAAAAGAAAGAGAGGAGCATTTGAAACATCCCATGTTGCTAGAGGATTTGTCAGCTTCTCCCTAGTCTACCAATTTTTAAAAGTCAGATTGGTCAAAGAAAACTTGCAGATGATAAAATTCACTTTTTAAATGATATGGATATCCACAACTACTGTCATGAGGGAAGGGCAAAGCTGTGGAGCCAAGAGAAGGCCCCATCCTAGCTTTTGAGGTAGCCGATAGATGGGGCCCCTGGGCTGGACAGCTGGTGTTTGTCAAGTGGAGTAAAACTGAAGCTTTGCTCTCACCCAGACACTCCAAGGCCAAAGCTAGTTGCAAAAGCTGAGCTCTGCTAAAGTCAAGAGATAAGGTGCCTGCTCCTGAGGTCAGAAAACCTTTCCTGTCTGCACACGTGCATGTGTGTAATGTCCAGGAAGGACACTGGGGAGCAGGAAAGAGCAGGAAGGCTCCTTGGGGGTCAAAAAGGGAGGGGCCACCCTCCATAATAAGCATGGAATGCACCCACAGGCCTCTGCTGTAGGATCCATCTTGGCAATAGTTGCACTTGCATCTTGGGGAGGGTGCTTGGACCAGTCAGGTATAAAGGAAACAATGAGATAACTGGCCAAATGCAAACAAAGACCCGGAAGGACTGTCCTATAGAAGTGATCTGAATCACCTCTTCACCACGCCCCTCCTTCCGGACGCCAGCACTTCTCTCCAGGTGTGTATCTCTGCCTTGCTTCTATCTTAAATAAACAAACTGCTTCTGTGTGCTCTCCCACACCTTATGCTGTGTCTCTAACAATAAACTTTGTGCCTGTTTTTACAGTTTTTGTTTCCTTGAAACATCCTCGCTTTCAAATGGGAGGAAAGAGCCAGGGTCACTTTGCTTCTCACCTCCACCCCTGGTGACTAGGATTCCTGGTTTTCATCCAGGGTCACCCAGGTTCGATTCCTGGGCAGGGAACTCAGATCTCTCTTCAGGATCGCTCATTGCTATCTCTCCAAAATCAGCTTTACGGGTCAAGGGCAGCTTCCTGGTCCAGACAGAGAAATCAGGAGAGGCTGCCAGACTGAGATCATTAGAGTGTGTTGTCATCTTTCTGCAAATGAAAGACCTGAGGGACAGTGTTCTTGGAAGCTTGGATAAGGCCTGGGGGTGAGAAAGGACCTGTTCAGAGAACGTGAAGAGGTTGAGTATGGCAGGAACAAGGAGGACAAGGAAGAGACGGTGGAAGAAGGGTGGGAGATGTGAGTACAAGTCAGACCCCCGGGGCCTTTCGAGCTCCAATGGGAAGTTTGACTATGAGGAGGGGGAGGGTATGGAAGGGTGTCAGCAGAGAAGAACACGGGCAGCTTACAGGATGAAAAATTTCCCTCTGGCTTCTGAGTAAAGCTCAGACTGGGAGTGGGAAGCCAAGGAGGGCCGTGGAGAGGAGGATGGAGGCTGGGTCTGGACCACGGTTGATGGGAGGGGCATCAGAAGGCAGAGTCTTCGAGCACCCTGGTGGCAACCCTGACTGGCAAGGGGAGCCCAGGAAGAGAAGCCTTGAGTGGAGCTCAGGACTCACCCAGGGGGCAGAGGGTTCCCCAGTTGGTGGATAGATGTGAAGGGTAAAGGCTGCATGCCCCAGACTCCTGAGCCAATGCTCCTTCCTAAGCAACATAAACTAAGCCTGTGCGCCACCACTGCGGAGGCCCCGTGCTACAACGACTGAAGCCCAAGAGCCCTAGAGCCCGCGCTCCACGGCAGAAGTCACCACAGTGAGGAGCCCGTGCACCCCAACTAGTGTGCACGGTAACAGAGATCCAGAGCAGCCAAAACGTATATTAAAAAAAAAAAAAAAAAAAGGCGTGTTGCCCTGCTTAGCAAAAGAACTAAAGAAAAAATACGTAGATGGAGATCTAGAGGATGAAATTTGAATTTCAGATAAACAGTGAACTTTTTTTATATCTCTCCCCCAAATTGAGCATCTTTTGTGTTTTATTGGGCAACCCTCATTCAACACTCCTCCCCCTTTGTACACACTATGCCTTTCTGAAAAAACAGCAGCAAAGCAACACAGGAACTGCTAGTCTGTGGCCTTTCTGTCATCGGCTTGTCATCCCTCACCAGGTGCCTCCTTGGAGTCTCTGGCCCTGAGCAGCGGCCCTGCCCAGGCACCACCCGCTCCATCTTCCTGCTAAGTCCGGAAGCCTCTGAGAGCTGTGCCCGGTGTGGAGTCCGGGCAAGGGCAGGACCCTGCTGGGAGTGAGAGGAGGACACAGAGGCCTGGCAAGGGCTCCCTCATCCCTGTCCCCACACTCAGCCAGGGCATTTCCAGAAGTGGTCCCTGCCCAGAGCATGAACCCCAGCCGGGCTCAGGGCCACATGCCTGGGGCCGTTTCCTAGAATTACTAGCCCCATTCCGTGTCACTGCAGCCACATCCTCCACTGGGCAGCCCAGGCTTGGCAGGATCTAGCAGGCCAGGTCCAGGCTGGGGTGGGGTTGGGGGAGGGAGCTCCCAGGCAAGGCCCTGCTTTACTGGGCTGCGGAATCAGCCTGGGACACCGCTCCCTGGAGCTGCCCAAGAGAGGGACCAGAGGTTCCCATGATCCTTGGGATCCTCACTGGAATGGAGGCCCATCCCAAGGCCTGGGGAGCCTGGTACAAACCAGAGCTGGCCAAACCAGGGGAGCTCGGATGGGGGCTCACATCACCCTGATAGAGGCAGGGGGACACTCTGCCTGGAGTCAGAGTGGGAAAGAGACCTTCTCTGTGAGAAACTGGAATGATTTCATGGGAGACATGATAACTGAGCCACTGAGAGTTTCACTAGATTAGAGAATTGGGGAACAGAGGGGTAGGATGATCGGTGGCAATGGTCTGGAGGCTGTACCAGGTGGAGAATGTTCCTAAAATGACCAAAGGATAGCTAGGCTGGAACAGAGGCAGCTCTGGGGAAAGTGGCAAAGCCAAGGGACACAGGATGTGCCCAGAGAGGAGCTGGACTTGTGGGAATGAGCAGACCTGGACCTTAGATGGATCGGCCTCAAACTCAGGTGGCACAGCTAACAATAATAACAAAATACAAATGATAGCAGTAACCATCTGCTGAGCACTTATCCTCTGCTAAGCCTCTTTATATGGATTGTTTTATTTAGCCTTCTAAATAGGTATTACTGTTACCCTTATCTTACAGATTGGAAAACTCAGACACAGACAAGTGGGATGGTTGGTCCATGGTCACACAGCTGACAGGTGACAGGGCTGGCACTTGAGCCCAGGCCGTCTAGCTCTGGAATTGAACCATTCACCACCTAATGAAAAGTTTTTCATGTAAGAAATGAACAGAGGGCAGAGGGTCCCCCTGGGAGAGAAGGGATCTGGCTCCAGTTCCCGCCGTGTGATGCTGAAAGTCACCAAAATCTGTCTGATGGCCTGGACCAGTCCCTGAGAACCTATCCAGCCCACTGCTCGAGTGCCACATGTGCCCAGAGCACAGGACACCGAGAGCCAGAGTGGGTGGCTGTGCTGGGAAAGAGAAGTGGCTGTGGAGGCAGGACTGGCATTTCTCCTGCTGGTCACTCAACACGCACAGTCCTGGAGGCAGGGCCTCTCCATCTGGTGTGTCAGGTCCACAGACAGGCGACCACAGCATCTCCAGACGTGGTTTTGGACCCAACGGCTTCCGATGTGGGCCAGCATCGCCCCCTGGTGGGAAGCCTGGGAAATGCGCTGGCTTCAGGAGCGGTCTCCCACTCGGTCTGTCAGGACAGGACAGGTCAAGGGCAATGGTTATTCTCTACAACAGTGACAGCTAACATAGCAAATAGGAAGAAAACAAGAATGTGCAGCCTGACAAAAGACCTGCATAATTTATAGCAATTTATAAATACTGTAGGGGCCTCCCAGCTCCAAGAGAACAGACCAAGAAATCTGAGATTTAGAACACACATCCTCACACCTACCTGAGGAAATTCAAACCTGCCCAGTCATCAACCTGCCTGGCCACTGGAGCTCAGATGCAGAGGAACGAGACACTCCCCTCCCACCTCCAGGAAGTCCTATGGCCCCAGTCACTAGTCTAAATGGCCTATAGGGGTCTGGGGAACACTGGAGGAGGAGCCTCTGGGTTGGACAGGATTTTCTGATCTTCAGGAAAGGTGGGCTTGGAGTTAGTCCTCATAATCCAGGAGCAAAAGGAAAAGAAACTTCGGACACAGGCTGATGAGGTCTCAGACACTAGGTGGGTCTCTAAGCACTGGGCTGGGGACCCCTGGCCTGGGATGACCCTCTCCCCAAGGAAGGAAGCAGGGCCCAGCTGGCCTTTCCAGGACAGGCTGGTCAAGACCCTGCCCCCAGCTGCCCTAGGCCAGCTGCCCCACCCCACTATGACCTCTTCCTCCCTGGTCTCATTCAATCTACATAGAGTTCTGGGACAGGGCAAGACCAGAGCCATCTGTCCCCATGTCATAGATGTGGAAACAGAGGGTTAGTGAGAAATGACAGGTCCAAGGTCAGACAATAAGACTCAGAGTTAGGCACTGAAACATGACCTTTTGACTCTGCGACCAGTGCTCTGGTCACAGGCCTGGCCAGCTGCGCCCAAGCACCAGGGGCGAGTTGGCTGTCCCCAGGTGGGGTTGACCTGCCTCAGAGCAGAATGCCAGAGGAGGTGGAGCAACATCCTGCCCTCTGGGCCTGGGGAAGCCCGGAAGGTGGAAAAGCGCCCCAGGAAGTGACAGCGGCCTCTGGTCTCCAGCAGCTGGCCTGCCATCTTCTCTTCTGCAGGCAGCCAGAGAAGCTGGGGGCTCCGAGCCAGAAAGTCCAGGCAGTCCAGACTACTGCATCTGGGAGGAGGTGAACACCTCCATCTCTGCCTCGGCCTCTGCCTCTGAGCGGCACCTCTGAGAGCAGAACCACAGGAAGAGGGAGAAACCTGCAAGCAAAAGACTGATCAGTGGGAGCGTCACCGGCAGCGTGGGGCCTCCCCCCAAATCCAGGCGCCTTCTTGGTCGGGGTGAGTTGGGCCTCTCTGAGGCCCAGGAGTAATTCCTAGAAGCCCTCACTGTAGGAAGTCAAAAGGGACGGAGTGTAGGAGCTGGAGGACCAGCCTCTGCAAGCCCATAGGTTGCCTTTGTGCAAATTACAAGGTGGGGCCCCTTCCTATGGGCTGGTGTAGCACCACACCAACCTGTCCGGGACCAAATTTCAGCCCCTGACTCGCCCCCTCGACCTGGAGCCCTTCAGCAGTAGACAAGTGCCTGCTGTCCACGACCCGCCCCCAGGGGTTCCCTCCACGCCGCCCACAGACCCTACCATAGAGCGAGTTGAAGATGGTGAAGAGGAAGAGCTGCGGCAGCAGGAAGACACTGAAGGAGAAGAAGGCCAAGGCCCAGGTGGTGCCCAGCAGCACGGTGAGGCCCAGCACGGTGATGATGTCCCGGCAGGCCCGGGTGCCCGGCGCCTTCTCCTGTGCCCGCAGTTTGTTGAGGACCCTCAGCGCCCAGGCCAGCACCACCAGGTTGAAAAGGGACGTGAGGCCACCATAGCCCATGACCAGGACACTGTGCACCCAGGAGTTCTGCACCCAGCATCTGCAGGGGAGGGTAAGCGCCAGGGTGGGTATGGCTCCCAAGGCCCAAGGCAGAGAAGCCACGGTCTCCTAGGCCTCTGGACTATCTCCTGAATCCTGTCCCCATCATTTCTTGCCTGACAGCACACATGGCAAAATCCTGAACCTGACTTTCCAGCCAGGCCACAGAGGGTGGAGGTGGGTGGTGAGTAAAAAAATGGGTGAAGTGGGTCAAAGGTACAAACTTCCAGTTATAAAATAAGTAAGTCCTGTACAGTATGATGACTACTGTTAATAATACTGCACTGCAGGGGATTTCCCTTTTCTTTCTTGGAAAAGACCCTGATGCTGGGAGATTGAGGGCAGAAAGGGAAAGGGGTGACAGAGGATGAGATGGTTGGATAGCATCACTGACTCAATGGACATGAGTCTGAGCAAACTCCTTCACAGATAGTGAAGGACAGAGAAGCCTTAGTCCCCATAGTCCATGGGGTCGCAAAGAGTTGGATATGACTGGGCAACTGAACAACAGCCACCAGCAGTTAAGACTCCACGCTTCCACGGCAGGGAGCACAGGTCCCTGGTCCGTGAACAAATATCCCACATGCTGTGAGGTATGGCCAAAAAGTTAAACATAAAATAAAAATAAACAATAATACTGCATGGCATATTTGAAAGTTGCTAAGAGAGTAGAGTTCTTACTATAAGAAAAATAAATTCTATAACTATGTATGGTGACAGATGTTAACTACACGTATTGCAATGGTCATTTTGCAACATATATATAAATATCAAACCATCATGCTGTGTACCTATAGTTAATATAGTGTTATACGTCAAGTGTTACATGGGCTTCCCTGATAGCTCAGTTGGTAAAGATTCTGCCTGCAATGCAGGAGACCCCGGTTTGATTCCTGGGTCAGGAAGATCCACTGGAGAAGGGATAGGCTACCCACTCCAGTATTCCTGAGCTTTCCTTGTGGCTCAGTTGGTAAAGAATCTGTCCAAAATGCAGGAGACCTATGTTCGATCCCTGGGTTGGGAAGATCCCCTGGAAAAGGGAAAGATTACCCATTCCAGTATTCTGGCCTGGAGAATTCCATGGACTTTATAGTCCATGGTTGTAGCAGAGTCGGACACGACTGAGTGACTTACACTTTCACTATATGTCAATCATATTTCAACTTAAAAAATAAAACATGTTAAAAAAATTTGTAAAGAATACATACGTAGATAATAATGGTTTTTTAAATGCAAATGAATGAGTCACAAAATCCAGGGTGAGAGGAGAGGGAGAGAAGTGAGGAAGACTCAGGAGAAGCCAGCTCTTAGTGGGTGGGGGGGGGCTCACTAACACCTCTTCATTGACCCACTTCCCATCCTATGGAAGTGTCACTTCAGTTATTTTGCCTATGTCAGCAAATTATATGATAAAACACACGTTCAAGGAGTCCTAAGTCACACTTCCTCAGAGAAACCACCTGACCCTCACAGTGAGCGGAATTAACCTCACCTCAGCCCCACTCTCAAAAGTCTTCTCCAATACCACAGTTCAAAAGCATCAATTCTTCAGCGCTCAGCTTTCTTTTTTTTGAACTGTGGTGTTTGGAAAAGACTCTTGAGAGTCCCTTGGACTGCAAGGAGATCCAACCAGTCCATCCTAAAGGAAATCAGTCCTGAATATTCATTGGAAGGACCGATGCTGAAGCTCCAATACTTTGGCCACCTGATGCAAAGAACTGACTCATTGGAAAAGACTCCAATGCTAGGAAAAAAATGAAGGCAGGAGGAGAAGGGACAACAGCGGATGAGATAATTGGATGGCATCACCGACGGGATGGACATGAGTTTGAGTCAACTCTGGGAGTTGGTGATGGACAGAGAGGCCTGGCATGCTGCAGTCCCTGGGGCCGCAAAGAGTCGGACACGACTGAGTGACTGAACTGAATTGAACAGCCCCACACTGTGCCCAGAGCCCTCACTTCCCGGAGGCTGGGGTGGGCAGAGGTTGGAGACCAGGGAGTCAGCCTGCCTGTGACCAAGTCCCACCTCTGCCTGCCCCCACTGGCTCTCCCTGGGCAGGGCTCCTCAGCTGCCTGTGCCTCGGTTTCCCTAACAGTAAACAAGGGCTGACGGTTGGACCTGCTCCCGCTGTGAGGATCAGTCAGCCCTCAGCAGGCCTGAGCTGATCTCAGTCAGGAGAGGGGAAAAGGCCACATGGCCTTCTGCTGGTGATGGGTCTACAGGGGGTTATTAAGCTGTTCCTTCTATGTTGCTTGTTAGAAACATTTCATCACAAGGAAAAGATTAATGTCCTAGGGCACAGGAAGGAGGGGCAGAGTCTGTCTCTCAGAGCCCCCCAGAGACCCCCCTCCCCACGCACACGCTGTGCCCGGTCCCTGGGGTGTTCCAGCTCCCACAACACTCTCTTCTCAGACCAGGAGGGTTTGAGGGCTGGCGGTGCCATCCTACGCACAGGTCGGGAGTAGGGGGCGGGGGAGCCAAAAGAGTGAGCGAAGCGAGGTGATGAGAAAGGTGCTGAGCTCCACCGCAGAGCCTGAGAGCCCGAACGGGTCTGGCCCACAGCTGGCAGGAGGCTGGCGCTTCCCAAAGTTAGCCGGCGGCGACTTAACTCGCGGGAGACCTTGGGGAACCAGCGGCAGGGGCGTGGCAAAGCCCCCTGGAAACCACGCCTTCTGGAAGCCGCCGCCCCCTCTCGGCCCGAGGCCAGCGCCCCGCCCACAGGACGCCCCATCTGGAGCCCCAGGACCTAGTGACCCTGCTGCCAGAGCCGGGGAGTCTGCCGCAGCCTTGAGCGCACTCACATGGACGTGGTCTTGAAGCCCGTGCTGTTTCCCTGGCTGTCGGAGAGTTGGATCCTGCAGGGTCCGTAAACTGAGCTCTTGACGGCAAGAAGGAGCAGCACTAGGAAGGCCGGGACCCCTGAGGGATGGGGCAGAGGCTCAGTGACTTGTTAGGAGATGCCAGAGATGGGCTGCTAAAACAGGTCTACTGGGCAAGTAGTGGGGAAGGAAAGAGACTGCTCTGAGCCTCCAAACGCTGTCAGTGTGATCCAGACTCAGAGGAATTAGTCTGCCTAGTGGTCTTAGAGAAGGCGGTATTCCCAGGTAGTGCAGTGGTAAAGAATCTGTCTGCCAAGGCAGGCGACGTGGGTTCGGTCCCTGGGTCAGGAAGATACCCTGGAGAAGGAAATGGCAACCCACTCTAGTATCCTTGCCCGGGAAATCCGATGGACAGAGGAACCTGGTGGGCTATAGTATGCGGAGTCACAAAAGAGTCGGACACAAGTGAGCGCCCCTGCTGGCACACACGCTTAGAGAAGGCTGGTATGAGTGAGGGCTCTAGGGTGGGATTATAGCTGTAGCAGTAGTGGTCCTGCTGAGAGGGTGTGGCTGGGAGGTAATTGGAGAGAGGATTTGGGAACTGGTGAGGAACATTGAAAAGCAGAGACATTATTTTGCCAACAAAGGTCCATCTAGTCAAGGCTATGGTTTCTCCAGTAGTCATGTATGGATGTGAGAGTTGGACAGTGTAAAAAGCTGAGCACTGAAGAATTGATGCTTTTGAACTGTGGTGTTGGAGAAGACTCTTGAGAGTCCCTTGGACTGCAAGGAGATCCAACCAGTCCATCCCAAAGATCACTCCTGGGTGTTCATTGGAAGGACTGATGTTGAAGCTGAAACTCCAATACTTTGGCCACTTCATGCGAAGAGTTGACTCATTGGAAAAGATCCTGATGCTGGAAAGGATTGCGGGCAGGAGGAGAAGGGGACGACAGAGGATGAGATGGCTGGATGGCATCACCGACTCGACGGACATGGGTTTGGGTGGACTCTGGGAGTTGGTGATGGACAGGGAGGCCTGGCGTGCTGAGGTTCATGGGGTTGCAAAGAGTCGGACACGACTGAGCCACTGACCTAAACTGAACTGAGGTACATAATAGAGAAGCTAAGGATGCTGATGATGGTGGTACCAGAGATGGTGGTCAACACAAGGATGAGGATGGTGGTGGTGATGGAGGTGGAGGCGATGGTGGTACCAGAGATGGTGATGAGAGTCATTTTGGAGGTGGAAGTGGTGATAAGAATAGTCATGTAGGAAGGGGTGGTGGGTGTTGGTAGGGATGGCGACCATGGTCATGGCAATGGAGGAGAAAGAAAAGGACAGAGGGGACAGACACCCAAGACCTGCGGGAAGCCTCAGGAAGCAAGAGGGCAGGGAGACCGTGCTTACCCCAGCCCACGGCACAGAGCTTGAGCACGTATCGGCGGATGTAGATGTTGTAGACACGTCCAAGTAGGAGGTAGAGGTTGAAGCCTTCAATGGCCATCCAGGTGAGGCAGCTGAGCAGCGCATAGTGCAGGGTGGCGGCCAGCACCACGCATGCTGCCCCGGGCACTGGGGGCGTGGCCAGCACAGGGCTCAGCAGGAAGGCAATGTTGAGGAGCAGCACAGAGGCATTCAGGTTCACGTGGATGCGTGTTACGGAGTCACTCTGCTTCCTGCGGGTGGGAGCATGGCCTTCCGCGACCTGGATATCACCAGGCAGTGCCACCCCCTGGGCTCATAGACATAATGACCAGGACACAGGTCAAGAGGGGCAGGGACCCAACAGCAGCCACACACAATGAGGCTGGTCTCCTGCCTCCCCACCTCTGCCTTCTGGGAAAGCCCACCTGACTCTGGCAGGGCCAAGCAGAAAAGAAGCAGGCATTCTGGGCAGCAGTGGGTGGGCAGGCCCCACATGAGGGCAGGGGAATACCTGGCCTGGAGGTGCAGCAAGACTGTGAGCAGCGAGGCCACGATGGAGATGCTGCAACCCACCAGGGAGATGTAGGTGAGAGGCGCCAGCAACTCTGCAGGGACCGGGGCCTGGGAGAGTTGCTGTGGGGGAAAAGGCAGGGGCAGAAGCATGGAAACGCCCTCCCTTGCCTGAATCAAAGACCTGCCAAGATCTCAGCTCCAAGCCCCGCTCCCCTACAATCCCATCCGCAATCCTGACTTGAAAACAGCCATGACAGACACAGAGGCTTTTCTGTGTCTCAACTCTCATCTCTCCTTCCTCCCCACCTTCACTCGCTTAGGCACTCAGGTGGACCCTCCCCTGCTCCTGCTATGTGCAGTCAGGTGGACCAGGCCTGGCCTATCAGAGCCCTCCCTTCTTCTGCCCACAGTGATTGGTTAAGGAATGGACATGTGACACACTCTAGGCCTATGGGACTCAGTCTCAAGATTTTGGCTGGCAAAATTGGTAAGAAACCTGAACGCTAGTGGGACCTACAACAGGAAACACTAGCAGCCATATTATTATTCCATGGCGAGAGCCTAAGAACTAAGCTAGCAAAAAGCAAGCACAATCAAGAGACTGTTTTGGTAATATTGAGTCCCTGGATCAAGCCATGCCTGAAGCCCAACCTAACCTTTTAGGGAACATGAACTCATAAGTTTCTTTTTTCTTACCCCCCCCCTTAAGTTCCTTTGAGTTGGATTTCTGTCCCTTGCACCAACTTTTACCTTTCTGCTCTGTCCTAAATATGGGGCCCTCTGCAGCTCTGACCATCCTCATCCAGATGGGATACACACATACCATAAGAACAGCAAAGTAGGTGAGATGGTTGCAGCGGCAGAGCACCTGAGAAGGTGAGGGCCGCTCTGTGCGACAGCCCTCAGGGCTCCAGGCCCCCCAGTGGTGCTTGCTGGCTCTCTCCTTCCAGAAGACACAGGTCACTGTGTAGCCTTCCTGAGGGAAAATGCTGGAGTTGGGTGTATCCCAGGGGTGGAGGGGAAGGCCATGGATCAGGGTATGGAAATTTGTGGGAGCCAAACGTGACTCAGCTGCACCCTTGTCAACATTTTACCAGGTACCAGCTATGCTCTGGCATCAGACAGACCCAGATTCCAGCCCCACCTCCACCATGGGCTCTGAAAGAGACCCGGGAAAGTCACAGAGGTTCTCTGAGCCTCAGTGTATTCATCTGCAAAATGGGATAATTTACACTCAAGACATGAGCTTCCCAGGTGGTGTTAGTGGCTAATGCAAGAGACATAAAAGATGCAGTTTCGATCCCTGAATTGGGAAGATCCCCTAGAGGTGGGCATGGCAACCCACTCCAGTATTCTTGCCTGGAAAATCCCATGGACAGAGGAACCTGGCAGGCTACAGTCCAGAGAGTTGCAAAGAGTCAGACATAACTGAAGCAACTTAACACACATACTCAAGTTACACAGATGGTGGAGTCATCAAAGACAATGAGGAATCTTGAGTACCCAGCTCTGGCCAATAGAGCAGATGCTCTATGATCAACTCTCCCATTTCCCCTCCTCCCCATGGGGAACAATGATGGTCCAGACCCATCCCAGTGAGGAAGAGAAAGAGTCATCTACAGACAACCCTGATGCCAAGCTGTGTGGTTGGAGCGCTGTTGGAAATGAAACAGGCATGCCATGGAAAACCGCGGAAGGAGGGGTGGAGGAGTCCTGCAAAGGGAAGGGACAACTGGGGGAGTGAGGCCTTAAAGGACACATCAGATTTCCTGAGTGGAGCAAGGACATACCAGGTGGAGGGAACTGCAGAGACGAAAGCTCAGAAGAATGAAATGAAGTGGTGATGAAGAAATTGGGAATGCAGAGCAGTCTTGATGAGACTGAGGGAACATAGGGCCGGAGTGTAGAAGCTCCGGGCTTTTCAGGAATGTCATCAGGGCTTGTGCCTACCCAGCAGCCCTTCTTTCTTCTTTTGGCATCAACATCTTCACTTTTCTTGAGGACCCACCCCTCTCCCAATGACAGGTCATATAAATCCAGCCCAGTCCCTGGGCTATGGGACCACAGCCCGGCCAGTCCACATGTTCCATCCCCCTGGGAACAGTGATGGACACATGATCCAACTAGACCTTTAGGATCTGTTATGGGATCCTGGTTTGCACTGGCAAGAAAGAGCCCACTGAGAAGAGGGGAAGGAGGTCCAGCACTTCAGCTGCCATCTTGCCACAGAATGGAAAACCAAGGCAGGAAACCACTGCTGAGAAATGGAGACTGAGCCATTATGGCATCATATCAGCCCCTGGATCCAGCTGCACCTGAAGCAGTCATGGACATTTCATGTACAGGAGGCAATAAATTCCCTTTTGTGTTCAAGCTGGCTTGAGCTGGTTTTCTATCATTTGTGATTCAAAGAATCCCCACCACTGCAGTGACTAAAAGCTTCTTTCTCATTTCTTTGGCAGGAATTTTCAAAAACACTTCAAAATTTAAAGCAGTTTGTTTCTAAGATAGTTCCACAGGGCTGGGTTTGCTCAAACCGATATTCAACAAGATAGCTACAAGAGGGATAGGGTGGAAATGGGGGTGCCCCCCAACAATACCAGGCTTTGGTTGTGCCAGAAGCTGATGTTCACTGGCTCACTGAGATTGCTCACATGTCCATGGCTCAGCTGGGCCCCCAGAACATAGTCGTTGAGCAGGGAGGAATTGATGTCTTTCTGGAAGGGCAAGAGAAGAAGGGCTGACTGGAGGGAACACAAGGAGACCCTGGATGAGGTCCTTCTCCAGCCCCTCCTCCCTGGGTAAGAGCAAGCAGCATGGCTTTCATGTGCACAGCTGTGCCAACCTCCTAGGCTTTGCATATGCTGCCCCTTTCACCTGGAGCCCTGTCTCCTCATCACCTCCACCCTCACCTTCCATTTGTTAAATGGATTCCAGCCTTGTACCCTCCACCTCCCCCACCCCAACTCATTTTCAAAGCTGCACTTAAAAGACACCTCCTCCAGAAGCCCTCCTGGATTGCTTATTGGGAACCATCATGACCCCATACTGACTCATTCATCCCTTTGAATCCCTATGATTATACTTAACCTTGAGCTAAAATTAAGTCTCTAAGGTCCTGGTCTAATTGTTGAGATAGAGAGTTCTCTGAGGACAAAGATCTTGTGACCTACTTGTCTGCCTCCCGTTTAGGGACAGGCGCACACACAGTAGATTTCTTAAGTCTTGTTTGCACATTATAATGGTGCCTGCCTACTATTCTGCTCAAATGGAGGCCCAGAGAGGGGCGCTGACTGGCTGGGAAGGCCTGCACAGAAGGCCAGGAGGAGACATGGATGCTTGCAGTGTCCCCTGGAAGGGCCCAGCGCCCACCCTGCCAGTGGCCCAGCAGCAGGGGCTGACCTGGAAGAAGTGGGTGCTGGAGAAGTAGATGCAAATGAGACGAAGGTCCCCAGAGCGGGTCCTGCAGGCATTCCAGGTCAGCTCAGCTGGGAACTGCATGGTGTGTTGGGGCTGGGCCTGCAGAGGGCCAGAGACAGGCTGGGCCCTGTGTCCACAGCCTCCAGACCCACCACAACACCTTCACTGTTCCCCACTCCTTGGGGGGGCCCTCCCAGCCTTGCCCCCAAGCACTTCCTATCTTGGAGCCTCCACCCACAGAACCCTCTCCTGCCAGGCTGCACCTCTGCCCAAACTTTCCTAGATCCTAGGCCTTCCCTTCAGGCTGTTTTGGTCTTGAGCTGGGGTCTTTTATCCCACTCAAGTGGGGCCCTGAGGATGGAACATCACCACCCAACACCCAGGCATTCAGCAGGAATCACATCAGGGCCCTCAAAGGGGTCCAGTGACCCTGGCCTCTCTCTGGGCTACCTCACCCCAGGAACCTGCAAAAGCAGAAAATCAACCCTGAATATTCATTGGAAGGACTGATGCTGAAGCTGAAGCTGAAGCTCCAGTACTTTGGCCACCTGATGCAAAGAACTGATTCATTGGAAAAGATCCTGATGCTGGGAGAGATTGAAGGCAGGAAGAGAAGGGGACGACAGAGGACGAGACGGTTGGATGGCATCACCGACTCAAGGGACATGAGTTTGAACAAGCTCCAGGAGACAGTGAAGGACAGGGAAGCCCAGTGTGCTGTAGTCCATGGGGTCACAAAGAGTTGGACATGACTGGGCAGCTGAACAACAACTCACAGCTATTAAGGCAGAGTCCAGAGCCCGACTGGTGGGTAGGCGGGTGATGGACCCTGGGGAAAGTCCAGACCTTCAACCCCTGGAGCATTTCTGGGGTAGAGACTCTGGGTACCCTCAATCCCTGGGCATCTCTGACCTGGGAGACCTTCTCCAGAGCAGCACTGCTCAGAGAGAGGCCAGCGAAGTTGCAATTCAGCTTGAAGGCCAGTGCCTGGATGATGCGTGTCTGCAAGGTGAGGTTGTGGCCCCCAAAGCTGGCATTGAGCAGCCTCGACTCGAGGCCATGAATGAGCCTGAAGGTGAGAGAGACGGCCAAAGCCCCAGGGTAAGGATGGAGGCAAGAGGGACCCTCCACAGCCTCCCCTATCCCACACCCCTGTCACTCCCACCTCCAAACATCTGCACACACACTGTTCCTGGCATACCCTAACCTCCCCACCCTACCCTTACCTCCCCACCGCACCCATCTCCTTCTCCCATTAACTGTTGCTTGGGTCCTAGTTTATTGGTGCCTCCTCCAGAAAGCCTTCCCTGGCTACTCCCCACTGGCTGAAGTGCCCCACAGTCCCTACACTTCCCTGTTAAGTCATCAGCATTGGCCTGTCACCCTGAGCACCTAGGGTTTTGAGTCTGAGACCTTGGAGATCCCAGCCCATTCTTGGAGCCGCTTCCCAGAAAAATCCACAGAGACCCACGATTCTGCACTGGTTTCATGGCACCCACTGCTAAGGGCCCCCAAACAGACAGTAAACTCAATGAGAACAGGGGTGCGTCCATCCCACATTTCCAGAGCTTGATGCCGGGCACACAGTAGGTACTCAGTAAATGAGTGTTGAATAAATGAATGAGCAGTCTACATCGGAGTGACCCTGGGCCACCAAGTCAAGATACAGGCTGGGGGTGGAGGCACAGCAGACTCTGGGTGAGCAAGGAGGGATGCCGGACTCACTCAGCAAAAGACACGCTGCTCCTGCTCCTGGCTGCCACCTCCATTCTCTCCATCCAGTGCAAGGTCTCCTGGGACGCCTCTGTGAGGAGAGAGTCCAACAACCGTCTCAGCCTCTGTCAGCAGCTGTCCCCCCCACCTTCCCCCACCCCCTGGCCACCCCATGGCCTCTGGCTCTTCTGCCCCAGGCTGCTGCCCCAGGGCGGAAGTGCCCTCTTTTCCATCTCCCTTGGTTTGCGGCCACCTCCGCTTCACATCAAAGTCGAGGATCCGGGCTAGGATGGCTCTCGCAGCTCAGTGAAGCCCTCTTACCTGCTGTCCTGCCCTGAGATGCCAAGAGGCACAGGCAGAGGAAAGGGGCCCAGCAGCAATGCATGCCGCGTGTCAGATCTCCTCCAGGAACTGGCTCCCACCCTGGAAAACGTGTCCCTGTGACCACGGTAAACAAGCCTCCTCTCACCCGAGGCATCTGGCCTGTCCCTAGATTAGTAGGGCAGCATCTTACCTGATCCTCACATTCCTGCATTCTACAGATGTGGAAACCGTGGCTCACAGAGCAAGGGGCCTGCTTCGAGTGAGGCTTCCTGAAGCCAGGTCTCCTTGAAACCCAAATCCTGGACCATTTTTACCAAACCCTGCCATTTGCAGCTCTGTCTGAGTCACTCCCTCCTCCCCAAAAATGGTCTCTCCGGGGGCCTCCCCAGGACTCTGACCTCACCCATGGGAAAGTTGGGAGTTGCTTGTCATTAACCCTGTCTAGTCCTATCATTCACCCACCATGTGACTTTGGGCAAGAATCTGTCCCTCTCTGATGAAACTGCCAGCAGCAGCAGCTGTGGGGAATTGGAAAGTTAGAAGGGAAAAAACAAGAACGAAGAGTTTTGGGAGAAGAATAGTTTTGATGATAATCATGGATGGTCAGAGGCCACCAAGAACCACGACAGCTGGAGGACAACAGGAAAACCACTGTCTTTGTCCACAAAGAATTCCCCCAATGCCTATTTTAAAGAAGAACGTGATTCAAACATATTGTTAAGTACTGAATTCAGCATTTGCTTTGAAACCTCGTCTTCCTTTTCACCTATTTTTGTGACTGCCAGAAACCACAGCAGCTGCTAGTTATGAATTAAGATGTCAGGCTCAGATTTGTGAAAATAAATCCAATGATTTGGGTTTTTTTTAAAAAAAGAGGATCCTGTCCCTTTCTGCCCTAATTTCCCTCGGTTTTAAAATGAATGGACCAATTTCTGCTTAAACATAGCAAATTTATGTCTTCCACTGAAATGAGACTGAATGGGACATCCCTGGTGGTCCAGTGGTTGAGACTCTGTGCTTCCAATGCAGGGGACATGAGTTCAGTCCCTGGTTGGGAACTAAGATCCCACATGTTATACAGTGAGGCCAAACATTTTTTTTTAATTAATAAAATAAAGAAAAGAAATTTCTAAAAACTAAAAAAACAAAATGAGAGTAAGTGAGTAAAACAGACACAAAACCACAAAAGACAGAACGATGGGGAGGACCACAACAGCAGATGAGAGAGATCAGTAAAACTTGGGCAGTTACAAAGCAGGTGGCCACCCGGCTTTAAAGAAAGAAAAGCAGAACATGAAATGTTGAACCCAAATGCTTGCATCAGGGAGAAGTGAGTACAGGGGGGTGAAGGCAGCGAAGTCACGCCTCACAACCATGGGGGCACTTGGGAACTAGAGGCTTTGGAACCTGTGAAGGTGGGATGGAGGGGGAGGCTAAAAATGGGAGGTGGGTTTGTTGGTTGTGAATCTTTAAAATGACAAGTTGGGTCTCCGTGTCTCCTCTGTCACCCGGAACATCCAGGAGCCTTCCTCACCACCACCTCGCTCCCCAACCCTGTCCCAACTCAAAGTACATTCCCTGGAGACAGTGCACCAGAGAGAATCGGAAGGGTCCCATTCTGTGGGGTGCCATTCTGGTGTAGGAAAATGAAGCCATAGCCCCTTTCCACCTCCTCCTCCAGTCAGCTTCTGGAAGATTGCAGCAGCCAGGTGATGATGCTCCAAGGCAGGAGAAAACTTTTCTCTGAAGAATCGATCATGCCAAGAAAATCATCCTCTAGTTACTGGTGTTGTGGTGCTCCTTAATAAAACGGCCAAACCAAACTTCAGGTGAAGCTTTACCAGTCACCAAGCCCTACCAGGCAATCAAGTTTTTAGTGCTCAACCACGGGTCCCTCGGTATTTTTAAATATACACCTTTCTCAGGAAGCTGCTGGAGGATGTGTTCCACAAAATGAGAGAGTAAATCATGAAAGAACACATAGGGTACAGGAGACCCCACTAGAAGAGACGTGAAGCTACTCCCCAGAAAGTGTATGAAGAGAAGGCCCAGGCTGATGGCTGGACAGCAGGCTTAGGGCACATCCTGTCCAAAAGAGAGAAGGAGACAGTAAGCTTCCAGGAGGGAGGTCTCAATGTGTAAGAGAAAGAGTGAACATACAGATTGTCTGACAGGTCTGAATACATAGGAAAATTATTTTGAGAGATGTCTTACAGAAAGCTTGCAAATGAAAAGTAAAAAAAGAAGCAATTAACTTCAGGAAAACCAAGTTGTTCAGCAAAGAAAATGTAATCTTGCTACACAAATTGACATAAAGTATAAGATGTTTATAGCATTAAAAAAACATTGCAGGGGAGTTTTTTTTTTTTTTTTTTTTTTTGGCTGTGTCACTCTGCATGCCAGATCTTAGTTCCCTGACCAGGGATTGAACCCCAGGCCCTAGCAGGGAAAGTGTCCAGTCTTAACCACTGGACTTCCAGGGAATTCCCTATATTTTTTAAATTGTATAAAAACCATATAAAAATTATTTTGACTTCCATTTATGGTGTAGAGAGCCACAAGAGAACATCACTCCCATCTTGACAATGGAAAAAGCCAAATGATGTACAAAACTGGTTTTTTGAGCCTGTCAGAGAACTGGAGTCACAAAATAATCATATAAACTGGTTTCCAATGGTTGATAAGCTCTTCAAGGATGATGTGTTTCACTTCAGTGGTTGCCAAAAAAGCAGATGAGAACAATTGATCCCTTAATGGATTCTTTTTTTAACTTTTTATTTTATATTGGAGTATTTCCAATTAACACAGTTGTGATAGATTGAGGTGGACAGCAAAGGGAGTCAGCTATACATATACACGTATCCATTCTCCCCTAAACTTCCCTCCCATCCAGGCTGCCACATAAGACTGAGCAGAGTTCCCTGTGCCATACAGTAGGTCCTCATTGGTTATCCATTCTATTTTTTTAATCATTCAGAAACATTGTTTAATAATATTCTTATCAAAACTTACAGAAAAGTTCACAAATCATGCATCTTGGTGAATTATCACTTGGGTTTCCTGGTGGCTCAGGCAGTAAAGAATCTGCCTGCAATGCAGGAAACCTAGGCTCAATCTTCGGGTCAGGAAGACCCCCTGGAGAACGGAATGGCAACCTACTCCAGTATTCTCTCCTAGATAATTCCATGGACAGAGGAGCCTGGCGGGCTACAGTCCATGGGGTTGCAAAGAGTCGGACACAACTGAGCAGTTAATACACTTCATCCATTTCAAATTAGCAATGTGTACCTGTCCATCTCAAACTCCCTACCTAGCCCTCCTCCCCTTCCTTCCCCTCTGGTAACCACAAGTTCGTTCCCTAACCTGTGAGTCTGTTTCTGGTTTGTAAGTTCATCTGTATAATTTCTTTTTAGATTCTGAATATAAGGGATGTCATATGATCTTAGTGGATTCTTATAGGCTGAGTATGAGTGAGAATGACCCCTGAGAGCCCCAGACACAAGGGGAGTCTGTATCCACTTGACCATTTCTTCCCACAGTCCTTTGCTGGTGCTCATGAGAAGGACTGGGGGCGGGACAGGGACCTGAGACAGCCCCTGTGGTGACATGGGCATGCTGAGGTTTGAGGGTGAAGCCTGTACGAGCTCCAGGCCATATGTGAGTACATGATGGTGACTGGCTGCTGGGAGAGACAGCCATCTGCACTCTGGCCTTGCCATGATGCGACCCTCATCCATAGGTCCCTGACCTGTTACAAGGAAAAGGTCTGCCTCCTCTGATGGAGAAGTGAAAAGAACCCAGCAAGAGACTTCTCTTGTGGTCCAGCGGTTAAGACTCTACACTTTCAATGCCGGGGCACAAGTTTGACCCCTGGTCAGGAAACTAAGATTCCACATGCAGCGCAGTGCAGCCAAATAAAAAGCACCTACCCCAGACCCTGCCCTGACACTAGGCAAAAGCTACCTGCCTCTGGCATGGAGTGGCCAGACTCACTAGTGCCTCGGATTTTGCACTGTTATAAAACAAGGGGCTGCTGCTGCTGTGAGAAAGGCTGTGAGAAGCTGTGAACTTCATTCACACCTAAGACCCCTCCACCAATACATGGCAGGGTTTGGGCTCCATGAGGGTGAAGGATAGGAAGTCAGCCAGCATTGAATAGGAGGCAGAAGTTGCCAGTCACTGAATGAGAAACAGGAAAGCTAAGAAAGCCCTGGTTGTGGGGCTCAGGCACAAAGCTACCTAAGACAGAAACTTAGAGCAAGAGAACCAGAAATTACTGCTTCCATCAAAAATTGTGCACCAAGTAATAAGCAACAGCTGTCTACCACTGGCAAAGGGGCCAGAACACCAAGAAAGATTCCCTCTGTGTTGCATGCATGCAAGGATGAAAGTGGAGTAGGATTACTGAGAAAATCCATGTGGGACTCAAGGGCTCACACTAAGCACAGAGTAATGTCTGTCCATCACTGGAGAAATGTGATGCTTATGCTGCAGAGAAGGTACCTGCAACAACAAAACTAACCCAAATCGACTGCAGACTAGACTGACTCAATGAATGCCCTGTACTTAAGCCATGACATAAGAAATACACCCACTTCTAGGCATAATTATCATTTACCTCACTACTGTGCTTTCACACAATGCCTTGGTAGTCAGTCAAAGCTTATAACACACACATAAAATCAAGAATATTCTTTGTCAAAAGATAAAAGAGACAAGAGAAGCAGAGATGACCAAAATGTTAAAACTATCAGATAGGGACTTAAAGATACATGAGTATGGAAAAGCAGGTGGCGGAAATGTAAGCTCCTAAGGACAAATGGGAAATATCAGGAGAGCAATGGAAACTATTAAGGAGAATCAGGTCAAAATGAAACACTCAATATCATTGATAAAGAGTTTCTTCAATTGTGAAGTGAAAAAAAGTAAAAGTGTTAGTCACTCAGTTATGTCCAACTCTTTGTGACCACATGGACTGTAGCCTGCCAGGATCCTCTGTCCATGGACTGTAGCCTGCCAGGATCCTCTGTCCATGGGATTCTCCAGGCAAGAATTCTAGAGTGGATTGCCATTTCCTTTTGCAGGGGATTTCCCCTACCCAGGGATGGAACCCAGGTCTCCTGCATTGCAGGATGATTCTTTGCCATCAGAACCACTGAAGCCCTATCAATCAGCAAACCAGACACAGCAAAGTAATCAGTGAATTTGAAGATAGAACAATATAAATAATCTGAATTGAAACACAAAGAGTAAGAAGAGGCAAAATAAAACTCAAAGTGGTAGGACAAGAGCAGATGGTCTAATAAACATGTAATTTGCATCCCAAAAGGAAGTGAAAGAACATAAAAGAAATATTTGAAGAGATAATGGCTGCAATTTTTTCCAAAATTAGTGAAGGACAGCATACTACAGATTTAAGAAGCTCTACAAAACTCAGCAGAATAAATATAAAGAAACCACACCTAGACACATCATAGTAAAACTGATGCAAAACCAAAGATTAAAAAAATCTTGAAGGCAGAGAGAAAAAGAAACAATAGATACAGGAGATAAGAAATAAGAACTACAAGAGACTTCTCAAGAAACCACACAGACCAGAAGATAACACAACTACATATTTCAAGAAAAATGTGTCAAGCTAGAATTTGATGCCCGGTGGAAATACCTTTCAAAAATGAAAACCAAATAAGGACTATTTCAAATGAGCAATGGCTTTAAAAATTCATTTCCAGCAGCTGTGCTCTGCTTAGTCGCTCAGTTGTGTCCGACTCTTTGCAACCCCATGGACCGTAGCCCACCAGCTTCCTCTGTCCATGGGGATTCTCCAGGCAAGAGTACTGGACTGGAATGCCATGCCCTTCTCCAGAGGATCTTCCTAACCCAGGGATCAAATTCAGGTCTCCTGCATTGTGGGTGGATTCTTTACCATCTAAGCCACCAGGGAAGCTCAAGAATACTGGAGTTGGTCCCTTCTCCAGGGGACCTGCCCAACCCAGGAATTGAACCAGGGTCTCCTGCATTGCAGGCAGATTCTTAACCAGGTGAGCTTCCAAATAGCCCGATTTCCATCAGACCTGCACTAAAAGAAATATTAAAGGGAATTCCTTTGCCAGAAGAAAATTTATACCAGATGAAAACATGTACCTACACAAAGTGAAGAGTGCTGAAACTGATAAAAATGTCAAATACAGAATGAATTTTCTCAATTTCAACATCTGTCTAATGTAAAAATGGTGACACTTTATTATGAAGCCTCATAATACATGCAGAAATTTTAATGTACCACAAAAAATAGCACTATGGGCAGAAACAACACCAAAAAATCACCTATATAAGTGGATAGCTTGAATTTCATCAAAAATTAAAACTTCTAATCTTTGAAGATCATTGCCAAGAGAGTGAGCTTACAAATTATAGACTGAGAGGAAATATTTGAAAACACAAATTTGAAAAAAAATGTGCATCTGGACTATATTGAGAATTCATAAAACTAAACAAAAAGACAAATAACCCAATAAAAAATGGCAAAAGATTTAAACAGTCACTCAGACAAAGAAGATACATAGATGGCAAACAAGCACATGAAAGGATATTCAGTATCACTAGTCATTAGGGAAAGGCAAGTAAAACCACAAAGAGAAGTCACTACACACCTTTTGGTGTGGCTAAAATCAAAATGACTGGTAATATCTTGTGTTACTGAGAATATACAACAGCTGAATTCTCATGCATTGATGGAAGGAGTGTAGAATGGGACAACTACTTTGAAAAAGGGCTTCTCTGGTGGCTCAGGAGTAAAGAATCTGCTGGCAATGTAGGAGTCTCAGGAGACATGGGTTCAGTCCCTGGGTCAGGAATATCCCTTGGAGGAGGGCAGGGCAACCCACTCCAGTATTCTTGCTAGAAAATCCCATGGACAGAGGAGCTTGGTGGGCTATAGTCCATGGGGTCACAAAGGGTTGGACACGACTGAAACAACTTGGCAATATGCAGGCAGGCACTTTGGAAAATCTGAAAACAGTACCAACTTCCATCAAGAGAATTCCCTAGTGGGCCAGTGGTTAGGACTCAGTGCTTTCACTGTCAAGGGCATGGGTTCAATCCTGGTTGGGGAACTAAGATCCTACAAGCTGCACAGCACAGCCAAAAAAATTACATCCAATTATGAAAGATAAACAAACTGTGGTATATCCATGCTGTGGCATATTACTCAGCCATTAAAAAGAATGAGCTGCTGACATAGGCAACAAATGGCTGAGTCTCAAAATCATTATGATAAGTGAAAGAAGCCAGACAAAAAGGATTATGTGTTTTATGATTCCACTTATATGGTCTTCCAGAAAAGTAAAAGCTTCATATTAGAGAACACATCCATAGTTTCCATGGGGTGGGAAAAGGTAACTGACTATAAAAGGCGCCAAAGCAACTTTTCAGGGGGATGGGCTCTACTCAATGGCTCAGTATCAGTATCAGTTCAGTCGCTCAGTCGTGTCCAATTCTTTGTGACCCCATGGACTATAACCCACCAGGCTCTTCTGTCTCTGGAATTCTCTAGGCAAGAATATTGGAGTGGGCAGCCATTCCCTTCTCCAGAGGATCTTCCCAACCCAGAGACTGAACCCAAGTCTCCTGTGTCTCTTGCCTTGGCAAGCAGGTTCTTTACTACTGAGCTACCTAAAAAGTTGGGATGGAAATATTCTATATCTGGATTGGGATGGACATGTATGTAGGACTCTATGTATTTGTCAAAACTCATCAAACGACTCTCCAAAAGTGTGAGTTTAATAAACAAAATAAATCAACTAACCAAATAGAAAACTGTAGTAGGTGAAGCATTTGTCTATAAACCAAATTTTGGAGAGTCAAGCCAAAAATATACTGAGAATATAGGGAAGAGGAAGTGGAAAGGTATGGAGAGGCTAAGAAAGCTAACCTTCCTCCTTCAGGGAGGGAGAAAGTCACCAGAAAAGCCCCACAGAGTTCCAGGAAGGGAGAACCACAGAACTCAAACACCTGTTTGATGGTAACAGCAGAGAGAAGTAGTTAAGAGCATGACCTTTAATTTTTTTTTCTTTCTTTTTTTAAATCTTTTGGCCATACCACTTGGCCTGTGGGATCCTAGTTCCCCAGGGATCAAACCTGTGCACCTGCTGGAAGTGCAGTCTTAACCACTGGACCGCCAGGGACGTCCCATGACCTTTCATTTTTCCACCATTGGATTTGCAAATATGATATCACCCAATGAGAGACAAGCACACCCCACTCCCCATGAGAGTGTCAAGAGTTCAGCCTTTTCAAGAGAATCATTAGACAACACACACTTTTCATTCTGAATAGCCTCTGATCCAGGAAACTCATTTTTGTGTATTTATCCTATGGAAATGAGAGGGCAAAACAGGTAAAATGCATAGAAAAGTATTTATAATACCATTGTTAATCATAAAAAAGCAAAAACTATGTAAATGTTATTCTTCAAAAGAGGAATAGTTACAAAAATTACAGTCAAATGTCACTATGGAAAAGTTTGGTAATATCTTATAAAACTAAACATGCACCGTATGACCCAGCAGTTGCACTTTTGGGCATTTAACCCAGAGAAATCAAAACTCCTGTTTGCACCAAAACCTGCATAGGAGAACTTCATAGAGGCCTTATTTGTCATAGTCTCAAACGGGAAGCAATCCCAATGTGCCTCCAATGAGTGAATGGTCAAACAAGCTCAGGTACATCTGTACCATGAACTCAGCTATTAGAAAAATATATTGATACACAACTTGGATGGGTCTCTAGGGAATCATGCTGGGGGAAGCCAGTCTAAAAATGCTACATATTCTATGATTTGATTTATTTGAAATCCTTGAAATAATAAGATTACAGAGATGGAGAACAGGTTAGTGGTTGCCAGTGGTTAGGGACTGGTGATGTTTCTTTCTGTAGAGGGAGCACTAAGCAGCCATGTGGTGATGGGAACTTTTGTATCTTCATTGTTATACAAGAATCTACACTTCATAAAATTGCATAGAATTAAACACACACACACACACACGTCAGTGTATAAAAACTGCTGAAATCTGAATACAGGTTGTGAATTGTACCAAAATCAATTTCCTGGCTCTGATGTTATACCTAGGTATGAAAGATGTTACCACTGAATAAGACTGGGTGAAATGTACACAAAAATTTTTGTGTATATTTTTTGCAACTCCTTGCTAATTTATCACTTTTTCAAAATTAAAAGTTAAATATAGTACAATGGATGGCCATTTCATTATTAAGAATTATGATGTAAACAGCCACATAGAAGAGGAGCACGGAATATCATTGAGTGGAATGCCATGCCTGCTGCTCAGTTGTATTCGACTCATTTGCAACCCCACGGACTGTAGCCCACCAGGCTCCTCTGTCCATGGAATTCCCCAGGCAAGAATACTGGAGGGGGTTGCCATTTCCTTCCCCTGGGAATCTTCCTGACCCAGGGATCAAACCCCCAACTCCTGTGTCTCCTGCATTGGCAGGAGGATTCTTTACCACTGTGCCACCTGGGAAGCCCATTGAGTGGAAAGAGCAGGTTAAAAATAACTCATGTAACATAATCACCATGGTGTTTGAACTGTGGTGTTCGATAAGACTCTTGAGAGTCCCTTGGACTGCAAGGAGATCCAATCAGTCCCTCCTAAAGGAAATCAGTCCTAAAAATTCATTGGAAGGACTGATGCTGATGCTGAAACTCCAATATTTTGGCCACCTGATGCGAATAACTGACTCATTTGAAAAGACCCTAATGCTGGGAAAGATTGAAGGTGGGAGGATACGGGGACGACAGAGGATGAGATGGGTGGATGGCAAGACCAACTCAAGGGACGTGAGTCTGAGTCAACTCCGGGAGTTGGTGATGGACAGGGAGACCTGGTGTGCTGCAGTCCATGGGGTCGCGTAAAGAGTCAAACACGACTGAGCGACTGAACTGACCTGAACTGAACATAATCACATTTATGGAAAATTATCTTTATGTGCATGTTTAAATCTATGAGGGTATCTAGAAGAATGGTCACCAAAATGTTAATAAAGTTCTGGGAGGGTTTTTTTCTTTTTTAATGTTTTCAGTATTATTTGAATTTTCTACAACAAACATGTATTACAGAAAAGCAAATATTTCAGTGCTTATGATTTTTCAGATACTCCAAATGACTATTTATCATTATAGAAAAAAATAATAGTGACATATGGTTTATGAGAAACAAAAGCGTGTTGCAAAACAATGTAATCCAATTCTTGTGAAAATTATACTTTTTATATATGCAAAGTCTAGAAGAAGCACATCTAGGTCACTTCTGGGAGGTTAAGATGCTGGCCTATTTGTTTTGTTCATCTGTGTTTCATGAAGTTCCCCCATGTATTCTAGCTATTCATTTCTCAATTTTTATTCACACTTTCAATGGTTTAGAAACTTGCATCTTTCAAATATAAATGATAAATCAATATAAAATGATGTAAAAGGCAAAGAATTCTTGATTCTTGGGTCACCTAACCATTCAGTTCCCAGTCACCTCAGTTCACCACTGCTATTAGTGTTTTCTGAGTCTTTCCCAGTTGCTTCATAAATATAAGCAAATATGAGTGCCCTCATTAAAAAAAAGTGGCATACTCTCATTTGGTTTTTCCCTTTTTTTTCATGTGAAAATATGCCTTGGAGAACTTTCCTTAACAGTTTACTTACAGCCTCCACTTTCTCTCTCACATCTGCACAGTCTCATGTTAGGGACAAACCATAATTTATTTAACCAGCCCTCTGTTGTGTGTGTTTGTTCTTGGTTGTGCTGGGTCTTCATTACTGGATGGGTGGGCTTTGTTGCCCTGCAGCATGTGGGATCTTAGTTCCCAGACCAGGGATGGAATCCACGTCCCCCGCAGTGGAAGGCGGATTCTTAACCACTGGACCACCAGCTCCCTGTTAGTGGCCGTTTGTGCAGCCGCAGTCTTTGGCTCTTACAAACAGCCTGACTGTGTTTGTTATCAACCCCTGCCTTATTTTCTGCATGCGCAACTTCATTATCTGCCCATTTTTGTATTGGGTTAGACTTTTCCTTATCAACTTCTAGAAACTCTTTACATAATAGGAAAATTAGCTCTTTGTCTATTATATGAATTGCAAATATCTTTCCTCATTCGTCATTTGCCTTTTGACGTTATATATGGTCTTTTTTTTTTTGCCAGGTAGCTTTCTTTATTTAATACAAAAATTTTCTATAATAAAAATTACTAGCTCTTTGGGCTTCTGGATTTTGAGTTTTAGGTAGAAAGACCTTCCCCATTCCAACATTATAAAGGAATTCTCCCAAGATTCTTCTAATACTTTAAGGGTTTCCTTTTTTTATATTGAATCTCTAGTCCATTTGTGTTGATCCTAGAGTATGCAATATGGATTCAAATTTTTTTCCTGGTGGTTACCCATTTGTCTTAACACTATTTTTTTTGGTTGCACCACGTGCCTTGACTTGTATGATCTTAATTCCCCAACCTATACCCCCTGAGGTGGAAGCACAGTCCTAACCACTGGACCCCCTGGGGAATTCCCTTAATGCTATATATTAATATGTATGTTTATTTTTATTTTAAAAGAGAATAAATACTATGGAGTCAGAGTGTTGGGTTCTTATTTGTTTGGCTGTTAGGTTAATATTTGAATTTTAGGTAGAAAGACCTTCCCCATTCCAACATTATAAAGGAATTCTCCTAAGTTCCTTCTAATACTAATATTTTTAATGTTTCATTTCTTTATTTTCATTTGGGCAATTCACTTACCCTCTCAGAACCTCAGAGACTGAAAGAAATGATTTAGGGGGGCAAAGAAAACCACTGAATAAGGTCATCTGGAATATTTCTGATGAGAAAACTAAGAACCCAAGAACACAGAAAAGACTTCCTTGGGGTACAGATGGGAAAACTGAGGATCAGCCAGTGGTGTGGACTTGACTTCCAGGGTCTGGACCCTAAGACTGGGTCCCCAGACCCTTGGCCATGCTGCTGCCAGAAAGACACAGGGGGAAGAGGAGCTTAATCCCCCCACCCAGCTGGGGAAATTAAGGCCAAAGCAGAAGTGATCCCTCCCCCAAGCACCCAAATAGAAGCTGTGGTTTCCATCCCCTTTCCCAGGAGCAAACCACAATCTTCACTTCTGCTTGCAACCTTCAACATCCCCCTCCCCATCCTTTCAGAGAGACCACCACTCACCATTACCCCACACCCTCAGCCATCTCATTCCCATTCAGCCATCTCAAACAATGCAATTCACTATTTGAGGCCTTACAGGAAATAGGAGAGGGCTTCCCAGGTAACGCTAGTAGTAAAGAACCCACCTGGGATTCCCTGGTGGTCCAGTGGTTAAGACTCTGAGCTCCCAATGGAGAGAGCATGGGTTCAATCCCTGGTTGGGGAACTAAGAGCCCACATGCTATGTATCCAATAAATAAAATAAAACAATTTAAAAAAAAAAAAAAAAAAAAAAGAACCCACCTCCCAATGCAGGAGACTCAGGTTTCATCCCTGGGACGGGAAGATACCCTAGAGGAAGGCATGGAAACCCACTCCAGTATCCTTGCCTGGAGAATCCCATGGACCGAGCAGCCTGCTGGGCTACAATCTATGAGGTCGCACAGAGTTAAACACCACTGAAGCGACTTAGCACACAGCACAGGAAACAGGAATCCCTTACCTGACTCCCAAGAAGGTTCCACTTGACTGTGGCAAAACTGAATACCACCAAAGAATTTGCCTGGTGTTCTTCAGCAGGCCAGTGGGCAAGCTGAAACACAAACCCAGACTCCAAGTCAAGTGCTCTCCCCCAAGATATGCTACAGCTTCCAGAAGGTGGCTTGGGGGCTGAGTTGCTACAGGGAAGAACAAAACCATAATCAGGTCAACAGAACATGAGGGGACAAGTGGCGTGCAGAACAGAGCCTTTGGGAGATGTAAATTCTATAACTAGTTCCGGTATTCAGCGCCTGAGCTGTGAAGTTAGACAAGGAACTTGACCTTTCTGTGCTGCGTTTTCTCAACTGTAAAATGAGGCCAAGGTCATCAATTTCCTAGGGCGTGCATGCATGCTAAGTTGCTTCAGTCGTCTCTGACTCTTTGAGACCCTGTGGATTGTAGCCTGCCAGGTTCCTCTGTCCATGGGATTCTCCAGGCAAGCATATTGGAGTGGATTGCCTATGCCCTCCTCCAGGGGATTATCCCGACCCAGGGATTGAACCCACGTGTCTTATGTCTCCTGCATTGGTAGGCGAGTTCTTTACTTCTGACACCACCTGAGAAGCACATTTCCCAGGGAGAGAGACTCAACCATATCCATGACCCACACTCTTGGGAATCTGAGGCTCTGACCCAGATTCCCAGCCAGGAATACTAAGCAGGAGAACCCCTGCCTTCCTCTCCCTCTCCAGAGCTGGCCGTGTACCCCAAAGCCCACCCTCTCCCCAACAGCACCAGAGCCCACTGAGCCAGTCTGCTCCTGGGTAGGGCCCCACCTGCCCCTCCCAACAGCTGCTTCTGCCAACCACAGACTGGAATTCCGACCTCCGCCTCCCCCTGGCCTGGGTGAAAGTGAACCTGTGGTCTCCGCTTGGAAATCCTGACAGCTGCTATTATTTCCCAAAAGGAGGTCCCACAAGGGCCCAACAGGGAGGGTCTATGACCCAATCAGATCCAGAGCCTTTGCCTGGGACACACTGTCCCCAAGCTCCAGTCCAGGGCACTCAGAGGAACTGCGCCTGCTCTGATCTGCCCAACATCAACTCTGTGCCAGCCCCTCACCTCTGTCACCTGAGATGTAGGCTACTGGACTAGCCCCATTTTACAGATGAGGAAACTGAGGTCGAAAAAAGCAAAGTTCAATAACTTGCCCCAGGCCACAAAGCAGGTAAAGGGAGTAAAGATTTGAACCCAGAGCCTAACTACTCCTTAATTGAAACGTCCTTTTTTCAAAAACATAGATCTCAACAAATCGATATTCATGTATAACACAGGGAACTATATTCAAAATCTTATGATAAACCATCTTGGGGACTTCCCTGATGGTCCGCTGGTTAAGAATCCACCTGCCAATGCAGGGGACGCAGGTTTGATTCCTGGCCCAGGAAGATCCCACATGCCTCAGGGTCAGTTGGCGCAGTGCAACTACTGAGGCCCACGCGTCCTAGAGCCTGTGCTCTCCAACAAGGGAAGGCACTGCAATGAAAAACCTGCACATCACAACTCAAAGTAGCCCTTGCTCACTTCAACTAAAGAAAGCCCACATGCAGCCGAAAACTAATTAATTAATTAACTTTTAAAAAACATAATGGAAAAGAATATTTGAAAAAGAATGCATACATACCTGTAACAGAATCATTTTGCTGTACAACAGACAAATTGTAAATCAACTATACTTCAAGTTAAAAAAAAAAAAAGAAATGTGTCCCCACCACCACCGGAAAACAAAAGAAAACCAAATATGTAGATCACTACAGTCCTGAGATTAGGGGTTGCCATCAGAGGCCCAGGAACAGGTGAAGGGAAGGCAGGTGAGCCCCACCTTGATGCTCCGGGGATGTCACCAGCCCAACCGCCACCCAGGCAGGGATGCCCCCAGTGCCCGCTGGGGACCCAAAGGTCAGGACAGAGTCTAGGGGGAGCAGGGCATGGAAAGACACAGACAGAGGGGCTGACCTGTGTGGCTGCTGCTGTCTCGCTGCCCGCCAGCTACCGTCTGCAGGAAGAAGGGGAAGTTGGGAACCTCTGTGCTGCATGCAGGCAGCCTCTGCTCATTCACCCCACACCCGCACAGCACCCGCTTCTCTGCACTTCTTCTTTCACTAGAAGAAGCCTGTTTGTTTCATCCGAGCTGATAGCCACGCCCAGCTCACCCCTTGATAGCAAACCCCTCAGAGCCTGCAGCACTTCCTGGAGGCAGCTGCACATTTGTAGAGATGCTGGGCATCAGTGGAGAGAGACGGAAGAGGCCAATGTCGGGGGCACCCGTCAGGGTTCAGGACCTACTCAGCTCTGAACCCTTGGGCCAGAGATGAGGGCTCTCTGGGTCTCAGTTTGCCCAGGAGTAGGAAAAGGAGAATGATCCCTACCTGAGCCAAGGATCAAAGAGGCAGATGATGGTAAAGACCTCAGGCAAGCACGGGGTCATGCTGTCTGGGTTCCAACCCCAGGCCCACCATTTCCTGTCTGGGTAACTTGGCGCAAGTGATGGAAACTCTCTGAGCCTCAGTTTCCCCTCTGCACAATAGAGACAATGACAGTACTACTTCATGGAGTCATGTGGGGCTTATCAAGGGTAGTGCTGCAGAGTCACTGGAAGTGTTCTGTGAAGCCCTCTGGTTTCACAGAGGAGGGGTGCCTTGGGCCTCAGGGTGTGGGGGAAGGACAAAGACCTGACCCAGAGTTACCCAGTACAGAGCCCTCTGGAGAAAGGCCTCACTGGGAGTACAGCTCGGAAGACGTGGCCAGAACTGGGGGGCTGGAAAGTTGGCCAGCTGCTCCTTGAGCCAGGGGTCTGGACAACCCTGTCTGACATCCTCCACTTTCTCTGCAGAACCCTGAGCAACAGGAGGAAGTGTCGGTGTGTGTCAGAGGGAAGACAGGGTGCTCTCTCTCTTGCCAGGGGCCCAGCCAGACTCTCTGGGAAAATTCTGACTCAGGAATGAGCTTTTCTACCCCCAGGGGTGAGATAGGGATGCAGCAACAGAGAGAAACAGGCAGGTCCCAACACGGTCTCCCTCCTCTCTACCCCCACGCTGGGGCCCCTGCGGCCTCCACCAAGCACAGCCCATAGGTAGTTCAGGTGGCCTCGGTGGGAGGAAGGAAGGGAACTGCTCCTTGCAGGACAGGGAGACTCAGGGAGGCGCAATCCCATGTATGCAGGCTCCCACCCCAGCTGCAGTGCAGAGAATCTGCAGGGACACCTGTATGCTTGACCTCTTGGCCACATTCCTGCTGGGTGACCCGGACAAATTCTCGCCCTCCTTCGCACTTTGGATTTCTGTGGTCATGACCCAGCCCTTGACCTCTAGGCTCTTCCTTCCTTTCTGAGGTCTCCTGGCCACCTCTAGGGTTACATCAGCAGCAGCTGCTCTCAGGGCCCAGGAGGAAGCCCTCTTCATCCCAAAAGCCCCTCTATTTTTCATCCTGGATCTGGGCCTGCCTCACTATACCCTGCCTTTTGGGGGTGCTAGTTACATAGCCCTGCACTCCAGATTCTGGAACTCACTGCCAAGACACACCCCCAGCCCAAGGAGCCGGCAGTGGCTCCCATTGCCTTCATGGTCTCGCCCCATCCAGTCACTGCTTCCACCCAGTTCGGGATGTGTTTGCCATTGTTGTTGTTGTTTAGTTGCTCAGTCATGTCCAACTCTTTGCAACCCCATGGACTGTAGCACACCAGGTTTCCCCATCCTTGCCATCTCCTGGAGTTTCCTCAAACTTGTGTCCTTCGTGCCGGGGATGGTATTCAACCATCTCATCCTCTGCTGCCCACTTCTTCTCCTGCTCTCAGTCTTTCCCTGCATCAGGGTCTTTTCCAATGAGTTGGCTCTTCGCATCAGGTGGCCTAAGTATTGGAGCTTCAGCTTATTCATCCCTGTCTCCTTCCTCTTATCCTGCTATGACACACACATACCTGGGCACACGAGTTCATCCCCATCCATTAGGGCTCATCTCAAGTCCTGCCTACTCTAGGAAGCCTTCCCTGCTTCCAGTTCCCCTATGGAACATTCCAGATGCTTCTACTTTGGGAGGCATGCCTGACCCTTGTTCACTCTCCCAAGCAGAAGGTAAGTCACCTTCCACTCCCCACCCTGAGAGAGCCATCCGGAGCCCTAGGGATGTGTCTCTCCCCATGGGGGCTGCTCCCCATGGGGGCTGCTCCCCATGGTGATCTGCAAGAGGGCAGTAAGTGGCACCCCTGACAGGACATTAGATAAACTGAGTCACACCAGGAAGAAGTAATTTACTTTTCAGTCTTTCTCAATCCCAGTGACATCCAGAAGTGTCTGTTTGGAACTAAACTGTCTTGAATTCCTTTCTACCACCACCTTCTGCCCTTTTGATTTTCATTCTTCAAATTTTTATTGGACATAGAAAACAGGATATCTGATTTTTAGCGACTCTTTTATTGTGGCAAAAATATACATGAAATTTACCATATTAACCGTTTTTAAGTGTACAGTTCAGTGGCATTAAGTGCATTATATTGTTACCATCACCACCTTCAAAGCTTTTCTGTCTCAGGAAACTGAAACTTAATATCCATTTAACACTAATTCCCCATTCCCAACCCCCTACAGCCCGGAGTAACCACCAGTCTACTTTCAGTCTCTGTTTGACTACTTTAGGAACCTCCTATCAGTGGAATCATACAATATTTTTCCTTTTGTGTGTAACTTGTTTACTCAACATGATGTCTTTGTGGTCAATCTGTGCTGTTTAACATATGTCAGAATTTCCTTTAGCCTCCTCTCAAGGCTGAATATTTTTTTGAATGTACAGACCACATTGTTTATCCATTCATCCACCAACAGACACTTAGGTTGCTTCTATCTTTTGGGTATTTTGAATATGCTGCTAAGAACGTGGGTGTACAAGTTGTATTCCTTCCTTAACAAAGTGAGGGTTTCTAGCTTGATTGAGGATGTTGCTTATTTACATGACATTTATTTTTATGACTTTCTTCTATTTACAGCAACTGATAACATTTCCTATTTAACCTAAAATATACATCTGTCCTAAAAAAAGTGAAATGGTTTAAAGAAAACTGCCAAGTAAATAACAGCACAAGAGCTACGTGTTGATGGCAAAAAGTGGTGGCAGAGACACAGGACAGAGAACTGCTGAAGTGTGGGAAATACTAACACAAGCCTCAGTGGAAAACCCTACCGTGCTAAATTGGGGAAAGAAACCCCTAGGCAGGGCACTGGGAAACGAACACCAGATTAGCGCTGCCTCCAGTAGGCTGCCAGGTGGTGCAGTTTTAGCAACAGGAATGAAATGGTAAAGTTTAAAGTTGGATCTGGGCTTTGAGATCTCCCAGCGTGTGACTGGAGTGTGTCACTTGGCTGCTGATGCCCACTTTTCTCACTATGAGATGACGGTAACACCACCAGCTCACAGGATGGCTGTGTGTGCATGCTCGCTCAGTCAGTCATGTCCTACTCTTTGCAACCCTGTGGACTATAGCCTATCAGGCTCCCCTGTCCATGGAATTTTCCAAGCAAGAATACTGGAGTGGGTTGCCACTTCCTACTCTAGGTGATCTTCCTGACCTAGGGATCGAACCCACATCTCTTGCCTCTCCTGCACTGGCAGGTAGATTCTTTACCACTAGCACCACCTGGGAAGCCCAGGTTGGCTATAACACTGAGCTAATTCACGTGAACTCCCAAGCCTATGGTCAGCACACAGCTTGGTTCTAGGAGTGGGTAGCTCTCCCTCCCCCAACCCCTGCAACAGACAGGCCTGGGACAATATTTTTGGTTCTTCTCCTTGAGACAGATAGCTCTTGCATGATGATTTTATAACTGGAGCTTAAGGGACTTCCCTAGTGGTCCAGTGGTTAAGACTCCAGGCTCCCAAATGCAGGGGGCATGGGTTCAATCCCTTGTCAGTGTACTAAGATCCTATAGACCATGTGATGTGGCTAATAATAACAAAATAAGCTGTAAACTAATAATTGGACGATTACAAAATGAATTTCCAAAGTCACTTTCTATGCTTTTAGTCTTTCCTCACTGTGTGAAAAATAAAATTTGTAAACTATAATAATAATAATAATAATAATAATTGAGCTTAGGTTCACCATCAACTCAGCCTCCTCCATTTTCTTAATCTATATCCCCACCTCCAGAAACTCTAGGAAAGAACTCTGGGATCTTGGTCCACAACTGTCCTTACTGATTGTGAAACTCTGGGTAAGTCTCAGCCAAGAGCCTCAGTGAGCATTTCCCCAAGTTTAAAATGGGAGGTGTTCCAGCTCTCTGAGTACACAATATCTGAATCTCACAGGTCCAAAGTACACAGTAAGCAAAGGTCAGCCACTGCAATATTCACAGGTTAGTTCCCTCTCAAACCCCACACATTGCCAGCAAAATCTGTCCTGAGCTGAATGTCGGATGCTATCAACATTCAACCATGCCAAGATAAAGCACATAGTTATGAGTGAAACTACAAATCCTGCAAAAAAGCGTGGGATTTCATGAAGTTGGTGTAAGCGATGCTGTGGAAAAGGAGCAGCCACTGACCACAGAGGAAGAGAGCTTCTTTAAAATAAAGGACCAAGAACTTGCAGAGAGAACTGTTTGATTGTCACAGGATTCAGAGTGAACCCTGGTGTGAAACTGTCAAATACGTTTGCAAAAATGATCCTCTTGCTGCAAAGAGCCAACTCTTCATTGATGCTACTGCATGCATGATAACAACCATAATCTAAATACAAGTTCTTTACCATCTGAGCCACCAGGGAAGCCCCCAAATACAGGCATACCTCGGAGATATTTCCAGTTCAGTTCCAAGCCACCACAGTAAATCAAAGCTCACAATGTATTGAGTTACACGAATTTTTTTTGGTTTCCCAGTGCAGGTAAATGTTATGTTTACACTATATTAGTATAATAAGTGTGCAACAGCATTATGTCTTTTAAGAAGTACATAAACCTTAATTTAAAAATCTTTATTGCTAAAAAGGGGCTTCCCAGGTAGTGCTAGAGGTAAAGTACCTGCCTGCCAATGCAGGAGACAGAAGAGATGCAAGTTGGGACAGAAAAGATGGGGTTTGATCCCTGGGTGGGGAAGATCCCCTGGAAGAGGGTATGGCAACCCACTTCAGTATCCTTGCCTGGAGAATCCCATGGACAGAGGAGCCTGGCAGGCTACTGTCCATTGGGTTCCAAAGAGTTGGACATGACTGAAGTGACTTAACACGCATGCACATTGCTTAAAAAATGTTATCACTTGCACCTTCAGCAACTGGTAATCTTTTCACTAGTGGAAGGTCTGAAATATTTTTAGGGTTATCAAAATGTGACACTGAGACACAAAGTGAGCAAATGCTCTGTTGGTGCCAATAGACTCGCTTTCCACACAAGAGTTGTACAAACCTTCAATTGTACAAAACAAAAACAGAAACACAGCATCTTGTGAAGGGCAATAAAAAGCCATATGCCTCTATTGTTAATTATCAATTCAAACTAATTTATCTTCTTTATTTTTACTTTCTTCTTCGGCGTAAAGACTCAATACAGCAAGGTTCCCTCCACCACAACTCTGAACTTCTTCTGGTCCTCCGGATTCACCTCATGGGCCTTCCAAGGGACACAGGATGTGGTAAGAAGGCAGCTGTCCCGCGACCGCTTCCCTCTCTCGAAGTAACCGCAGACACTCATTCTCAAGGGAGGAAGCCCCAAAGTGACAGGGCGCACGCAAGTACCCCTCAAGGTAACTGCCCGGGAGTGCCGCCCTCACCCCCACTCCCTGCCCCTCCCCAGCCAGCCGAGGCCGGCTCTGCACGGGAAGCATCCTGGCACATCCGAGAAAACCTCCGCCCGGCTTCACCGAGCTTCTCAACATGCGCGAGACTACTGTGGTCCATCCTTCTGCTGTACAAAGGGGAAACTGAGGCCCGATGAGGTGCAGGGACCTGCTGTTCCGCGTCCACTCGGTGGCAGAGCTAGCACTGGGAAGAATGTAGGTAACGAAAGTATACAAGCTGCACGTGCTGAGCCCGGGACAGACGGTGCCCACTTCTGCTGCTGGACGCCTAGTACGTCACTGCCGCTCAGGGAAACTTGAGGCGGGAAAGCCGACCCCGCGGGGCCCCCAGACCCGGCCTTCCTTCCCCCTCCTCTAGGCCCGATGCCGGCGTGGGGCCTCCGTCGGGGTCCGGCCCGTTCGGTGCCGATCCCGCCAATTCGGCCCGCGCCCCTCTCCCCAAACTTAGGCGCGGGTCCCCCACCCACCCAACTCTGCGGGCCAGGGTCAGAGTGGGGCCGCAACCCGCCAGGGCCCCACCGCCCCCGCCCCGCCGATTCCTCTCTCTCCCCTCCCCCCGGGAGGGAGGAGGAGACTCCGCAGCCCTCCCTCGGCCCTCCAGGCGGCGGCCGCGGCAAGCCCCGTGCCCGCTCCGCCCAGCCCCGGCGGATCGGACGTCCGGAGCCCGCTGGTTGCCGGCCGAGGTGAGTGGGGGCGGTAGTGCAGGGGGCCGAAAGCCACCGCGTCCCGGGAACTCCCTCCAGGCCGCGAACCTTCAGCGGGAGGGAAGGGGTTAAGTTGGGGGGCGTGCAGGAAGAGGAGCAGCGGGGGTCCCGCGTCCGCAGCAACCCCCAAACTCCGAGCAGAACTTCCTAGCCCCCTCCGCGGGCTCCCCTACCTCCCGGAGCCCCAGCCTCAGGAGTGAAGGGGCTACAGGAGTTGGGGGGGGAGGGCAGGGCCGCCTTTGAAAGGCTGCGGGCCGGGGCCAGACCCGAGGGGGGCGGCGGCAGGCGGGAGCGGAATTTGGGACTCTCCCGGGGGACCCAACGTGGTCACCATGGCGAATGCGGGACGGACGGGCGGCGCGGGCCAATCGGAGCACGGCGCCACTGGTGCCTGCCAATGGGGGGCCGCGCGGCGGGGTGGGCGGGACCGCGTCTCGCTGGGCCGGGAGACCCTCCTCCCTCATCCCGCCGCCGCTGTGCTGGGGAGGGGGAAAGGAAGTGAGGATTTAGGCGACTCGTGGTCTTGGGAGGGCAGAAAGGGAATTTCTGGAAGGAGCTGGGACAGGTGGAGCGACGGCTCAGTGTCAGGAGAAGGGAGTGGGCCTCCGTTGTCCCACTATTACGATTGTGAGAACGGGTGATGTCCTGCAAGCCCCCTTCCCCACCTGGGGCTTCAGTTTCTCAGTCTTTAAGTGTGTGTTATGTAGGGCTGTTGGGGAGGTAGCATGACTTCGTGTCGGCACAGATTATGCCCACTGGTTAGACAAAGCTTTTAGATATCTTGTTAGTGCCTCTCCCCATCTTACAAGTAAGAAAACAGCATCAGAGAAGGCATGGCCTTGCAGGTATCAAACAGCGTCACTGAAGTAGAGATGGGACTCCTGGGAAGTCCTCTGTATTACAGTGAAAAGTTCAAGGAGTTGCTTAGAGGCCCGGGGCTGGGTTTCACCCCATGAAAGGCTCCCATCCTCTCCCAGCTGTGCTTGTCTGCTTGGCCTGATGACTGAGGACCCCATCGTGTAGGTGGTCCCAGGGGCACCTTGCCCTTCAGGTGATCAGGACCCAGGAGGGGAGGCATCCAATCCCAGGATTTCAGCGCCCCCCCCCACACACACACCCAATTTTGCTGCTGGTCCTTGATGTGGACCAATAGCCGTATCTCTGGATCTCAGGTGGCCCATTTGTAAAGAAAAGAGTTCTGATTAGTGGTCCAGGATATCTTTGGCTTCTCTGTTGGAGATGGAGGTACCTGGAAACAGATCAGGGGTGCCTGCCCCCCAGGGCTCAGGTTCAGCCTGCTGGCTCAGCTTGCCTCCCTCTCCTCTGCTGGAGGTCCAGTGGCAGGAGCATAGGCGCCCATAGTTTGTGGGCTGACCAGCCTTGGGCCCTGCACTTATCCAATCAGGCTGTCCTCTGTGGTTTCCTGCTGGGTTCTGCTCCCTGCCCACAGCCAGGCCTGTGGCCACAGGCCAGCCCCACAGCCCCACCTGAAAGGTTCTGGGAGGTTATAGAGGGTTTCTGAGCTGGAGGGAAGAATCAGGGCATCCCACCCCAGCATCCCATCCCATCCCACACCCACCCAAACCCCCTAAGCTGGGCCCCATCTAGGCCTCAGCACTGCTACTCTTCTCACTAGATATGAGCCATCAAAATATGCTAAGGACAAAATAAACTTGTCCCCCTGCGAGTCAGTTAGGCCCCCTCAGGTAAGAGGCCTGATCCTTGACCTGGCCATGAGATGAACTCTGACTTTGACCTTGGCCACAGGCTCTGACACCTACCTGTCTCAGAGCCTGACCCTAAAGTGACTCCTGATCCTTAGGATGGTGCAACCCTCCCTGATTACCAGGAACCCCAGGCTGTCCCTCTTCCACCTGTCAGCCTGGGAAGCATTAATGCAGCATCTGCTGTATGCTGGGCCCTGTGCTGACAGCCAGTGAGTCCAGGATGCCCTTGTGGTTTCTCAGCATGGCCACTGCTGAAGAACAAGGAGGTGCCATGTTGGGAGCACTAACGTACTCTCTGTAGGAGGTTGGGGAAGGCTACCCAGGGAATTGTTATCCAGAGGTAGGTCCTAAAGGATGTGTAGGAGGTACTGCTAAAGAAAGGAGAAAGAACATTCCAAACAGGTCCACAGGGCTGATGAAGGCCTTGCCTGAGGCAAATACCCACTCAAAATATTCTTCTCTCCTGGCCAGCAGCTGCCTGGAGCTGTGAGGATGACTGTGGGGCTGGGGTTCAGGAGCTCTTGAGTTCCATGTGGACCTGTGCATGCTTGCTAAGTCACTTCAGTGGTGTCCTACTCTTTGCAGCCCTATGGGCTGTACATAGCCCACCACGCTCCTCTGTCCATGGGATTCTCCAGGCACAAATACTGGAGTGGGTTGCCATGCCCTCCTCCAGGGGATCTTCCCAACCCAGAGATCAAACCCACATCTTCTACATCTCCTGCATTGGCAGGTGGGTTCTTTACCACTAGTGCCACACGGGAAGCCCTCCCAGGTGGCTCTGCTACCCAGTTAAGGGGATGTGAAGCCATGGTTCTGCTTTCTTTGAGCACATCCTGTGTGCAGGGCCTGTGCTAGTGGCTCCGGGTGGCACAAGTGTCTTGCTTGGATTGGGGGAGGCCAGAACTGCAAGAGGAGAAAGGGCAGCTGGCCAGGTCTGGCTCTGGAAGGTTTCGGGGATACACTCCCCTGGCAGAGTGGGGCTGGGGAGACCAAGGCATTTCCGGGAGGTGGTGGAACTGAGCCTGAAGGATGGGTGGGGTTTCGGAGTCTGAGGGGGGCATCCCAAGTTGGGGATCAGGTTGAGCAGAGATCCTGAGGGTTTGAGCAGGAATAGACCCGTCTGGCTGGTGCTGGGTGTGGGGGTTGGGCACAGGAGAGGGGAAGGTGAGTGGGAAGGACTTTCTGGGCCTGTGGAGGCTGGTCCCTCCTCCACCTGCTCCATGGGGAGTGGTGACACCCTGCAGGAGTCAGGAGGCCACCCCACACACATACACCCTAGGGGAGGAAGACACTGAGCCTGATGGAGAAGGGCAGGCGGGATAGGCTGTGGGAGCCAGTCTCTACAACTACCAGCTGAACCTCTCTGTGGTGTCTTGGTGAGCATGTACCTTACCAGGGCTTGGTGTGTGTGTGTCTGTCCCCAAGGCTGTATTTGTCAGTGGGGTGGGGGTAGGGGTGAGGGGAAGCATTGCTAGGCAGAGACAAGCTGCCCTTGAGTGTGTAGGCAGGGTTCCTGGTGTGTCCAGGGGTGGGCTTCTCCAGAAAACCAACCTTAGGGACCCCCCCCAACCCCATCGCTTTACACATGTGTGCACAGACACCCTTCAGGGGACCTGCGCCTGCAGGAAGAAAGGCAAGAGGCCTGTCCAGAGCCCCTCTGACCCCCTCCTCCCCTGCCCCCTCACCCCTCCCTTGAGCGTGGGTGCCTGGAAGCCATTAGGGGCCTGGGTGGCGCCTGCCCTGCCTCTGCAGTACAGGCTTGGGATTCCTGGAAGGAGCGGCCACCCCTCCCTGCCAAGCCCCATTCAGGCCTGGCAGCTCCCAGAGGCAGAGAGGATGTGGCAGCGGCCCCCTCCCTGCCACCCTCTCGGTTTAGGGGCTGCAGGAAGGGCCCAGCCGACAGGGGTGCAGCCCCAAGGACCCCCACTCACCACCCCCAATACCTAGCACAGCTCTGGCCTCTGGCGAGGCCACCCGACTGGCACTCAGATTTCCTGCCTCCTTCCCCTCCCCCGCAGGCGCTCACATTGTTTTTCTTTTCCAAGAGCTTCTCCATGTGGAGCTGGGCCAGGAAACTGGGGAGAGGACTGTGAGTGTCCGTGTATGTGTTCGTGTGTGTTTATATGCGTGTGTGCATTTGCCTGTCTCAGGGATGAGTATGTATCTTTGAGTGTCTCTGTGTATCTGTGTGGGCATATGTATGTCTTCAGGTGTGTCTGTGACTCTGTATCTACAAGGAGGCATCTCTCTGGACATATATATAGTTGTGTGTGCCTGTGGGGCCATCCCCATGTCTGTGTGTGCCTGCCCATGTCTTTATCTATATTTACATGTATGGGATTGCTTGTGTGTCTGTGTGTGCACATGTCTGGAATGCACGTGGGATCAAGGCCAGTCACTTCATTGCACAGGTGGAAAGACAGAGTCACAGTGGGTACTCAGCCTTCCAGGGATCCCTTGGGGAGTCGAGTATACAGGGAACTGGAACCTAAGTCTGGAGGGCTGTGTCCGGGGGCGTAATTTAGTCTGTCAGATGTTACTGGGGTTGAGATATACATGTTTGTACATATGGACCTATGGGTGGTGACACGGCATCACCAGTTACTCAAAATACCCCAGACTTGGATGGTTAAATTCCAAATCCCCAGTCCCACACCTGCTGAACATGATTCTCTGAGGAGTGAGGTCCAGGAACTGCATTTTAAGCAAATGTCCTGGTGAATCTGAAGGACTTCTTGCTCTAGAAGCACTGGCCTCCCTCACCCCTCACTCCAGTTCTACCAGGGGAGAAACTGAGGCCCAGTATGCGGCAGTGGTTTACAGGAGGTTGATGACAGAGCAAGGACTAGAGCTGGTGCCTGGTGAAGGAAGACAGACACTAAACTAAGGGCAAACGCACTGGAGAAATATATTGTAATGGCCAAAAGTTTCGTTCTGGTTTTTCCATAACACCTTAGGGGAAAAAAACTGAAATAAATTTTTTGGCCAGTCCAATAGTAGGATCACTGAGCCGTGCTAAGGAACTGTGACTGTAATAGTCATGAATTTAAATGAACACTGGTCCACACAGTGGTGTAAAACCTGTGATGCCTGGTTATACGGGTGAAGGCAAGAGCAGGCAGAGCAGTGGAAGCAACCAGAGACAGCACTGCCCGGAGAGACAAGAGCAAGTGAGGTAGCTGGAACACCGAGGGCATTTGGGTGGGTGAGGTTGGGACCATGGCATGTAGCAAGGAGAGAAGGGACAGGGTGGGCAGTGGGGACAGTGAACAAGTGGGGGAATGGACTCGTTTTTGGTGTTGGAGCCCTGGAGAGAATGAGTTTGGAATTGACTGTTAAGAGGGGAGGGGTCACAGCTACTGGTAATGACAAGGGTGGTGGCCACTGGCATGATCTGGTTTGTGTTTTTAAAAACTCACTCTGGCTGCTGCTCTTGAGGACGGATTTGAAGGAGGCAAAAGGAGACATTGGGATGGGACAGGGAGAGTGGTGGCTGCAGTCTCCCCAGTGGGAAATGATGGTGGTGGCCTTGACAGGTTAGTGGTTGAGGATGAAGAAGGTAGGTGGATCCCCGTGATGTGTGGCAGACAGGCTTGGAGGTGGAGAGAAATCCAGTTCCTGGATATTCCCCACAATGTGAAGAAGTAAAGAAGCACTCTCCTCCCAGAGAGGGCATCCAGAAGGAGGCTCCAGTTGTGGGGAGAATGGAGACAGGGAGTCCCATTCGATCAAGCTGCTTCTGACTTGTCTGAGGGACATGTGGGTGGTTCTGGAGAGCAGCCCAGGCTGGGAGAAAGACTGGGGGTTACTGAGGACATGGAGAGATGGCTCAGGCAGGGGCAGCCAGAAAGGGGAAGGCGGCCAGGACTGGGGTGACTCCAGCACTGCAAGGATAAGCCCAGGTTGCCCACCAGGGAGGCTGGTAGGGGACCCCTGGAAAATAGGAGGAAAACCTGGAGAACATCCTGGAAAAGAGAGGTGCAAGAAAGGAGGGCTGGAAGGTGCCCAGAGCTAGAGAGGACATACCTTCGAGAGCTGAGACATGCCCAGAGGGTAGGGCAGGGGGGCTGGAGGCCGGGCTGGCAAGGCTTGATGAGAGAGGACGAGGGAGGTAAACAGGGTGGAGAAAGCAAGCATGGACCACTCTGGATGGGTCTGGACAGGGAGGAGACAGAGAAGGGAGGTGAAAGTGCCAGGAGAGACTTCAGCAGGAAGCAGGCTCCTTGGAGAGGGATCATTGGTTGGGGTGGGAGAAGTTGGATGGGCAGGGCTTTGACCCAAGGAGGGAGAGCCCCTGTCCTCTTCAGGGCAGAGGAGGGGGCTGTGGGGCTAAGGGCAGGACAAGGAGGGAGTGCCAGCCTGACAGCTCCTCTTTTCACCACAAACTGTGACATTAGATGTGCTGCCAAGAGTTGGGGGCTGAGAGACTGGAAAAGCGTGATGAAGGGACACAGCCAGAATTGGGACATTCTTGCAGGAAGCTGAGAGTCGCACCAGCAGTGCCCTGATGGGTCACCCAGAAAAGCAAGGAATAATGATCAGGGCAGGTCTTAGGGTCTGCGGTGAGGCTTAGGGTCAGGCCCAGCTGAATGGGGAAGGAAGTATGAGATAGCCTGAGGAGCTGTCAGTAGTCAGCATGAAGCCACTCTGAGCGAGAGTGTGGCAGACTGGGGACAGAGTGGGGCATGTGTCTCACTTATTTTATAAGAAATGTGGCCAACAAACAGCAGAGCTCAGTGGTCGGCATGGGGGGACACCTCACCACACTGCACGGCCCCCCATCTAGACCCCAGCTTTCTTCCATCATAGCAGCATAGTGTGTGCATGTATTCACCAAACTCACGCCAGTGTTTGGACCTCTGGATGGTGTAGCTGGATCAACTCCAGGGCTTACTTTTGCTGAGTCTCCCTTTCCTCTTCAATAAATGTCTATAGGTGCCCTCGAGTCTGTTGAGAGGATAGCTCACATAGGCATTTTGCCTGGTCTGTATTTGGCCTTCCATAAATGTCACTGTTATTGTCATTATGTGCTGGGACAAAGACCAAGAGCCAGCCAACTAGCCCCCGACCTCAGCAAACTCACAGCCTGGGGTGAAGATGGGGTGCTCAGAGGGACACAGGAAAAATAGTACAGTAAGGCTGGCTGGTGGAGACAGGGGCAGGGGCTGACCACCTGGCCTGAAGGGGTCCCAGAAAACCTCTTAGAGAAGACACTATTTCAGGTAAGTTTTAAGGATGGGAAGAGTCAGCCCAGCGCAGGAAGAGGCTGGGAGGGGACTCCTGGCATCAGGGCCAACATGGAAGCACATAGCATTCCGGGTGGAGGGCAGTATAAGCCATTCAGTGTGTGAGATGGGACCTAAAGGTCAGGGACAGCAGATCAAGGTTTCAGATCAGCGGTGGCTGCACCAGGGTGAAGGGACTCAAGGGGGTTATCTGGAGGCCAGCGAGGAAGCGGCTGCAGGCCCTGGCTCACCATTTCAGCCTCACTGGGGCTCCTGGAGGCGACCAGTTTCACTCCTTCCACCTTTGCCCGTGCTGTTCCCTCTACCGGTCGTGCTGCTCCCTTCGCTTCCCATGGCTGAGCTTAAGGATGTGGACGGTTGCTGGCCACCTCCAAATAATCATTGTGTTCTCCCACAGGTCGGAGGGGGCGTCCCCCTGCTTGTAGCCCGGAGAACAGCTGGCAGCAGTGGCCATCATGCACAGTGGTATCGCTTCTGCCACGCGTCCCCCGCACCGCCTCTGAGTCCTGGACTTCCAGCCCAGCGCCCACGAGCCCGCCCGCCCCCGCGGCCACGCCATGAGCCACGGGCCGAGCCCCCGGCTGGCCGAGTCCCCGCAGCTGTCCAAGGGCAGCCTCCTGACCATCCTGGGCAGCCCGTCGCCGGAACGCATGGGGCCGGCCGACTCGCTTCCGCCGACGCCTCCCAGCGGCACGCCCTCGCCGGGGCCGCCGCCAGCGCTGCCGCTGCCGCCGGCGCCCGCGCTGCTGGCCGACGGGGACTGGGAGAGCCGCGAGGAGCTGCGGCTGCGGGAGCTGGAGGAGGCGCGCGCGCGGGCGGCGCAGATGGAGAAGACCATGCGCTGGTGGTCGGACTGCACCGCCAACTGGCGGGAGAAGTGGAGCAAGGTGCGCGCCGAGCGCAACCGCGCGCGCGAGGAGGTGCGCCAGCTGCGCCAGCGCCTCGATGCCCTCACCAAGGAGCTGGCGGGCGCGCGGCGCGAGCGCCAGGAGGCTCAGGGCGAGTGCGAGGCGCGGGGCCGCGAGCTGGCGCGGCTGCGGGGCGCCCGGGGAGCCGCGGACAGGACGCCGGACGGGCCCGAGACGGAGCCAGAAAGGGAACAGGAGCCGGTGCCGGTGCGCGACGTCGGATCTGGATGCGAGAGACCGCAGGGCAGCCAGGTGCACGGCAAGCAAGGGCCGGGCCTTCGCGCGGGGTCCGGAAGTGGGAGGGGCTGATTGGCCCGGGCCGGAGCCGTGGCTGTAGGGCTCAGAAGGGAGGTAAGGGCCTGGCACGTGGGCAGGTATCCCATCTGGGGCTCTGGCTCTGCCCTGCCGGGCCCCAGGTTACCTTCCTCCCACAGATCCCCAGGACAGAGTGTCCCTGATTCTGGTGGCACCGCCGCTCCCATACCTGAGTAATCAACAGAACCAAGAAATCATCCTCTCTGAGCAGGGGCAGGTTGTAAGAACGCACCTGAAAGGCATCCATTAGTCGCAGAGCTGAATCCATTCATTTACTCAGTTAAGAGGAAGGAATAAGCATTTTAATAGGCATCTATCAAAGCTGGGGGGAGGGAGGGAGGTCAGGGCATTGGGAGCAAGAAGGAGGTCCCTGAGCCAGGCTTTGAGGAGGGAGCATCACAGAAGCTTTTCTAGAAGCTGTCCCATTTAAGCTGAGGTAGGAGAAATTGATGGTGAAAAGTGCAGGAATGCATTACAGGTGATGAAAATTCTGTGCAAATAACGAGAGGCTGAGAGTGCTTGGTAAATCTAGGAAAGGCCTCCATCATTTCCATGGGCACCCTTATAGAATGCTAGGCTCTGCATACACACTACCTAGTTAATTCTCAGGGCAACCCAGGAAATACTGGCTTTACAAATGAAAACACTGAGGCGCTGAGAGGTTAATTACCAGTGGCTCCCAGCTGGTGACTGGAGTCGCTGGGAGTTGACCCCAGATGAACTTCTGAGCCCGTGGTGATAATAATTAGGCTATCTGGAACATTAATATGTGTGGAGGGCAGCCCCCTCTGAACAAGCCATACTCACCTGAAGGCCGTCTAGGGACAGGGTCCAGGCTCAGGTTGCTCCCAGCTCCATCCCCAGTGAGTCCACTCCTTAGATTCTTAGCTGCCCTCTCCTCTCTCCTGCCTGTGGGCTAGAGTGGGCACTGCTGCCTCCTGGTGGCTGAAGCCCCCTTCCCAGGGGGCCTGCCTGGTGCTTGCAGGTCACATTCCTTGCTCTTCTTTGGGGCAGAGGATGAGCCTCTGTATACTAGCCAGCCTAAGACACTGTTCCTGTCCTCTCCGTGTTCGGTTGTGAGTCACCCCAGGAGGTGGCAGGTACCGCGGCAGGAGCTCGGAGGATGCAGCCTGAGTTTGTTCTCCAGCCCAGCCATGTCTGTGCTCTGTGACCCTCCAGCAATTCCCTTCTTCCCTCTCTGGTTCCTCAGTTGGAAATCGGAGCTTTGGACCAGATGGCCTCACAGGCCCCCACCCAGACAGTCTGAGATACAAGAGGAGTAGAATGTCACTCTTCAGGCCCACTGTCCTAGTCTGAATAGGGAAACTGAAGGTCAATCAGGGAAGGGACCAGCCCAAACTCATCTGGAATGACTGTGGGAGGAGCCAGACTGGGACAGAGGCCATGGGCATCTTGGGTCTGTGGTCAGAGGGAGGCCAGGGGGCAGAAAAGGGCAGAGGGGAAGGGGAGCCTGGCAGGGAAGAAGAGGGCTCAGGGTTGAGTTATATTAATTAACCCTAACCACTTTCTGTCTGGGAGCTGGTTCTGCTCTCAGAGGCCACCTTCCTATGCATCTTTTATTATTGTGGTCTAGTCGCTCAGTCGTGTCTGACTCTTTGGCGACCCCATAAACTGTAGCCTGCCAGGCTCCTTTGTCCATGGCATTTTCTAGGCAGGAATACTGGAGTGGGTTGCCATTGCCTTTTCCAGGGGATCTTCCCAACCCAGGGATTGAACCTGAGTCTCCTGCACTGGCAGGCAAATTCTTTACCACTGAGCCACCAGGGAAGTCCATGCATCTTTTACCATATCACTTATCATGTTTCAAGTGATCCCACTGAAAAGTGGGATCTTTGAGCAGGAGTCCCTTTTGAGGGAATCTAGTCCTCATTCCTTGCAGGCATCCCTGCTTCTGCATTCATCAGTGTCCCACCATATATTTGCATACTTCCAGCAGCAGAGAGCTTACCACCTCTTCTGGGGAATCTTCCAGGATTCAGGGAATCTGAGTGGCTGACTCTGTGCAATTCCAAGCAGCGAAGGGGGAGGCTGTGGCCCTCCCTCTCCAGGGGTGGAGAGACAGGCAGCAGAAGAGGAAATGGGGGTCCAGAGGACTATGTAACTTGCCCACGGTTATCCACCAAGCTGATGCCAGACCCTGGACCTGGGAGAGGCCATGATGAAGGCAAAGAGAGTGAGGGCTCAGTGAGGACTAGTCCAGCCTCTGCCTGGGTCCCCACAGGAGCTGGAGCTGGTGGAGAGCCTGCTGAAGAGCAGGCCAGAGGAGCCCGAGGGTTGCTGGGAGGTGCGCAGCGCAGGGGCCGGAGCCCCGCGGGGCAGCTCGGGCCGCCAGGAGCGCAGCCGCCTGCCGTGGGAGGACACCACCATCGAGGAGGATGCCTCCAAGCTGACCGCCCTGCGGCTGCGCCTGGATGAGTCCCAGAAGGTGCTGCTCAAGGAACGAGAGTGAGTCCTGGGAGGCAGGCAGGGGCTCGGGGGCGGGCCGGGGCCTCCCCGGAATCACAGAATGAAAGTCCATGTCACAGGTGAGACTCACTGAAAGGGAATGGGGCTTCCACTTTGAGTCCCATTGAGACTTGGGACTTGAGAACAGTGGTGCTCTACCCAAGGACCCAACGTGAGAGTTTTTTAAAATTAATTCAAGTAATATGTGTCAGGGATCTGGGTCAGGCACTGTGCTTGGTGGGGATGAGGCTATCCATGAGACCAGCAATCCCTTCCTTCGTGCAGGGAGAGTGCCATGGGCAAAAATCAAAGTAGGAACGGAGGGATAAGGGGACCTCAGGGTGGAAGCTGGGAGTTTGGTTTTGGATGTATTGAGCTTGATTCAGCAGGAAGGCATTTGGGGATGTGAATGAGTCTGTAGAGTTCACGAGACAGGTCTGGGCTGGAGGTAGAAATTCAAGAGTCATCAGCAAATAAATGATGCTGAAAACCGTGAGCTGGGGTGAGAGTGAATAGGGCAAAGGTCAAAGAATGGGGCCGTGGAGCTGACCAGCTATAGTATCAGAGGAAGAGGGAGGCAGCAAAGGATACAGGAGAAGGGAACCAGTGAGGGGGCAGAGAAAGCAGGAGGAACTGTTTCACGGATGAGGGAGCAGTTAGCTAGTCAAGTCGGAAGAGGACTGAGCACTGACCAGTGGATTGAGGACTTGGAGGTCACCAGTGACCTTGATTGGTCATTTTTGCCTGATTATGGTGAATATTTAGTAACACCCCCTTTTCCATCCAGAAATTAAACACAAAGATGGTATAAGATAACTACACACAGAAATTTTTAAAAAATCAACAGAGTGCCCTTGTGAAGGTAGAAGCAGAGGTCACGGTCATGCTTCTATAAGCCAAGGAGCACCAGATATTGCCAGCAAACCACCAGAAACCAGGGAGAGGTATAGAACAGATTCCCTCTCACAACCCTCACGTGGAACCAGTTCTCCCAACACCTTGGTCTTGGACTTGGAGCCTCCAGAACTGGACAATGCATTTCTGTTTAAGCACAGTGAACAAAAATCAACCTATTTTACTAACTGAAATGTAAAGTAATACTAAACTCTCCGAATGGGAGGCCAGCGTGGTGTGGGGGTTGCTCATGAAACACTGCATACTGGGGCCAAATACCCACAGCGCCTCCTTCACATTCAGGGCAGAGTGCAGGGTGAGGATAATGAGAGCAGTTAATTGGACTCCCACCCAGTGATGGTGACAAGAAGGGACTCTTCCTTCGGAGAGTCACTGGACAGTGTTTTCCAGCTTTTCCAACTGCAGAGCTGTGTGTTCACACCGAGTCAGTATAAAACAGATGGGGGGGGTGGGTATTATTTGATGGATGAGCCCAGGGCCTGATGCCCTGGAGAACTAGTCACTCCCCACAGCTGGTGCTGGACTCCCGCAGTTGTGTGGAGAGTGGAGCTCCAGGAGAACCACATGCCCAGGTTGCCTGCCACAGAGTGGGGTGCCAAGGCCTAGCTGCTGCTGCTGCTGCTGCTGCTAAGTCGCTTCAGTCGTGTCCAACTCTGTGCGACCCCAGTGACAGCAGCCCACCCCCCCCCCCCCCCCGTCCCTGGGATTCTCCAGGCAAGAACACTGGAGTGGGTTGCCATTTCCTTCTCCAACGCATGAAATTGAAAAGCGAAGTTGCTCAGTCGTGTCCGACTCTTAGCGACCCCATGGACTGCAACCCACCAGGCTCCTCTGTCCATGGGGTTTTCCAGGCAAGAGTACTGGAGTGGGGTGCCATTGCCTTCTCCGGCCAAGGCCTAGAGTATGCAGTAAACCACCAGAATCTAGGGAAGAGGCATAGAACAGATTACCTCTCACAACATCTTGATCTTGGACTTGGAAGGGACTGCAGGACTACACAAGAGGACTCAGCAGAGGGCCCGGGCTCACCCCCCATGTCTCCCCTCCCCAGGGATAAAATGGCACTGAGCAGGAACATTGAGAAGCTGGAGGGAGAGCTCAGCCAGTGGAAGATCAAGTACGAGGAACTGAGCAAGACCAAGCAGGAGATGCTCAAGCAAGTGAGTCTCAGAGACTAGGGTGGGCTTCCTGGAGGAAGCAGTACTGTGTCATTGAATTTCAGCAGTGGGAATGGGGAAAAGAGGGGAATTCAATCATTCACTGCCAAGCACCAGCCCTATGCCATGCAGTGATCTGTGGACTGGGGCAGAAGGTGGAGGAAGGGTTGTGGGGAGGAGACCAACAGTAACCAGGTAGATAAATTCAGAAACTGTGAAATTCAAAGATGAGGTGGTAGGTCATAGAAAGGTCTCTCCAAGAGGGTTGCATTCACAGCAAGACCTAAAGTGACTAGAAGAAGCCACCGTTGAGAAGAAATGGAGGCAGAGTTCCTGGCAGAGGGCACAGCAAATGCAAAGGTCCTGAGGCCAAGACAAGCCTAGTGTGTTCAAGAAATAGAGGCCAGTGTGGCTGGAGGGTAGTCAGTGAGATGAGATTGCAAGGGGATCTCACCGGCCTTGGAGACCAAGACAAAGGGGAGGAGTCTGGATGTTCACCGGGCACATAGTAGGTATGAGATCTTGCTAGAGCCTCACAGCAGTCAAGGAAACACACTTGGTGTACCCATCTTACAGATGAGGAATCTGAGGCTCCAGCTGGCAGAGAGGAGATTCCACCTCTGCAGTTTGGGAACTCCAGCATGCTGGGGTCAGGCTGGGTTTCCCTTACTGCTTCCTGTGCAGACCCTGATGGCCACCAGGGGGCGCGGCCACCTTGCTTTTCCAAAAGGCAGGCGGCTCACACACCCCAGAGCCCTGAAACTGCCCTGGAAGATTGGTCTTTAAGTAGAATCTCTTTAAAGAATCTCCTAAAATAAAGCTTCCCAGACCCTGCTCTCACTCTCCTGAGTCAGCATCTTTGGGGCTTAGGTCCAGGAATCTGTCTTTTTAATCTTTTCAAATTGTGTAATCATTTGAAGAAATGTGAGACCCAACTGTGCAGTTTTACAGATACATAACTATAAAGATTCTCATTTGTGTCTGGGTTTTTTTTTCCATCAACACTGCATATTTAAGGTTCATTCATGCTATTGCAAAGAGCATTCCTCTGACAATTTTCCCTGCTCTACAACAGGGACGCTGTACTATTTCAAATCACCCCAGGCAGTTCTGATGTGATCAGCCCCACACCCACAGGCAGATCTGCTTTCAGATCCCCTGGGTGTGTTCAGCCAGTGTTCACTGAGGGTGCCCAGGCCATACACGGATACGAAGGCAGGCAGACAGACATACTGTCTCCCAGGCTCACATTCTTGTGGAGGTGGGCAGCTGGAGAAGCACAGGAGGACAGGAGAGGCCTCCCTGAGGAGAGGGCATTTAGGCCAAGACCTGAGAGTGAGAAAAGTCAGCCCTTCAAGGTACCTCGGGAAGAAGGCACTGAGCAGAGGGAACCACAAGTGTGAAGCCTGCAGTGGACTTGAGGACTAGAGAGGAGGCTCAGAGAGCTCTGGGGAGAGGGGTGGGCAATGCGATCGAGGGGAGGTGGCTTTGTGGGACCATAGGGAGGGGTCGGTTCTTAGGGAACCTGGGGTTGGGGATATGATTGGCTGTATCTTCAACTATGCCCCCCTGAAGAGGAAGCTCAGAGTCCTAACCACTGGACCACCAGGAAATGAATTCCCCTAGTTTTATCTTTTTTTAAAAGCTCACCCTGAGCTACTGTTGTGGAAGATGGGTTGACGAGAGAATGTCAGGAGGCAGGAAGAGGGCACCCAAGAATGGACACTGGGAGGCTAGATGGTGATCAGGTAGAAAGTGAGAGATGTCAGAGGAGACAGATGTGGTCAGATTCAGGGTCTGTTCTGGATACCCTGTGGCCTGTTTGGGCACCACTTGAGGCTCCTTGCTGAGCCCTCCAGCACCAGCACCCACATCTCCCTGGAGCTGATGGTCCTCACCTAACCAGCTTGTGCTGTATCACGCAGCTCAGCATACTGAAGGAGGCCCACCAGGACGAGCTGGGCCGCATGTCCGAAGACTTGGAGGATGAGCTGGGTGCGCGCTCCAGCATGGACAGGAAGATGGCTGAGCTGAGGGGCGAGGTGAGGCCACCAGCAGGGCCCAGTGTCTGGGCGGGGGGGCCGGGGGGCCCTGCCTCCATCAGTCATTCACTCACAGGAGGGCAGGAACCACCACAGCCCTAGGTGCTCCAGTCTGCAGAGGGTGGGCCTCTCTCGCTCACAGAGACCAGAAACTCGCTCACACCCTGCACATCGTGAAATAAGCCCGGGTTAATTATAGCTGCTGCAGCTGGGCTTGCTTCCTGGAGCCAAAAACAGCTGCTGGAGGAGGTGGGGAGGGGGAAAACCTCCCACTCAGGCCCCTCCCTGTGGACCCCTCCTGCTGTCCTGCCCTGTTGCAGATGGAGCGGCTGCAGGCAGAGAACGCCGCCGAGTGGGGTCGCCGGGAGCGGCTGGAGACGGAGAAGCTGGGCCTGGAGCGGGAGAACAAGAAGCTGAGGACGCAGGTTGGGGACCTGGAAGAGGCGCTGGCCCGCCGGCGGCGGCAGACGGCCAGCGCACTGGACTGCGACCTGCGGGCCAGCCAGGCCGCACTCTTCGAGAAGAACAAGGTGGGATACTGAGGGGGCCCGCAGCCAGGGCCAAGGCAGACCACCTCCTGGGTGTCCAGCTCCCGTAGAGGGCCAGAGACCCTCAAAGTAACTACTACAGACCGAGAAAGTGATGGCCTGGCAGCAGCTCCTCCTGGGCACCTGCTGTGGGCCAGGCTCTGTGATACCATCACAGCTGTATTTGTGGGGCACCACTGTGGGCCAGGCTCTGTGCTGGTGCTTTTTGCCCATGCTATGGAGAATACTTGGTGGTGTGGTGGTAAAGAATCCACCTGCCAAGCAGGAGATGTGGGTTCGATCCTTGGGTCAGGAAGATCCCCTGGAAAAAGGAAAGGCATCTCACTCTAGTATTCTTGCCTGGGAAATCCCATGGACAGAGGAACCTGGCAGGCTATAATCCATGGGATCGCAAAGAGTCAGACACAACTGAGCAACTAAACACAAAAGCAACATCACTTAATCTTTCAACAGCCCTTTTATTGGTCCAACAAATGTTTATTGAGCTCCAACTGTGTGTAGGCCTTGTTCTAGGTAGTTCCGGGGACACAGCCGTGAATAGACAGGAAGGACGTGGCCTCCCCTCATAAAGCTGATGGCGGGGGATATAGATGTTGCTTCCCCCATCACACACTTATGCTGGTCACACAGCTCCATGGCTGTGGCAGGGAGAGGGAAGAAGGGATGCCTGGGGACCTGGCTGAGGCCTGGGTCCTGGGGAGGCTTTCCTGAGGCAGTGACATTTGAGCCCAGGTCTCCAGGGAGAGCAGACGTTGATTGGTAGTGGACTGATTCCAAGAGGGAATTTGGAAAATGATGTGAATGTGTATCCCATGGTGACAGGGACCTGGAGCTTTGGAGGAACAAGGGAGGCTGGTGTGGCTGGAGGGGAGCAGGCAAGAGGGATGTGGTAGATGAGGCAGGAGGCCTGAGCCACCTTTGAAAAGTGAGAAGTAGGTGTGAGCAGGTTGTGGCTCTGAGCGCTCACTGGCTGCTGTGTGGAAGACGGATGAGAAAGCAAGCACATGGGGAGTCTGGGCCATTTCCTGGGGGCAGCGGGAGATGATGGAGGCCAGGACCAGGCTGAGGTTGATGGTAATGGAACAAAGAATGGATTCATGAGACCATTTCACAGATGTGATGACTGAGGGCTCAGAGAGCTCCCAGAGCTCAGGTGTGGACAGCTCCTCTCCTGGCTGCTCTTCTTCCCAGCCACTCTAGCTTCAGATTTCTTTGCTTCCCAAACGCACTCCTCAGCTGAGCTCATCCCCAGACCTAGGGCTTTAATGCCATTTATACATCAAAGAGTCCTGACTTTATCTCTCCCCAGAAAATGAGATTCAGCTCAAGTAGCCTGCTACACACCTCAGGTTATCTCCAGCAGGCACTTCAGAGGTCCATGTCCAGAATGGAACCAGAGATTCCACCCACCTCTCCCCTTGTCACCCCCAGGCCTGCTCACCTCACTAGATGGCACCTCTAGCCTCCAGCTCCTCAACCAACTCGAGTGCTGGCATTTCAGAGAGGTTCCGGGGAAGAGGGACCCCAGTATCCCAGAACCACCTGACCTCGTGGACTCCCCAGCGTGAGCCCTCCTCCATCTCTGCTCTCCTGCAGGAGCTGGCTGACCTGAAGCACGTGCACGGCAAACTGAAGAAGCAGTTCCAGGAGAAGGTGGCGGAGCTGGCCCACGCCAACCGGCGGGTGGAGCAGCATGAGGCCGAGGTGAAGAAACTGCGGCTGCGAGTGGAAGAGCTCAAGAAGGAGCTGGCCCAGGCTGAGGACGAGGTGAGCACCTGAGGGGGCCCAGAGTACAGCCTGCAGACCTTAGCGGGGGTGGGGGGGGGGGGGGTGGAGCTACAGGGCCCTCCTGTGTCACTCCGTGCTGGGTCCCCAGTGCCTGGTGCGAGCCTGACTCTCGGGAGGCACTCAGGATAGAATGGGTGGGTGACAGGTGGTGTGTGGGTAGGAAGATGGGAAGAGAAATGGACAGATAAGGTAGATGAGTGGTTGAGTAGATTAATGAATGGATCAGTGGGTAGATATGGAATTGGTTAAATGGACAGCAGGATAACTCCATGGCTGGATGAACAGATGGATGAGGGGCTAGATGGACAGATGGTTGGGAGAGAGGAGAGATGGATGAGACGTAACAACAGATGTCTGATGGGTGGTTGGATGGATGGTTGAATGTGTAGGTAGATAAATGGGTGGATGGATATGTGGAAAGATGGATGACTGAGTGGATAGTGGAAAGGCAGACAGGCAACTGACTGGGTCAGTGGGTGGAAGAGTGAATGGACCGAAGGAGAGAAGGGCAAAAGGATGGGTAGATGGGAAGATGGGTTTGGAAGAGTGGAAGGACACAAGGGTAGTATGAATGGGTGGCTCAATGGATGGTGAGTGGGTCGGTGGGTGTCTCCATAGGCAGATGGATATTTCCATGGATGAATGGTCAGGTGGACAGATTCATTGGAATATATGGGTAGGTGGGTGGATGGGTGGATCAGTAGCTTGGGGCACTGGAAGATGGGTAGATTTGGAAGGGAGAGGCAACAGGCAAGAAGAGGCAAAAAAGGGATGCTCTCCTGGAGGAGCCGGGCCTTGGTCTAGGCCTCAAAGGAGAGACAGGCATTGCTGTCAAGCGGAGCGATTCTCACAGAGGAATGACAGGAGAGGCTGTTCCTCAGCAGACGGCAGGGCAGGCTGGCCCAACCCAAGGTGACTCCTGTGCTCTCGGCCTCGTTCACCCCCACAGTTGGACGAGGCCCATAACCAAGCGCGGAAGCTGCAGCGGTCACTGGACGAGCAGACGGAGCAGAGCGAGAACCTGCAAGTGCAGCTGGAACACGTGCAATCCAGGTGGGCTCAGCGGGCCGCCCCAGGGGAGAGGACTCCCGGCCAGGGCGCACAAACGGCAGAGGTGCTTCCAGCCAGGGAAGCCCGGGGTCAGGGGTCAGGGCTGGAGCCCCAAAGGGGCCTAGAGGGGAAAACAGGGAAGGAAGAGATCTGGATGTCCTGGGGTCAGAATCCTGTCCCCTCCAAGCAGGAAGGGCCAGGGCTCGGAAACCAGGGAAGGGAGTACAGGAAGTAAGACCAGCTGGGAGCTTTGGAGTTGTGTCCTGCAGCCAGCGGATATAGAGGGAGCAGCCAAAGAGGTCAGGCCCAACACGGGGCAGCAGGGAGGGTGGGTGGATCTGGGCAGTCTCTGATGAGAAGGACAAGCAGCCCGCAAGGTCCCCAGGCTGGGTTGACTCTGGACCAGCTGGGGGCTGTGCGATCCCGGCCCCTCAGCTGCAGACAGGACCATCAGCCTCAGTGAGGGAGGACCAGGAGGTCTGGGGGCCCACCCAGCACGCTCTGCTTCCCGCCCCATCCAACACCCCGTGAGTGGCTCTCTCCCCAGGACTCCCCTTAGAGCTGGGATATGTCAGAGACCATCTAGTCCAAGCCCCGCCCCATCTCACAAGCTCCCACTTGAGACCGATTTCCTGTGCCAGGCCAGGCCTTTACTTCCATCCTCTTATTTCATGGACAGACAGCACCCAGGCTCTGATGCCAAGACTGTCTGGGTGGTGGGAACTCTGGCTCTGCACTAAGTAGCTATGTCATTTTGGGCCACTTACTTGACCTCTTTTTTTTTTTCAGAGTTTCCTCATCTATAAAATGGGATTGATAACAGTTTTTATTACTTCTTGATTGTGGGAATTAAATGAGCCGATCTGTGCTTTTAAAAGGACCTGGCCCATGATAAATGCTAAATAGTAGCAGAGCTTCAGTATTGGTGTCAGATATTGTGCCATGGTTGGATAGCATCACCGACTCAATGGATATGAGTTTGAGCAAACTCCGGGAGATAGTGAAGGACAGGGAAGGCTGGCGTGCTGCAGTCCATGGGGTCACAAAGAGTCAGAAACGACTTAGTGACTGAACAACACTTTGCTTTAAGCACCACGCTCCTAGGAGAGACAGGAAGAAAAATTTTTTTTGCCCCCTAGGGGGCTGGCAAACGAGGAAACCAAGGCACAAGAGAGTTAAGTCCTTTCACTGCCACACGGTGGGTGGTCAGGTCAGATTGCCCGCCCCACCCCCTCACCCCCCCACCCCCGGCCATCTGCCACCTGAGCCCTTACTTACAGAACATGTACTGTTATATATGTGTTGAGTGTCTGTGGCTAAGAGCACAGACTGTGGAGCCAGACCTGACAGCTGTGTGACCCGGGCAGCCAAGGCTCAGTTTCCCCAGCTGCTTGGGATGTTGCCTCTAAGGTGGTGTGCGGGAGCCAGTCCTGAGTGCAAGGCAGGCTCGGTGTCTGGCCAGCTCTGCCCACTCCACCCCCCTCCCTGTCTCCCCCTAACTCCAGCACATACCCCTCACAGGGCCGCCTCGCCTCAAGGCCTTCCTGCAGTCTTGGCCACATTCTTTGGGTAGCCGTAAACTCCCAAAATGGGCAGGCAGGCTGGCTCTGCCCCAGCTCTCAAGCGCTTCCATGGGGAGGGCAGGGCTGCCCAGGACCGCTGCCTCATCTTATTTCCCAACTGTTTGTGCTTTAATGTTCCGGGGACAGCTCACTAAATCACCGTGCAGTAATGGAGGCCCCCGCACGCGCCCCTCCCCGCGTGTTAATAATTCATGCCTTCCAGTAAGACGCAGCCAGGCGACTACTCCGCTGGGGGTGCGTGCGGGGAGCCGGGGAGGGGGGGGATGGGCGTTTCCTCCACTGGCTCTTCTTAGAGGCAAGTCTGCCTCGTAAATTTTGGCTTTAGGGATTTTAATGTGGGGAAGAACTAGGGCGGAGGGCTTTCTCACTGACGTTAAGGACGTAGGGGACTCAGAACTCCCCACCCCTGGACTCTCTCCCTGTGGTCTTTGGAGCCTGGCTTGGGTTTGAATCCCAGCCGCAGGACCTTGAGCCGGCTGCTTCACCTCTTCAAGCTGTCCCCCCTACCCACCCCTCGCCCACTCCAGAGCCAGCCATCCAGTTCAGAGCCCAGCCACTTCTCACTGCCGTCTGTGGGACTTAGTGCCTCAGTTTCCCTGTCTGTAAAATGGGAGTGACAGGAGCACCTCCCTCACTTTGGGGGCTTCTGGAAGGATGAAGTGAGATGAGGTAATGTTTGTGGAAGGCCCCGTCTGGTGCTTGGCAGCAGAAAGCTAGGGGAGGCTTAGCTGCTGTCAGCACCAGCGGATCAGGCTCATCTCTGACCCTCATGTCACCCCACCCCACAGGCTCCGCCGACAGCAGCAGAATGCCCCTCTCTTTGGGAAGATCCGCAGCGCTCGCTTTGGCGCCGAGGAGGCAGGGGACGGAGCCAGCGACCTGGACGAGGACGAAGACTTACAGATCCAGGTGGCCTAGAGCTGCCAGCTCTGGGCAGGACTGGGCCGTGGCCTGGGCACCCCCCTGCCACGGGTGCCCAGGCTGACTAGCCACTCGAACTGATGCAGCTCTCTGTGCTCACTCTGGGAGCAGACCCTGGTCCCTGGCACAGACAACCTCCTTCTCTCCCACGGTGGGCGTTGGTGGTCCCACCTTACCAACACTCCATGGAAGGGAAGCCGTGGCCTACGTTTTATATATATATATATTTTATATATATATATATATGTCATATATATATTAGTATATATTCTTGGGGTCCTTGGACTTATTTGGTTTTATAGACACAGGACCACTCCAAGGCCCAGTCAAGTGCCCCCACCCACCCAGGACTTTCTTGCCGGGGGAGGGGGTGTCAAAGGAGAGCTGTTAGAGGCCTCCACCCAGGCTGCCTCTTGGGACCTTGGAGGTCTGGCAGGGGCTCTGGCCGTTCATAGTACAATGTGCTAACCCAGTCTTTTGTAGTAAATGGAGTTCAAGTTCGTGGGTGGAGTCCTGAGTGTGTAGCAGATGCAGACACGTGTGTGGGGGACAGACAGGATCAGCCTGCCCTGGCACCAAACCTGAGCTTGGGAATATTGATACGAAGTCACGTGCATGCTTCAATCCATGGGGTCACAAAGAGTTGGACACGACTGAGCGACTGAACTGAGTGACTTAATAAATGAATGAATGAATGTGAGAAAGAATGAATGGATGAACAGTGGAACTGATGAATGGTCTGGAATCCAGCTCCTGTGAGGGGAATGAGAAGGGATAGTGCATGTTTACTCTGCAGGAGACTTCAGTTCTGGCTCCAGATGGATTTAGATACCTGCTCTGTCCCTTACTGGCTGTGCAAGCTTGGGGAAGTTACTTGCCCTCTCTGAGCCTCAGTTTCTCCATCTGTCAGCTGTCTCATAGAGTCATCAGGAGGATCAGATGAGTTCACCTGGAGCTCAGTAAAGGTGAATTAGAAGTGAAATACTTGAAGGTATGTCCTGGAGGGGAGGGATTTGCCAGCTGGGCTCGGCTGTAAGGGATGACATTCAGGCAACTGACTGGTGAGCGTTTACCTAGAGCTGGGTCTGAGCACAATATATCACCCTTTCTTCATTTTCCTAGCCCTGCTCTAGGTAGTGATGTTATTGGTAATTTTATCTTTCGATTCTTAATTCCTAAACCTTCTATAGCCAGCCAGTGTATATTAAATCTGACAGGAAAGGTTATTCAAAGCATAGTAGCATACATTGTTGAACCTTCACAGGTTGAGGTGGCATTTGAGATACCTGCCCTTGATGAGAGTTTTACGTGAACTCTTAGCATGCAGGGCCTGCTTTCTGCAGGCGCAGTCTCAGAACTGTCCTAGCCCGCGGGCCCTGGTGAGTTCCCTGTGTTCAGAGGTGAGCACAGAGAGGCTGGGCTCAGAGCAAGGGCCTGGCACCCAAGAGAAGTTAAATTCAATAGTTCGAGGTGGGGGGCTCCCTGCCTTGGGGTGGGCAGCTGCAGTTAAGGACTTCCCTCTTGTTGTGGCTCAGTCTAGGGGACACTTGGGGCCACAGTGCTAGGACCCACGGCTGCCACAGACCCTGGGGGCTGAGAGGAGGCGCCAGGCAAGCCCAGGAGCCCCGTAGGGGATGATAAATGGGTCCCCTCTTGCCAAGACTGAACTGACCATGCTGGCAAGGTGGGGTCTGCTATCATGACACAGAGGCCGCAGGTCCCCTCCTGGGCTCCAAGGGGGAGAGGAAGGAGTGGGAGCAACCCCACATGGATCCCCACAAGCCAGAGCCAGCAGAAAAGAGAAAAGGCTCTGCGGGAAGAGGAACATTTCCTGCCGGGGGGGGTCTTGCTGTTTTCTCTCCCAAACAGGAAGTGGGCCCCAGAAAAGGCTGAAAGCGCTGCCCTTTGACCTCCGGGAGCCAGGAGCCTGGCGCTCACAGACAGCAGCCCTGCGAGCTACCCCCCCAGGCCCCCGGCAGACCTGCCATTCCCAGACGCAGAGCAGACCGTCCAGCCCGGCAGGCTCCCCCAGACTCCCCGGCACCTCCGGAGAGATAGCATGGAGCAGGGGCCCCATTACAGCCTCTGTCTGCAGGCGGGGCCGCTCCTGAGAACCTCAGAAAGGAGAGGGTCTGGCTTCCCACCTCTCATGTACAAGGGAGCCGGGGAGTCTTGGGAGGGAGGCGCAGCCACGGGACACAGGGCTGCGAGGTTCTCTGGGCCTGGAACTTGTGCTGCCTCCCTGCTCAGAGCCCTTGCATCCTGGGGGTCATGGCCGCAACATATGCCAACAGAAACATCAACTTTGTCTCGTGTCGTGCTTGAAAAATGATATTTAATGCATTGCTTATGTTAATAATGGGAAGTTTTCTCATAAAAAATCTGGGTTTCCTCCTCTTGAGACCTCAGCACGTCAGACCACACTGGGCTCACACTCCTGCACGGCCGCAGCTGTGGAGGTCAGAGGTAGGTGCTCCCTGGAGGGGCACACAGGTACCCACGAGCCACAGTCCCCACCACTCCTGCAGCCTCACCTGCACCCTCCTCGCCTCTATCACCGCCGGGTCCCCAGAAGCAGGCGCGTGTCCTCCCCTAGCCTAGTCTAGTCTTTCTTTGAACAAGTGAGGAAGTTGAGTGGCCGAGTGGGGGTGGTGGCTGAAGACAGTGTGAAGCACAGCCAGGCCAAGTTCACAAGTCACTCTCCCTCTCAGAACTCCTGCAGGCCCCTTGTCACCATGGGCGGCAGTGCCAAGAACAGTTAACGTGTATTGAGCCACACCATGTGATTCACGCCCCTGTGAGGCAGGGCGTCCCAGTGTCCTCTCCCTTTACACCAAGGATGCAGGGACTCAGAGGGAGCCAGTAACTGTCCCAAAGCCAGGGGGCTTCCCTAGTGGCTCAGTGGTAAAGCATCCACCTGCCAATGCAGTAGACACGAGTTCAATCCCTGGTCTGGGAAGATCCCACATTGCACAGAGCAACTAAACCCATGGGCCACAACCATTGAGCCCACACTGTAGAGCCCAGGAATTGCAACGACTGTGCCCACATGTCACAACTGCTGAAGCTCATGTGCCCTGGAGCCTGTGCTCTGCAATAAGATAAGCCCTGGCATTGAGAAGCCTGTGCAGCAACAAAAAGAAGCCCTCGTTCACCACAGCCAGAGAAAATTTCATGCAGCAATGAAGACCCAGCACAGCCAAAAAATAAAAAGTTTAAGAAATTATTTTTAAAAAAGCAATAAAAACTATCCCAAAACCACATAGCTACTTGGTGGTGACCCTGGCATCCCAGGTCAGGCAGTCAGGCGAGAGCCCACACTCCTGAGGATGACTCCCTTCCTCCACCCCTCCAAGGCCCGGCACCACCCCACTCCACGGAGCCTGCAGCTCGAGCCACGTTGAACCCGCTTCCAGCCATTCAGATTTGCCCCTTCCCCGTCAAAGTCCCACCAGCCTCTCAAAGCTCGGTCTACTTGGTTCATTTGGGCTGTGTATTTGTCTGCTTCTTCTGCCCCATCAGATGCTCCTGGGGGGCAGAGAAACCTTCCAGCAGTCAACACAGTGCACTGGGCCTAGTGAGCATCTTTAAACGAGGGAAAGAAGGAAGGATGGCTGGCTGGAAGAATGAGATGGTAGAAGGCTGAAGCCAGAACCACCACCACCCACCACCCCTGACTCCAGCTTCATTGCAATACTTGCAGGACCGGTCCTAGATGACTTTCTACTGGTCAGCTGAGAAGTCTCCCAGTCACTGAAAGCTGCAGCAACCCCGGGGGCAGCAGTGCCAGGGCCTCTTCTCACAGACCTGGAGTGCCCGGACAAGCTGGAGAACCTGACGGGCCAGACACTGCCCCGCCCAGCCGCTCCTCCCCCTGCAGCGTGAGGCTGGGGGACCTGGCATCTGCTCCCCTTGCTCTCCAGTCAAGTACGTGTTGCCCCAGCCAGGCAGCCCCTAGGGGTCCCTGCCTTGAGATTTATGCCCAGGAGTGAGTCCCCACATCCCAGCTCTCCAGGCGAGCTTGATTTCTGGATCCAGCTGCTTTCTGTTTGGCTGTGTGTCTTCTGACCAGCTCCTGCCCCTCTCTGGGCTTTCCTTGCCTTATCTGTGAAAGGCAGACAGTAGCAGCTGGATTCTTCCAACAGGAGATGGCTTCACTGTTGGTGTTATTTTTCTGGCTTTCCTTATGCTCTCCATCCTCTTCCAAGACCCTAGCTCCCGGTCAACCTGGGGGCCCACCAGCCACCCTGGGCACCTCTCTGGGACAGTGGGTGCTGGGCCGGAGACAGAGACAGCATCCAGGAACCAGCTGCAACTCTCAACCCGCTCTCCGCCTCCCCCACCACCACTCAGCTCCTCTGTCTACTAATTGTAGGGTTTTAAGCAGCCAGCTGCCTCCCAGGCCCCAGGCGGGTGCCTCCCAGTGGATCAAGGGCTCCCTGGAAAGCCTCCCAGCTCTCCACCAGCCCCACAGACCCAGCTGCGCAGGGGTGGTCTCCATGGTGCTCAGACTCCCCTCTCCTGCTCTGGGAGGGGCCAGGAGACATGTAAACGTGAAGCTTTTCTCAGCCTTTCTCATTTCCCAGGCTTCCCCCCACGTCAGAGAGGCACATCCTGGGCCCCCTGCCCCCATTCAAGAACTAGTCATGAGGTTCAGTGAGTGGGAGAGAATTCACCTGCCAATGCAGGGGGTTCAATCCCTGACTTCGGAAGATCCCACATGCCGCGGAGCAGCTAAGCCTGTGCTCCACAACCGTTGAGTCTGTGGTCTAGAGCCCAGGAGCCACGACTTCTAAGCCCACAGCTAGAGAAAAGCCCGAGCAGCAGTGAAGACCCAGCAGCAGTGAAGACCCAGCACAGTCAAAACTAAATAAAGTTATTTAAAAAAAAAAAAGAAAACTAGCTATGGCTCTCCACTGCTGGACAGATAAAGTCTCGCTCCACATCCTGGCCCGTGGGTGGGGGAGGTTCAGACATGCCCTGAAGCACATTCCCCAGCGGCCTTGGTCGCACGGCCCTGTTGCTCTAGGATAGAGTCCTGACAGGCCCCTCCTTTCTGCCCCTACTGGCTTCCAGAGCATCCTCTCCATAGCTGCCCCACGGCTGGGGTGCCGATGGCACGGTCAGACAGGTTGGCAGCTCCACAATGACTGCAGCATTCTGCTCACACTGGGATCCTGAGCTCTGAAGGCCAGGACCCCCGCCTGTGGGACTCTGCATCTCCCACCCACCTCCACCAGAAAAGGAGGGCGAGTATCATTTAAAGCACAAGCGTTACCTCCAGAAGTGAACAATGGCAAGATGAGGAAACTGAGGCCCAGAGAGGGAAGGAACCAGCCAGTAAATCACAAAGCCAGGATTCGATTCCAGGCAGCTCCAAAGACCAGGTATTCTCGGCTAACAGCCCTCAGCCCAGATCTGAGCCCAGTTCAAAGCAGAGGCTCTGTGCATGTTCAGGGGGCAGGGGGTGGGGGGGAGTGTAAGATAATAATGGTGTGACCACTCTCACCAAGCCCTCTTCCCTTGCTATCACTCAAGACTCTTTCTCCTCCAGCACCTGACTTGAAGACTTGATGCTCTAACTTAGGCAAGTCAGAGTTGGGGACCTCTTTACACAGATGAGTTAAACTGAGGCCCAGAGAGCCAAGTGGTGTATTCAAGGGCACCCAGCAACTCTGTCCTGGGAATCTCCAGGTTACTGTGATAGGGTCATAATCCTTCCCTGCTGGCTCAGCTGGTAAAGAATCTACCTGCAATGTGGGAGACCTAGGTTCGATCCCTGAGTTGGGAAGATCCTCTGGAGAAGGGAAAGGCTGCCCACTCCAGTACGCTGGCCTGGAGAATTCCATGGACTATACAGTTCACGGGGTTGCAAAGAATCGGACATGACTGAGTGACTTTCACACATTAACCTCCATTATAATAAGAAAGCAGTCCTTGGTGGCTCAGTGATAAAGAATTCACCTGCTAATGTAGAAGACATGGGTTCAGTCCCTGGTCTGGAAAGATCCCACACGTGGGGCAACTAAGTTCAAGCGTCACAACTACTAAGCCCTCGCTTCTAGAGCCTGTGTTCCACAAGAGAAGCCACCACAGTGAGAAACCCGAGCACCACAATAAAGAGTAGCCCCTACTCCCAGCAAATACAGAAGAGGCTTCACAGCAATGACGACCCAGCACAGCCAAAAATGAACAAATAAAATAATTTTTTAAAAAAGAAAGCAGTCAACGAGATGTGGATTCACCTATACCGCTAACTAAGCGCTACCTACCTGAGCCTCAGTTTCCACGTATGTCATACGGGGTGCTGTAGAGGTTAGAAAGGACACTTGGCAAGCCCCAGCATGGGCTTTGGGATCCAGCGGTATTGCTGTTTGTCCACCTTTGTCCAAGGACTCCCACCACCATATCTGTGTGGGAGGCCAGTCGTCCGAGCAGGAAGAGTGCCTGTGGTCATGCACATTGGGTGGGAATTCCTGTCCAAGACCACTCCACCCAGCCACACTCGGTTGTCTCTGCTCCCTGTCACATCTCAGAAACCTCCACCTGATCATCCGCCCAGTTGCCCTCTTACCCAAGGTATCTTAATTCCAGTATGGAATGGGTTTTGAGCAGTAGCGCTGAGAGAACAAAGGCACCTTTGTCTGCCCTTGGACCACCACCCACTCCCTACCAACCCACTCCCTAGATCAGCTGGAGTTAGGGGTATAACAAAATTCCCTGGGAATTTGTCTGGTGGGAGTCCCTTATCAGATAAAATTAATCTGATCACCCAGTCCTCAAGAGGGTAAACTGAGGAAGTTATCAAGCTAAGGAGAAGGGTTAGAAAAAAGAGAAGCCACACCAGGCATTCTGCCTCTATTACTTCTTTCGATGCTTGTAACAGCCCAATGAGGGGACTACTGGTATCATCCCACCTTACAGGTGAGAAAAACTGAGGTTGAGACTCCTGGCAGCTTCCTGAATCCAGGCTACCACTGCCTAGCAAGGATGCCACTTACCACTGTGCCAGTGGCTCCTGGTGTCCTTTAAATATAGCTCAGGCCCCTTCCCTGGCTTCCAGGGCCCCTGCAAATCAGGATGGTATCTGTCTGCCCAGCTTCTTCTACCACCCTCTCCCCTTCGTTCACCATCCCAGCCCACACCAGCCTCCTTTCTACTCCTCCAAAACCCCAAGTCCGCTCCTGCCCAGGGCCTCCAGGTGAGCTCTTCTTCCTTCTGCCTTCACATCCTCCCCTGGCTTCACTAGCTACACAGATAGTCCCTCTCCTGTGCCCATTAACCTCCTAAATCCCATGACATTGATTTTTCCAGATGGCTTCTCCTTCTGTAATTACAGATTTATTCACCTGGCTGGTGCTGACTTGCTAGCCTGTGAGTTCCCTAAGGGCTAGGATCTGGTTCTTATGAGTCACCAGCACCGATGCCTGCCACAGAGCAGGAGTTCACTGAGCCTTTTGGTGAATGAATGAATGAATGAGTGAATGGGTGAACAAATGAATGAATGACCATCCATGCTCCCTCCCAGGCCCCTGCTCTGGCTCCCCAAGGCCAGTCCCAGAGGCTCAGGTCAGTCAAAAGCAGCAAAGAGATGAAGTTATAAGCCAGGGCTGGCAAATGGGCTGTGCAAAGTTTTTTGAGAGGAAACTCAGAGATGCGGTGCTATTAAAAATTGATATTTCAGTGAGATAATCGCTCTCTTAGGCTTTTAATTGATTGTCTAAAAAGCCTTCCTCTGTTGTTGTGCTTCTTTATTTGCAGGGACCATTAATTTTTTTATAGACAATCAAACCCGGATACAGTGGAAGGGCCACCACGTGGCTAATTCAGAAACAGTAACCAAGATACCAGGGACACACATCTGGAGGTCAACCGGGAGAGGCGACGTGGCCATGGAGCTGGCCTTGGTTCTAGATTTGTGGCGGGGGTCGGGGGGGAGGAAGCTCCTGTATGTCTGGGTCATAGAAACACACACACACACACACACACACCTGCCCAGGCCCCCAGGCCCAGTAGACAGGCTAAGTGGAGGGAGGTGGAACCGGAGGTGAGGACCCCAAGGGCAGGGGCAATGGCTATGAAGGGAAACCTTGCTCTGGCAGTTGGGACCCTTAGTGGGTGGCCGGTTCCCCACCATTCCAGGCCTCTGTTCCCCTATCTGTCCCTTGCAGGACAAGGAAGAGCAGGTGAGTGGAAGTTGGAACCTCTCACTTCCGCTGCTTAATAGCTCTGGGCCTCTGTTTCCTCATCTGTCCAGTACAGGTGTTGCTGACACCAGGTTTGAGGTAGGGACACTGAGGAAGGGCCACTGGTGCTCACATTGTTGTTAATATCTCTCTTAAAATAGTTTTTTTTTATTATTTTTGTTATGCCAGGTCTTCGTTGCTGCACACAGAGCCTTCAGTTGCAGCAGCTGGGCTCTAGTTTCCTGACCAGGAATCAAGCCTGGGACCACTGCATTGGGAGCAGAGTCTTAGCCGCTGGACCACCAGGGAAGTCCTTGTTTTTAATCTCAGCATCCTTCTCCTGGCCCTCAAATCTGTGCCCTTCATCCCTGAGGGTGACCTTGCCCATGTCCTTCCTCCTCCCCCTGGGATCGCTATGAATCAGCCTCCCTGCTCTGCTGCAAGGCTTGAGGCTGCAGAGGTGTTCTGTGCATGCCTGTCTACCAGGCTCTGGCCGCGTCTGTTTCTCTCCTGACCCCATCCATCCACTCCCTCAGCTTGACAGGCAACCTCAGTGAGGTCCCTGGCTGGCCCCTGGCCCTTTCTTAACTGCCCTGCCCACAAGACGGCCTCCTTCACTTCCTCTCTGCTGCTCCATGCCCCTGGCATCTCTTCTGGAAAAGGGAGGCTGGCCATGTAGGGTCAGATTCCTGGGTATGTGGCCTGTGCAGTCACACAGGGCCCCACACTTTGAAGGACCCTGTGCTTGGTTTAATGCTCTGTTGTCACTGTCTTGAAATTACTCATAATTTTGCAAGGAGTCCCACATTTTCATTTTGCACCAGGCCCCAAAGTTATGTAGCCAACATTGCTGTCAAGGCTCAGACCTGCTTCAGGAAATAGCCAGAGGGTGGTTCCTCAGGGAAGAACCCCTGCCTCTAGCCATCCCTAGCACCCCCACATCTTCCCTTCCCCACTTTCCCTAGATCCTCCAGCTCAGTGGCTCCCATCTCCTCACTGCAGGGGTTCTGAGTAGGGAATGACTTCTCCAGCTATCTGTCTGGGAGAGGACTCTTGGGAGGAGTCTTGGCAGAAAGCAAAGTCGTCCTCAAATCCTTATGTTCCCCCTGCCCCCAGATTGGTACCGCTTTCAAGTGGAAGCGCGGAGGCCACAGGACAGATGAGACACAAATTCATTTCAACGATCTGTGGAATTCATAATAGCCTTCACTCAATATGATCTTCTTTTTTTCCCCAGGCAGCGGATATTAAAGGTACAACTGCTTTGACCTTCTAGGCGTCGGTGAGGTTTCCTCCAGCAATGTGCATCCTCAAATGGTCAAAGGGTAGAAATCCCCACAGAGCAAACTGGCCAAATGCTGCTAAAACAAAGACAGGTCATTTTTTTTAGAAACCTCGCCCAAGGAAGGCTGTAAGTATGTGTAATATAGAAGCATGGGTACAAATATTTAGCCACAGAGCACTCATTGTGGCATTGTTTACAAAAGCAAAAACAGAGACAACTAAACAGCCGGATGGTCAGGGGCTGGGGAAGTAAATGATAGTCCTTTTCTCCAGGGGCGTGCTAGACAGTCAGCAAGGTGAAGCTTGTTAAAGAAGAGGGAGTGAGTGAAAAATCAGACTTGAAGACCTTGATGCTGAGAAAGATTGAAGGCAGGAGGAGAAGAGGACGACAGAGGATGAGAAGGTTAGATAGCATCACGGACTCAATGGGCATGAATCTAAGCAAACTCCGGGAGATGATGAAGGACAGGAAAGCCTAGCGTGCTGCATTCCATGGGGTCGAAAAGAGTAGGACACGACTGAGCGACTGAACAACAACAGCAAAATACACTGCAGTCTTGGTTTTCTCTCAGTTTGTGCAGAAGAATCAAAACCACAACGTTAGTGCCATTGTTTTTCTTTTTTATCCCTGATTCTCTTGGCTCCTGGTGGCCAGTCATCAAGGACAGATTATCCCAGACTTTCTGAGGATGTCTTGGGTCGGTCCCTTGCCACCACCTCTCTTACTACCCAAGCCAGACCCCCTTTCTCCTGCACATCTCGCCTTCGCTTTCTGTCCTGCTCCCTACAATTCCTTTGACTCCCCTTCATGGCTTCTCTAAGGGCAGTCAGAAGGACTTTTCCAAAATGCAAATTGGATCCTATTTAAAACTTGTTCCTTATTTAAAACTTTTGACTATCTCCTTGTTACTGTTATTTTTGAGGAACCTCAATACTGTTTTCCAGATGTGTGTGTACTGAGTCGCTTCAGTTGTGTCTAACTCTTTTCGACCCCATGTACCATAGCCCACCAGGCTCCTCTGCCCATGAAATTTTCCAGGCAAGAAGACTAGAGAGGGTTACCTTGCCCTCCTCCAGGGGATCTTCCCAAACCAGGGATCAAACCCAGGTCTCCTGCATTGCAGGCAGATTCTTTACCACTAGCGCCACCTGGGAAGCCCCATTTTCCATAATAACTATATCATCTTGCACTCCTGCCAATGATGTACAAGGGTTTTTTTTTTTTTTTCTTCACATCCTTGCCGACACTTGTTTTCTTTTGACTTTTAGTAATGGTTGTTCTTTTTTTAAAATTAATTTTTGACCACATCCTATAGCATGTGGGGTCTTAGTTTTCTCCCACCAGGGACCGAACCCACATCCCCAGCATTGAAAGGCAGTCTTAACAGCTGGACCACCAGGGAAGTCTTTCCCTCCTGCTCTTAAAATGGAGACCAAACCCTTGAACTGGCCGTCAAGACTTTGCACACAGCCAGCCTCATTGAGCAGCACGTGTCCCCATCTCCCTGGGCATTCCAGCCATGCAGGCATCCTCCCATGCACCTAGACAGGGCAGGCCATCTTCTGCCACAGGGCCTTTGCACATGCCATTCCCCCAACTCCAAACACTCTGCCATCGCTCTCCACCTAGAGAACTCACCCTTTTGCTTTCACCTTAAGAATCACTTTCTCTATTAAAAGCCTCCCCAGGCAGGTCAGGAGCTCACCATAGGTCTTCCAGCACCCTATAGTCCCTTTCTCTCCCACTCTCTCCTCGTAAGTTGCACCTGCAACTGTGGAGCTCTTAGATCAACGCCTGCCACTTGAAAAAAAAAATCCATTCATTTGGTTGCACCTGGTCTCGGCTGTGACATGCAGAATTCTTTAGTTGCAGCACATAACTCTTAGTTGCAACATGCAGGCTCTAGTTCCTCAAACAGGGATTGAACCCAGGCCTGCATTGGGAGTGCAGAGTCTTAGCCACTGGACCACCAGGGAAGTCCCAGCACCTGTTACTTTTCCTAGACTATGAACTCCTCAGAGGCAGGCTGTTCTTGTTGACCACAGTGTCCCCAGTGCCCATTCCCTGGCACAGAGTTAAGTGCTCAGATGTTTGTTGAATGAATCAGTAAATCAGTAAGGGAGGGGAAGCTGGGCTGAGCCTGCAGTCTCCTTTTACTGCTGGCTGGCATGCCTGTCTGGGGTATAGCGTGTCAGTCCTGATGGTAGCATATGACACGTGTGCTCAGGAAGGCAGCCCAGAGTGAGCTGTCTTGCAGAGGGCCTTGCACTGGGAGGTGGGGCTGGAATGTCATCTCCTTCCTAAAAGCGGCTCTCCACATCCATCGGAAATGGCCCCTGGCCCAGTCTCCTTGGAAGGAAGCAGAGGGAGCAGGGGGGTCCCATCTCCTTCCTCTCCACCCTCTCCTGGCTTGTCCCCTTTGATGTGAAGGTTCCTGGAGAGGCTGGTTTGTGTCACTGACCAGCGGGGGGAGGGAGACTGTTCAGGGCCTTGTCTTGAGTGGCGAACTGGCCCAGACCTCAGTGCTCTGGCCAGCGGAAGGGCCTGGGACTCTTACAAATGCCAGCCACTCACCAACAACATCTGAAAAGAACTCACCAATCTGATGGCTGCCATGAGGTTGCCTGGGGTTCTGGGGCCTCCTCCCAGCTCCAGATTCCTTCTCCTCCGGCTCTGCCTTTGGCTCTGTCAAACCCGCCCTTTTCCCAGGAGCAGAACTGGGGGTGTGGGAGGAGTGAAGATTTTACTAGAGGTTCCCCAGGAAACCAGCCTAGACAAGGATCCCCAGCCTTCTAGGTTATGTCAAGGCCCCAAGACACAGAGACTACATGGTCTCTCCTTCAAGTCCTGCCATGGCTATGTCATCTGAGACAAATTCATTTGGGTCTCAGTTTTTCTACCTGTGAAATGGGGACTGCGATATCTACTTAGGATTGTTGCAGTGAGGTTCAACAAGTCTCCGGTGTGGACTCACACCACCACAGAGAGTAGAATGATGGCAGTGACACCCCACGAAACACCCCTAACCACCCTGGGATCATGCTACACAAAAACGATTCTCGGTTTGTTTTGTTGTTTGTTTGTTTTTTCATCCTCTGCCAGTTTCAAGGAGGAGGTCTCAGACAGGTGGTAGCGTGGGTTAGCACTTCTCTCACACTTGCTAAACTCCTTCTTTAACAAAAGCCTTGGAGCTAGCTTTCCAGGCAGGTGAGGTTAGCCAGCACACATCGAATGCTTTGTTTTATTTTCCAGGTATTTCATTTATGTAGTTTGCTCTTGAAGCAAAGAGAAAATTGTGAGGTGATTGAAAGAAAGGCTTGAGCAAATAATAGCACAGGAGACACTTGAATCTGGGAAAAATCACAAAGTGGCTGGAGTGGCTGGGGTTTGGGAAATACTATTCTAGCAGGGTGAAAGCACTTTAGGTGAAAATGCTTCAAAAACTCTCAAGTGATATACAAACAAGGGGTGTGGGTGAGGGACCAGAAGAGTCAACACCAGAGAAGGGCTTTGAGTTTGCTGGGAGTAAATCTCAGGCCTGAGTATATTATTACTGATTCAGAAACAGGAGTGTGTGGCCCCCCTCCACTGTACACCGGGCCCTGGGGAAGATGTTTCCACTGATGCGATTTTGTCTAATTCTCATTGTTCTCATTTCTGGGGGAGGAAATTGAGGCTCCAAATCATGAAGCGTCTTGCAGCACAGCTAGGATCTCCCATGCTTCCCAGTCTCTGTCCTGAGTGAGAATTTTCAAGTTCCGGCTCCCAGTGGCATGCTTGGGTGAGGTCCTTAAGTCTGGGCTGTGTGTTTAGTCACTCAGTTTAGTTACCTGGTGTGTGTTTAGTCACTCAGTCATATCCGGCTCTTTTTCAGGTCCATGGACTGTAGCCCGCCAGGCTCCTCTGTCCATGGGATTCTCCAGGCAAGAATATTAGAGTGGGTTTCCATTTCCTGCTCAAGGGGATCTTCCCAACCTAGGAATCTAACTGTATCTCCTGTGTAGTTGTCCAGAGGCAGCTTGAGGGTGCCAGGCCATACCCTTGCTGTCTTCTTTCCTGGGAAAGCAGGCCCCACCCCTGGCCCACGTGGCTAGCTCTCCCTGGCTGCTCTCTGCCATCTGCAATGACCCCCTGGGGCAGAGGAAGATGTACCCTCCCTGTGCAAATGTGAGGAGCCTCGCCTGTTCCTCCTGCTTCACTCTTGATTCAGTGAGTGACCTGTGTGCCTGTCCCTCTTCCCCACCCCTGTGTATGTCCAGTGTGGGGTCACATGGCTTTGGATCAGCCTCTCGGGGCTTCAAGTAACCCTCTTCTCTTCAAATGTTGGGAGATTCAGGGAAATGCAAAATTCAGTCTATGGCTCAAAATAGGGCTTTCCTGTGGCCAAAAATTTGGGCCCTGTAGAAAATTAATGAAATAGGCAAAAAGAAAGAAGCTGTGGATTACTAACCAGCCCATTTGGAGTACACCCCACAGGCTGGGTCCTCTTCGAGGAACTCTGAATATATTTCCTCACAGCTCATTGGCCCCACTTTACAGATGATAAAACAGAGGCACAGAGAGGCTAGGTAAGTTGCCCAACTGGTGAAGCCAGGGCTTGAACCAGCTAGTTTGGTTCTAGAGCCTACGTGCTTAAGATACTGCCCTTGTCTGCCTGGAGGCCTCCTGTCTTCAGGAGGACAGCCTCTTGGATGGGCCAGAGGGAAGTGCAGGAACAAAGCTGAATTCACACAGATGAGAGGTCTGGGAGGGAGCTGGGGCCGGGGTGTGGAGGTGGGGTGTGCTAAGGAAGGCAACAGGAAGGAATGCTGGTGCCTGTCCTTGGACCCTGGGCACACAGGTGTTGCTATCACAACTCTTGGGTTTAACCATTTGCTGCCCAGAGAATGCCCAGCGTATACTCCATCACACTCTATTGCCACTGTTTGGGATCACGTCCCTCTCCCTAGACAAATCAGTCATGAGCCTGTGCCCAGAGCAGCTGAAAGCCCGGAGTGTGCTCGAGTGGGAAGCAAAGCCAGCCTACCCACCTAGAAAGTGTGTTGGCTATAGAAAGAAAATGTAAGAAAATAAAATCAGCCTGCCCAGTGGGGCTGAGTGGCGCCACTGCTCAGCAGGCTTGAGCCTCAAGGACTTGATAAAGCAAATACAGCCAGAGTCCAGGAGACCCCCCCAACCTCATCTTGGGCCTCAGGCCCAGCATCAGTGCTGGACCAAAACTGGGCTGGGAACCCTGGCCATGAGCTGGAGAGCCAAGCCCACTTGGCACCATCCTCATTTAACCTCCTCTAGCCAGTGCTGGAAGATGGAGGGGCCATTCACCTGTAAACTGGGGGGCATCCCTTGTCCCACTCATGATTTTAAAATGAGGGTGGTGGGATTTCTCTGGTGGTCCAGTGGCTAAGATTCTGCGCTCCCAATGCAGGGGGCCCAGGTTCAATCCCCAGTAGGAGAACTAGATCCCACATGCTGCAACTAAGACCTGGTGCAGCCAAATAATAAGTAAAATGAGGGTGCTAAGGTTCTGGGAGGGGAAATAATTTGCCAGTGGCCTCACAGCCAGTCTCCACTGAAGGTTTTCCTGGTAATCCACAGCTTCCCCTGTGCTGTGCTGTTCTTTGTTGCTCAGTCGTGTCTGACTCTTTGCAACCCTGTGGACTGTAGCCCACCAGGCTCCTCTGTCCATGGGATTCTCCAAGCAAGAATATTGGAGTTGGTTGCCATGCCCTCCTCCAGGGGATCTTCCCAACTCAGGGATCAAGCCCAGGTCTCCCAAATTGCAGGCGGATTCTTTCCCATCTGAGCCATCAGGGAAGCACAAGAATACTAGAGTAGGTAGCCTACCCCTTTTCCAGGGGAGCTTCCTGACCCAGGAATCAAACCAGGGTCTCCTGCATTGCAGGCAAATTCTCTGCCAGCTGAGCTCCCAGGAAAGCCCTAACTTCCCCTATCCTCAATTATATGTTGAATGAAGACATACTATGGACACCCTCTGAGTTCAAATTTGGAAACTGGCTCTTAGGAAGACTTTTCAGAGTGGTGTTTTATGCATACTTGATTTTAGGTAGCACATGAATGAAGTAGTTCCATGCTTTAAGATACAGTGTATATGTATGTATAAAATATGTTCTATTGTGGGGGAAGTGTATGTGTTTGAAATCACATAATACATACTCCTTAATTCTGGTTTCATTCATTTTCACTCAGTGTAATTATTTTGAGATTCATCCATGTTGCATGCAGAATATTTCTTTGTTTTAATTGTTGTTGTATTTCACTGTCTGTATTTATCTGTACAATTGGTTAAAAAGATGCAAACTAATATATAGTAAAAGAAATCAAAGCAATGATTGTCCAGGGACTGATGAGGGTGGGGGAGGGATAAAGGAGAAATGAGAGGGAAGGAAGAAACTGGAATAATGAGGACATTCACTATCAGGGTTGCACCGGTAGGTGTACCTACATAAACCCTTGTCACACTGTACATTTTTAAAATAATTGTATTATTTATTTATTCTGGGCTGTGCTGGGTCTTCTTTGCTGCATGGGCTTTTCCCTCCTTGTGGCAAGCGGGCCTACTATCTAGCTGTCGTGCGTGGGCTTTTCACTGCGGTGGCTTCTCTTGTTGCAGAGCACTGGCTCTAGGACACAGGCTCAACAGTTGTGATACAAGGGCTTAGTTGCTCCATGTGGCATGTGGGATCTTCCCTAAGCAGAGGTCTAAGTTGTGTCTCCTGCATTGGCAGGCAGACTCCTATCCACTGAACCACCAAGGAAGCCCCACACTGTGTTTTTTAAACATGGACTGGAAGACTCAACATAGGAAAAAATGTCAGTTCTCCCCAAACTGATCAACAAGTTTGAAGGCAATTTCTATCAGAGTCCTATCAAGATTTTCTTTAGCTATAGACAAGATTGAGTTTCTCTGGTGGCTCAGACAGTAAAGAATCTGCCTGCCAATGCAGGAGACCAAGGTTCAATCTCTGGCTCGGGAAGATTCCCTGGAGAAGGGAATAACACTCCAGGATTCTTGCCTGGGAAATCCCATGAAGAGAGGTGCCTACGGGGCTACAGTCCATGGGGTCACAAAGAGTCGGAAATGACTGAGCAACTAACGCTTTCACTTTCACAGATAAGATTATTCTAAAATATATATACATGTAAAGGCAAAGGAGATAAAATAGCTAAAACAGTTTTCAAAAAGAATAACGTGAGAGGACTCAGTTTATCTGATTCTCAAGACTTATTGTGTAGCTTCAGTTATCAAGCCTATGTGCTATTAGCCAAGAAATAGACACATAAATCAACAGAACAGGAGAACTCACAATCGATCCAACTGAGTTTTTATAAAGGTGTAAAAAGAATTCAATGCCATAAAGAGAAGGAGACTTTTCAACAAATGGTACTGGAACAATTGGACATCCATGGGCCAAAGTGGGTGGGGAAACACCACATCTACCCAAGTTTCATATGTTCTACAAAATTTACCTCAAAATGGATCACAGACTTAAAGGTAAAACATAAAATGATCTAACTTTTAGAGTAAAACATAGGAAAAAGTCTTTATGATCAAGGGCTAAGTGAAAGTTCTTAGACTTGGCACTGAAAGCACAATTTATAAAAGGAAAAACTGATAATTTGGACATCATTGAAATTAAATTTTACTTTGTGAAATACCGTTTTAAGTGGATGAAAAAACAAGCTACAGAATGGGAGAAAATACTTGAGGACCACATATTTACAAATATGTGCACAAGGACTAGTATCTAGAATATATAAAGAACTCTCAGAACTCAACATTAAAAAAGCAAATTTTCAAATTAGAACATGGGCAAAAGACATGAAGGAAGATTTTACTGAGGAAAATACACAGATGGCAAATACGCACATGAAAATATTTTCAACATTAGTCAGTAGAGAAATGCAAATTAAAACCACAACGAGATATCCCTATACACTTATCAGAATGACCTGAAAAGAAGAAAAATGATAACAACAAATTCTGGCAAGGATGTGAAGAGATGAGGTCATCAAATTATACATTACTGTGGTGATGGTTTAGTTGCTAAGTCGTGTCTGACTCTTGCGACCCCATGGACAGTAGCCTGCCAGGCTCCTCTGTCCATGGGATTCTCCAGGCAAGAATACTGGAGTGGGTTGCCATTCCCTTCTCCAGAGTATCTTCCCAACCCAGGAATCGAACCCCGGTCTCCTGCATAACAGGCAGATTCTTTACCAATTGAGCTACCAGGGAAGTAGGGATATAAAATGGTACAGCCACTCTGGAAAACAGTGCAGCAATTTAAACTAAACATACAATTGCCATAAGGCCCAGTAGTTGTGCTCCTAGGCATTTGTCCCAGAGCAGTAAAGATTTATATTCACACAAAAACCTATACATGAATGATTATAGCAGCTCTATTCATCACAGTCGAAAACTGGACAAGACATCTTTCAACGGGTGTGCAAACAAATGAACTGTAACACATCCATACCATGGAATATTATTTGGCAATGAAAAAGGCAAAGTACTAATACAGGAAACCGCTTGGATGATTCCCCAAAGAATTACACTGAGTTAAAAAAAAAAAAAGCCAGTCCCCAAAGATTACATTCTTACCATTCTGATTTTACAACATTCCGGAAAGGACCAAAGTATAGAAATAGAGAATAGATTAGTGGTTGCCAGGGGTTAAAGGGGGTAAGGTGGGAAGGGAAGTGGGTTTTGCTGTAAAAGCCCAACACGGGGGATCTTGTGTGATGGAAATGTTCTGTACCTTGAACATGCTAGTTGTGATACTGTTCTCAGTTTTGCAAGGTATCATGAAACTAGGTAAAGGCACATGGATTCTCTCCATAACTTATAACTGCATGTGAATCTTCAAATATCTCAAAATAACAAAATTTAATTTAAAAAAATTAGGTGACAGTACTGCAGACAGAGAGTGGATTGGGGAAAAATTAAGAGAATGAAGGAAGGAAGAAGTTTGAGAAACCCTACTCTAGAAAAGATGATCTTTTATTATGAAAACTCTCTTGGTGGTTATTGTTGGCCAAAACTCCTCCAAAGGTTTTTTGTTGTTTAGTCACTCAGCTGTGTTTGACTTTTGTGACTCTATGGACTCCTCCAGGCTCCTCTGTCCATGGGATTTCCCAGGCAAGAATACTGGAGTGGGTTGCCATTTCCTTCTCCAGGGGATCTTCCCAACCCAAGGGTTGAACCTGCATCTCTTGCATTGGCAGGTTCTTAACCACTGAACCACCAGGGAAGGCCCCTCCAAAGGTTACTGGTGGTAAAAAGAGTTTGCTGTGATGAATCAAGTGCTGGAAGCTTTATGAGCTGTGGTTTGAAGCAAAGCAGGGTCAAGTTTGAAAGATACATAGGGAGATGAGGAGGTCGAGCCCCAGGCCAGCTTAGCCAGTATGGACAAGATGAGCGTGGTCTCCTCCTCCCTCTGGCAGCGTGGGACTGGTGAGCTCAGGACCAGGGCGGAGGCTGCTAGGAACCCTTCAGCTCCTTTGTTGGCCACTGGCATAACAGTGACCACCCTGGGAAGTACTCAAGGGGAGGGAAGCATCCTCCTAAGCAGTCCTGTGGGCAGATTTAGACTGAGGCCCAGTGATTAGAAGGCAGGGCCATGGGATCCATGAGTGAGTGCTGTGGTTCTTGGACCCTCAGTGCCTTGGGCTCCCGGCTCTGAGAAAACCTGGTCAAGGATTAGATTGGGAAGCATTTTCATGTTTAAGGATTTCAGCTGTTCAGGTGTGGCCTCTTGTTTTGTTTTGTGTACTTGGTGTAAAGCAATGTTTAACGTGCATCAGAGTCACCTAGGGGCTTGTTAAAACGTAGATTTCTGGGCACTAAGCCTAGAGATCCTGATTTCACAGGTCTGGGCTGGGGTAGGGAATTTGCTTTTCTAACAAGTTTCAAAGTGATGCTGATGCTGACCCTTCATTCTGCAAACCACTGGTGCTAAAGGGTGCAGACCAGAAAACCAGAGGGGTGACAGAGTCCCACCCACCGTGACCTCCGCATGCTTGCCTGGCACAGCTTATGGAGGCCTGTGGTTTGTGATTCCAACAGGACAGTAGTAAGACTGAGGAGCTGTGAGGTGAGTGCTGGAGCTGACGGCTGGCCATGGGTCTTGGAAAAGTCTCAGGGGGATGCAGGATGGGGGTACTGGGTGATTTGAGGGTGGTGAGTAGGCCCGGGAGGAACGAGAGGCTGGCCGACTGCTAGGGGAGCTGACAATCTGGGAGAGAGGCGCTGATGGCAGCTACTCAATTGTTCTGGGGGCTGGAGAGGGGTGATGGGGGTCCCTGGGGGTGGGGGTCCTCCAGAAGGCTAGACAGAAGGGCCCAAGGAGTCCTCTAGGGCATAGGGGAGCAAGGGATGTGTGTATGATTCCTATAGAAATGGAGAGGGGGTGGTAGAGATTTGGGGACTGGGAGCTGATGTGGGGTTCAGACTTCAGGGGCTGAGAGGCAATGTGAGACTGCGACTGGGGGCCCAGGAAGGGAAGGTGAGGCTGAGCCGGGGGTGAGAAGGGCCACCTGATGGGGCCCGCGGAGGCGAGCAGGGAATGGTGGCGGAAGTGGAGGTGGGGAGCTGGTGTCCTTCAGCTCGGAGGAATACGGCGGGGGCGGGCCGCCGGGTGAGGGGGCGGGGCGGGGCGGGCGGCGCGGCGAGGCTGAGCCTGGCGGCCGGGCGGCTCCGCGGAGTCCTAGCCGGAGCCGAGCTGGGCGGCCGCGCCTCCCTCACCGTCCCCGCCCGGAGCCCGGCGCCGCCGCCGCCCTGCCGCCCCCGCCGTGACGCGGGCATGAGCCTGGCCCGCCGCCCGCTGAGCCAGCGCCCCCAGCAGGGGCCGCGGCGCCCAGGTAACTAGGGGGGGCGCGAGGCGGGGAGGGGAGCCTCAGGCCGCCCAGGAGCCCTCCAGACCCTCGGCGACTCCCCCGTGAGAACTCTCCAAGCCCGAGAGACCTTCCTACCCTTTGGGGGTCCTCAGGGGTCCACTTCCAAAAGCCAGTCCCTGCCCCCGGAACCACCCCTTGAGCCCCACCTACCCCCAGCCCTTTTCTCCAGGAGACCCCAGGTCAGGGCTTGACCTCACACCTACCCAGCACCTACCCCACACCTACCCATCGGAGGAGCCCAGGCCCTTGGGCTCCTTGGCCCTGCCATCTCGAAGGGACACAGCTCAGCTCATCATAGCTTGCCTCCTCGCACCCTTTCTGCTCTCATGGCCTCCTACTCTCTCAGTCCCCCCACCCCGCGAAATTCCTAGAGACTCTCCAACTGCCCCCACTGTCCACCCCACCTGCAGGTGATTCCTGCTCTACAGCTTAAACTCGCAGCCAGCTGCCCACTTTTGTTGATTCTTTCTGCCTGTTCCTGGGGTCATGTCCAGTCTCTCCCCCAGGACTCCCCAAGTCTGGCTTCCCGTTAAATGCTTGCTGTTACTGCAGACGGGTATGAACAGAGGCTGGCACCTGGGCCATGTGGGCAGAGCAGGGCCTCTGTGCAGGCTGCCTGTCCCAAGCCCTGGCTGCATGGCTGTTGCCAGGAGACTCAGATGGAGGGTTTCGGGTGTAGGGGTCTGAGAGTCAAGGGCAGTGACGGGCGAGCAGGATTCCCAGCAGCGATTTGAGGCTGGGCTTATTTAGTGCAGAGTCCCTTCTTGCCTCTTTCAAGAGATGTGGCTCCAGTGCAGGCCAGTCCTGTCCCCCAGCTGGGATGGGTCTCAGGAGCTGTGCCCCCAGTTGCTTGTCCTTCTGAACCTGGGCAATGGCTACTTCTAGCTCTTCTCTCTCAGGCAGGGCAGCAGAGCTGGGCATGATCTCACCCAGCAACCAGGGCCAAGGTGGGGCCGCCCAGCCAGGCCCGGACACGGTGTCAGCAGCGCTGTCTCCCCCTGGGTCAGCTCTGAACCAAACTGTGGGTCCAGGGCCCAGGGAAATGGGAACCCACCGCTGCCCACATGTCTTTGGAAGCTGAGCTGGATCTGACCAAGTGGATACTGGTGGTGGTGGTGGTGGGAGAAATGATGAGAACAAAACAAATCCTTGAGATAATTACATTTTCAGCCCCCATGTACAGAGTACTCACCCTGCACTCAGCAGTAAAGAATCCACCTACAATGCAGGAGATGTGGGTTTGATCCCTGGGTTGGGAAGATTCCCTGGAGAAGGGAATGGCTACCCACTCCAGTATTCTTGCCTGGAAAATCCCATGGACAGAGAAGCCCGGTGGGCTACAGTCCATGGGGTTGCAAGAGTCAGACACGTCTGAGTGACTAAACAACAGCACTCTGCACTGGGCACCATTCTAGGTGCTAGGATGGAGCTGTTAATCAGAGGAGGCTTAGCCTTCAGGGAGCTGACATTCTAGGGTGTTGTTGGAGACAGTGGCCAAGTAGCAAACCAGCAGATGAAGAGGTAAACCCTATAGTGATATGTGGGGACAGTGGAAACTGGGTGTGGTGGTAGAGGCTGACTGGGGCCTCCCTTTGGCCAGTGTGGTCAGGGAAGGCCTCTCTAAAGGGAAGGTCTTGAAACTGATGCAGCAGAATGAACCTTGAACCATCTGAGGGAACGGTATTGTATAGGCAGGGAACAGTAAGTGCAGTGATCCCGCGTGGGTAGGAGTTAGGCATGTTGAGGAACATCCCCCCACCCCAGAAGTGGGGAGATGAGGCCGGAAGGGTGGGCGGAGGATGGGAGAGAGACCAGCAGCAGTGGTCTGGAGACATAGCACCATCTTCCTGGCCGGAGGGCCCAGAGACAGTGACTGGTCTGGTGTCTTCTCCTTCTGCCAGTCTTCTCTTCCCAACTGGTTTTGGATCTGACTTTGCCACCTACTTTTCAGAGCTGCGGTGTTTCAGGTGATGGTTGCTTGTGAGGATTTGCAGGGGTGGAGGGGGTCAAGGGTGGGGCCCTCCGGGGAAGGGAAGGACCTCCTCCTGGCCCCTGATAGTCATCACATGGGGGTAGAGAGGACCAGGTGGGGGTGGGGGATGGGAGATGTCCCTGGTGCTGGAGAGAATCGATAGGATCTTTGCCAGTGGGTGGAGACAGCGAGCCTTCAGTGAGCTGGGGTCCATGCAGGGCTGTCCCCAAGCCCTGATAAGATCCGATCTGTCGCGGGGTGGGGAGGCCCAGCCAGGCCGACAGCCACTCCGGCTCAGCCATTGGTTGCCAGCAGCAGCGAGTAGCGTTTGTTCTGGAGCCAAGCCTCCAGGCAGAATCGGGTGCAGGGAGGGAGTGCTTAGACAGCCATCCCAAGGGGCAGGTGGACAGTGGCCCCGCCCCACCCCTCTGCTGGGCACCAGGGAGTCTCCTACGCCCTCCGCACAGGATGCCTGCTCTACACCTGCTCTTCCTGTGAGAGGGGGAACATTTCAGAGTCCAACTCTCTCTGGAGGAGCCAGTGGTGTCCTGGTCGGGGGCAGGTACCATTTGTGGTTGAGCAACCACATTGATGCTAGGCTGGGAGGAGGAATGGGGGTCCTCGCTCTTCCCCTGTTGAGCTATGTTAAGAAGGCTGCTGGACACCCTGTTTAGCCTCTCAGAGTGCTCAGAGCTGACCTTACAGACCTGAGATCAGTTAGTGGGCAGCTTTCTCTGCTGCCAGCTTGTGAGCGCCAGAGCTGCTGTGGGTTCAGGAATGATGGGGAAAGTGTCCCCAGGTGCAGCAAGGTGAGGGGGCTATGGGGGGCGCCTTCCTGGCTCCTGCCTGCTGTGCTCAGCTGCCCGCCATCTCTTGATGCATTGTTGGGTCTGCACAGGCTCAGCCAGGGGGCCACGTCCTTTGGGGGATTGGTTGGTTCTGGGTGCCCTCCCTCACCTCGATCCCATTGCCCATCAAATGTGTAAGTCTACCTATTGACCCTTTCCCCTCTCTCCCCAGCTCCCCTGTGCTGTACCACTCTGGGCCCCCGGTCTCGCTCTTGCTTATTTATTAGGAACCAAGTAAGGTCAGCACCACCTGTGACTCCAGGCCAGCGTGAGCTGCCAGGCGCCTTGCCACCCAGACTCTCCCTGGAAGGTTACTCTTCCCGCTGGTTTATTTCTGTAGGTTTATTTCTAGGGCCTGGGGCCTAGGGCAGGGTGTGGATCTATGGACAGATGTGCCAGGGGTACTCCCGAGAGCTTGGTGGCTGCAGTCACTCAAGGGGTACGGCGGGGAAGGTAACGGGGAGAGGCCGGAAGGAGCAGGCCTATGTTGGGCAGGTGGAAGGCTGGGTTAGGGTGATCTCACAGCCCTTGGCTGGGCAGCAGCTCTCAAAATACAAACAGCCTTTGGGGTTTTCCAGGCAGACACTCTTGGTCTAGTGTGGGCAGGCAGATGCTTCAAGGATTCATTTCTTCATTTAAAATGGGCGGACTTATCTTTTTTTTTTTTTTAACTGATGGGGAAATTGAGGCGTTGAGATGTTAAGCGGCTTGCCCAGGACCTCTTGCCAGTTAAATGCATGTTCCTGGCTGGGCCACATCCCGAGCTGCCTTGGATGAACCCAGGGGCCCTATGCGTGCTAGTCAGCGTGTTCTGAAAGCAGCCTTCCTTGCTATGGACCCTCAGCCAGTGGCCGGCTGGCCATCATCTCAGAGGGGACTTTTACAGAGCTGGTCCTTGCTGGGGGTTCAAGTAAGCCCCAGATGGTGGAGACAGAGCTGGGAAAACTTGCTCATCTCTTGAGTGCCAGCGCCTGGGTCTGGCAAGGCTACTGGGGGGGTCAGTACCAGGGAGGGACCCCACAGCCGACCTTATAGGAGGAAAACAGATCACTTGAGTGTGGCAGGGTCTTGGCCCCTAGGAAGCTGGGAGAGAGGGCATGGATGGGCACGGAGGCCACTGAGGGGTGCTGAAGAGGCTCTCAGGGTATACAGGGCATAGAGAATACTACCCTCTGTGTCCCTTTGCCTGTTTGCATGTGCGCACTGGGGTAGTCACATCTGTTCCTTGTTAGGGACTGACAGGCCTCTAGAAGATTAATTAATGCCAAGCTGCTGGCAGCTCCAGCAGGACGCTTGCCCCAGGGTCCTGTCCTGGCAGCACAGATGCCCAGCTGACCCCATCAGTACTGCTCCATTCTCATCCAGTGATCTTGAAGACGCAGGGGGCCATGTCCCGGGCACAGCCCTGCCCCCGAGCCTGGGTGGCAGAGAAGGCTAAGGCAGTAGCGAGTGGCCAGAGCCAGGTGGCAGAGCATCCCATCCCCAGGCCAGCCTCCATCACCTACTCCGGAACTTATTTGTCCCTGGCTGAAGCCTGGGCTTGCTGAGTGACCTTGCCCATGCCGCCTCTCCTCTCTGGGCAGCTTGCTTTTCCCCAACTGTAAAATGATGTGAATTGGAGGTTGGGCTGGGTCATCACTGAGACACTCCCGCCTCCGCCAAGTCTGAGTCTTTGTTATCTGCCAACCTGCCTGATTCCAAGAGCCCCTGGTGGCACCTATTTTCCCGCTGCATATGGACTTCCCCTTGGTCCCCCTCAGTGTGGTCCAGCTGTGGCCTCTGCTCCCAGCCCAGGTGTTTGCTAGTTCTTCGTATAATTAATTCCTGCCTGTGTCCAGGACACGGGACACTGAGAGTCCTGGCCAGACGCAGTGCCCTCACAGACCAGCCCGGCCTTCCCAGCGCCAGGGCAAGGCAACTGCTTCAACAGTGGCCACCGCCAGCCTGCCCAGCACATTCCTCAGGCTTATCTCCAGGCCCGCCCCACTGGACTCTGCCCTCCCACCATGGAAGCAGCACCCAGACAGGCTGCTGAAGAGTTCCAAGGGCGGGGAGAGCAGGGTTTGAGGAGACAGTTCTCAGACTCTTGCCTGGAGCTGGGGAGATCCAGGTATAGAACGGGATGGGACAGAGGGCCTTGTCGGTGTGGGCGTCTGCTGAGACCGATGGGGTTGATCATCTAACCTCGGGAGCATGGTCCCAGAATCTGTGCCATCTCCCAGGAGCCCCATCTCCTGGAAGGCTTGCCGCAGGGAGGTGCCCTCGCAAGAGGGGAGCTTGCTGGAAGCCTGCCCCTCAGCTGCAGCAGGAGCTAGGGCCCCGCTGGCAGCTCCCAGACCACCTTTTCCTCTGCCCCCACCTCCACAGCAGGAGCCGGAGCCCATCCTCCCAGGAAGGGGTTAACCGTGTGAGGGAGGGGACTGGGCTAGACCATTTTCCTCGTAGAGGCCTCCACCTCGGGTTTTCCTGAATGGTTCTGCCATCCTGGGGTGGGGAGGGAAGGGAAGGAAGAAGGGCGGGCTGAGGGAGGAAGGGAGGGGACGAGTGTGGGTAGAGGAAGGGAAAAAAGAGCGAGACAGCCAGGGGAAGAGAAAGATGTCACTGTCTAATCTCCCTGTCATTTTTATTTCCAGCAGGCATGGGGCGAAGGAGCTGCTAGAACAATGCTGAGGCGTGCGAGGTGAGGTGCAGCTCTGCGCAGCAGCCCCGTCGGAGGATCTCGAACAGGTGATCGGAGGAGCCAGGGAAACCGAGGCCACCTGGGCATCCCTCCCCTCGGCCCCAAGAGACGAGCCTCAAAGACAGTGGAGAAACCATGGCGACCAATTTCAACGACATCGTCAAGCAAGGCTACGTGAAGATGAAGAGCAGGAAGCTTGGGGTGAGCCACCTTTCAAGGGGCCCTCGGTCTGGCATCTGGGATGTTGGGGGTGCGCGGCCACCCGCCGGCTGCCGGAGCCGGCCATCGTGCATTGTCGGTCTCTTGAGGTTTCTGGCCGGCAGGCTGCCTGGCATGTGCCTGGGCCCGGCTCTGCCCACCGCAGCCCCCGCCCCAGCCTGGCTGGCTGGCTGGAGTCCCGGCAGCTGGGCCAGCAGTGGTGGCCGACAGGCAGGCGGCTCCCCTGCTATTGTTGAAGTTGTCGCTCAGGCAGCGGCTGGAAATGCCGGGCTGTATCTGAGCTGAGACCAGCTTGTCACTTCCCCTGGCCATCACCTCCTCGTCTCCCCCTCCCCTTTCCTGGCCTCTTTTCTTTAAAGTACCTCATCTTCCCTGCTCCCGTGGCTTGCTGTGTACCGGCATTTATTTATTATCTTTGGCTGTTGCCTCTATGGTTAAAGAAGTATTGGCCATGGAGAGTTGTTGGTTGTTGGGGGTAGGGCACGGTACGAGGGGCACAGAAGCTGGCATTTATGTGGTTTATGAATGAGAACCTGGGCGGGATGGTCCGTGGCACTGGGACCAGCTGCTTTCCTTCCAGGTTTTGGAGGGGGCTGGGGGCTTGGAGGGCCTATGGAGATGAGGCTTCAGATGCACCTTTGCTGGGTGTGCACCCTCTCCCACCCCCTACTGGTGAAACCCCCCAAAAAAGGCATGAGCGGCAGCCCCAGGGACCAACTTAATAGTCTTGGTGAGGTTGTCCCAAGAGCTGCCTTTATTCCCTGACCCTCCCCACTTTCTCCATTGAGGGGTCTCCCCAGTAAGAAGGAAACCCTGGTGCCTGAGGTGGCCCAGGTCTTGTGTTTACCTGGGCCCCCTGCCCGCCCTCCCCTCCCCTTCCCTCCTCCATGGCCTTGGTGGGAGTAGGGGTTCGATCTGTCTCTCAAGGCTTCCCGGCTCAGCAGAGTGGGCTGGCAGAGGAGCCAGGCTCTGATACTCACTCAGGGGCCCCTGTGTGGGTATCAGACAGAACAAGATTGGCCTTGGGGCAGGGTGGTTCTTGCACCCCCCTTCCACTCCTGTGGCCCCCTCCCGCAGGACCCTGTTGGGGGCTCTTCTGTCCAGGCAGGGGGCAGCCACTTAGCTGGTGGGCACATTGGGGTCTTCCCTTGATTTGGACTGTGCAAGCCTGGGCCCTGGTGGCCATCAGCCACTGTGTTCTTGCCACTTGGAGCACAGAACAAGGAGAAAAGCTAAGGCTGAGCTGGGGAGGCAGGGGGCAGGGGCCCAGCTTCTAGTGTGGCTCCTCCTTCCCCAGGGCCCAGACCTGTCAGGTCCTTCAGGTCCCCAGGGGCCAGCTGGGCCGAGGGCCTGTCCAGAGCAGAGTTTCCCAGGAAGCCAAGCCACTTGAGGTGGCCACTTGGGCTCGGAACCCGGCCTGTTTCAGGGGGAGGCCCGGGAACCTGCAGTAGGCACAAAGGCAGGGTTTAGGAGCTGGGGTGTGGCCAGGCCCCGTCTGGAGTCACCCCCACTCAGGGAACTTGACTTCCCCCTGCAGATCTGCTGTGAGGGGTTGGGGCCACCCAGCCATTCTTGTCTCAGCCCACAGAGGTGAGGAGGAAGGGCTGGAAGAGATCAGGAGCGGGCCCTCCTACCTGCCAGGGCTTTCCTCCCAAGGCAGAGCTGTGGCAGAGCGTTTCTGAAGCGCTGATCAAAGACCTGTGAGAAGTGGGGAAGGAGGGCTCTTGAGCGCAGTGGCTCCCTGGGGCTCTGTGTTCCTGCGAGAGTGTGTGTGCGTGCGTGTGTGCATGTGTGTGTGTATCTTGTAACCAGGCAACCAGAGTACTCAGGCCCCCAGGCCTTCTGCCCCTGCAGGCTGCACAGAGACCAGCCTGGCAGGGCATATCTGTGTTGGCAGCATTCATGCATTCATTCATTCATCCATTCATTCACGGTCCTTACACATGATCATTCACTTGTTCAGCAGGCTCTGTTAATGAGGCTACTGGGATGTGAGGATTCTGAGAATAAAATACAGTCTCTGCCCTAAAAGAGCTGCTCAGCTTAGAGCTGAGGCCTGCTGGGGTTTATGTGGACAGGCCGAGGGCTGAGCCAGGGGCGGCGGGGGCGGGGGTCAGGGACAGACATATCTCCTAGAGTCTCCGGAGCCAGAAATAGCCTGGTGTGAGTAGTTTCTCAGGATGGAGACTGCCTCGGCCTACCACACCCTGGGAACCTGCCTACCAAGGACCTGGTGCCCACATATCAGGGCAAAGAGGAGGGTTCTGTCTCCACACTGTTTTCCAGTGAGAGGAGCGCTGGAGATTCCTGGGGAATGGCTCTGTCAGGCTTCTGGAGCGCTTGCTGAAAGAGTAGGTACATCCCAGCTGGACTTTGGGCTGGAAACGAGCCACAGGAGGAAGGGTCAGAGGCCCAGGCGAGTGGCTAGGGCCACCAATGTGGCAGGGCTCTGACAAGCCATTTGCCCCTGGAGCCCTGGAGAGTGGTTGGCTCCCTGCTCCCTTGCCCCTCGGATGGAGTCCGGGAAGCTATAGAGAATTTAGGTGGATTTAGGCAAGGGTCATTGGTGGTGGTTGGGACAAGGAGGGATGAACCTTACTGGGAAAGGCACTGTGCTCTGGGGTGATTCCAGGTTCCTGGCTTAGCTCCTTGACCTGAGAGCATCTGGTTTCCCAGCTGGAGCAGGAAACTCACCCTGGTTCCCTTCATTCCCAGGATGGTCAGTGAATGAAGAGGCCCTAGAGGCAAGATGGGGTGCCACCTACATCAGGAGCCGTCCCCTGGCTCTGAGAACAAGGGCTGTGGCCACGTGCAGGCTGGGAGCAGGCTCAGGCCTGATTCCTGTCCGCAGGACATTGCCTCCGTCCTGGCCGGCGCTCCTGGGCAGAACCTTAGCGCAGTGGTTTCCCAGTACAGCCTTGGCTCCAGGCAGCCAGTTTTAAATACCAGCTCTACCATTCATAAGCTCTTGGGTGCCTCAGATTCCATCTGTAAAGTGGAGATGATAATAGAACTGACCTCAAGAGTGACCCTGAGATTGAAGTTGAGGACTGCTAATAACAAAAAGCACGAATAGGAAGCACTCAATAAATGTTGGCTACTTGGATTAAACCGAGAGCTGAACTCGTGTAGTAAGCAGTAACTCAGGAGCACCTTTTATAGAGCCAGCCAAGAAATGACTGCCTTTTCAATTTGGGGAGGCATCTCTTCCCTAGGGTGCGGTGTCACACTGGTGTCAGCTGTCCCAGGTCTCCTGGGCCTGAACCCCCTAGAAGGCTATGTGGCATCTGTCCCTCGTGGTAGGCAGGGAAAACTGCAGGGTCACTTTGGCTGCACTGGGAGTGGTCCAGCGTCCATCCCCCTGCCATCTCGCCCCACAGATCTACCGGAGGTGCTGGCTGGTGTTCCGGAAGTCCTCCAGCAAAGGGCCCCAGCGGCTGGAAAAGTATCCAGATGAGAAGTCCGTGTGCCTCCGAGGCTGCCCCAAGGTTAGAGGGCCTGGGCCCTAGCTCCCCAACCTGTAAGCAGTGATGATTTGTACAGGACCCTCCTGGGGGTGGCAGAGCTGTGGGGGATGTAGAGGGAGGTGCTTCAACCTGGCTGAGTCCTTTGTGGGTGCCGTGCCAGGTGACAGAGATCAGCAACGTCAAGAGTGTCACCCGGCTCCCCAGGGAAACCAAGAGGCAGGCCGTGGCCATCATATTCACTGACGACTCGGCACGGACTTTCACCTGCGACTCAGGTGCGGGGATGGGGCTGCAGGCTGTGTGCTGGTCAAGGTCCAGTTGGTAGTGGGCAGAGCCCTAGCCCTCCTGACAGGATGTGAGGTGTGGGGGAGGAGAGCGCCTTTGAGGGAGCTGCACCCAGGTTGAGGTGGGCAGGCAGGCAGAGTCCACTGGCCTCGCCCTCTCTGCCTTGCACGTGGGCACTACTCTCGCTAAAACAGGTGGGGTGGGCTGCTAAGGGACCCTGAGCTGGCAGCATGATGAGATACTGTTTTCTCCAGAGCTGGAGGCAGAGGAGTGGTACAAGACACTCTCTGTGGAGTGTCTGGGGTCGAGGCTCAACGACATCAGTCTGGGAGAGCCAGACCTCCTGGCCCCAGGAGTGCAGTGTGAGCAGACAGGTGAGGCCTGGTGCCGCACAGGGTGGGGGTGGGGGGACTCCCCCCACCCCCTAAAAGCTCCAGGCCCTTGTCTTGTCCCTCCAGATCGCTTCAATGTCTTCCTGCTGCCCTGTCCCAACCTGGACGTGTACGGCGAGTGCAAGCTGCAGATCACCCACGAGAACATCTACCTCTGGGACATACACAACCCCCGCGTGAAGCTCGTCTCGTGGCCCCTCTGCTCACTGCGCCGCTACGGCCGGGACGCTACCCGCTTCACCTTCGAGGCTGGCCGGTAGGACCCACTTGCCTCCCCACCCTCCAGCCACGGTCTCAATGGTGGCTACCATTCACTCGTGTCGGGCCCTGTGCTGAAAGCTCGTTTATCAGCATAGCATGCTGAAGGGGAACATAATATTCCCATTTTACAGATGAAGAAATCGAGGCTCCCAGCAAGTACGTCAAAGGCTCAAACCAGATGCTGGCACTGGAACTGACCAGCTCTGTGATGGCAGACCTGCGTCTCGGTTTTCTTATCTGTCATATGGGATAATAGAAGTACCTAGCCTCATACACTGGGTGATGATGGTGAGGACTGGGTATAGCTTGAACTCTGGAGCAGCCTGCCTAGACCCCAATTCTGTATACTCCACCATGTAACTTTGGTTGTTACTTAGCTTCTGAATGCCTCAGTTTTCTCATTTGTAAGATAGTTTGAGAAATATTGTAGTAATGAGGAAACTAATTGCACACAGACCGGGTGGTGGAGAAAACCGAATGGACTGATTCTCGTGAAGCATTTAGACCACCACCTGGCATGTGGAAAACGTTCGGCACATTTGAGCTGGGTGGTCAGGCCCTCAGGTAACAGCCCTGCCTGTTCGCAAAGGAGAGCCTGACTGAGCACGTCACGTACGTGCCCTCTGTGCTCCGTGTCCCCAGGATGTGTGATGCTGGAGAAGGGCTCTACACCTTCCAGACACAGGAAGGGGAACAGATTTACCAGCGGGTCCACAGTGCCACCCTGGCCATCGCTGAGCAGCACAAACGAGTCCTGCTGGAGATGGAGAAGAATGTGAGGGTGAGGAGCACGGCTCAGTCCAGGGTAGGGGGCGGCGGTGGGTGGGCAGAGGGCCAGGAGAATGCCAGCCCTCTCCAGCTCGTGTATGGCAAAAGCAGGCAGGGTCTTGGGCTGGCCGCCCTCAGGCTTAGCCGCTGACCCTTCTCTGCCCCACAGCTGCTGAACAAGGGCACAGAACATTACTCATACCCCTGCACGCCCACTACCATGCTGCCCCGCAGTGCCTACTGGCACCACATCACAGGTTCCCAGAACATCGCCGAGGCCTCCAGCTTCGCCTGTAAGTCACTGCTGTGTCACCCCAGCCAGCCAGGAGGCTCTGTGGAGGACAAGGTGTGCTGGGCAGGGGTCTTCTGTCCTGGGCCCAAGGCCTCAGCCTGCGCCTTGTGTCCACAGGTGAGGGGTATGCGGCAGCCCAGGCCAGCTCAGAAACGGACCTCCTCAACAGATTCATCCTGCTAAAGCCAAAGCCCGGCCAGGGGGACAGCAGCGAGGCCAAGGCCCCTTCCCAGTGACGGCAGAGCTAGCGTGCCCAGACGACCGCTGGGGCTGCCTGCAGCGTATCGTGGACAGCCTGCTGGGGCTGTGGGCCAAGAGCCCAGAGAAAGGGAGCAAGCTGTCCGTTCTCTGGCCCCAAGGGTGAGACTGGACCAAGGCAAAGGGCTGGCCATGCCACCTGAGCATGTGTGAGGGGCTGGAGCTACCATAGGACTATATACGGTTAATGATTTTAATATATATGGCTTATGACGTTATCCTATATTAATAAGATTTCCCCCTCTGTCCCTCCCTGCCACCACATACACATTTTCTATCCCATGACCAGGCCACAGTCAGGGCTGTTTTTGAATGTGAGGGCGGTGGTTTCCCTGTCCCCCAGGGGGTACCAGCCCTTCTGCTTCGGCCCGAGGAGGGACAGTCTGCACTCCCGGCACCTGCTCTGGCTGCTGGCTTTCCCACACAGCCCACGGGTGGAGACAGCACGTGGCTTCTTGGTCCCTCTGGGCCTGGTGGCACAGGAAGGATTTGAGCGTACAATGTGCCACTCGGCAGCCTTGTACTTGGGAGTTTTATGCAGAGGTGACACCTGGCTGACACCTCAGGTGAAAAATCTGGTTTTAAAAGTGGTTTCTGCCCAGGCTCTTCCTGCTTCATAGGCTGAGAAGATGCCCTGGGGTCAGGGTGCTGGTTACCTCAGCCCAGGGAAGGTGGCCAGTCCTGAGCTCTTTCCTGCTCCAGGGCCAGGCTGGCCCCCAGGAGGACTGCGGGTTTGGGGGGAGCACCCTGCTGCCCCCTTCACTGACCAGGTGGGCAGCGCTCCCGTGGAGGGTGCCCCCCTGCCCTGTGTGGCCTCTCTCTGGCCAAAAGGACTCAGAAACCAAGACCTCCCCATTTCCTCCTCCCCACATGGTGCTGAGGCTCCCTGCTGAAATGCAATTAAAGCAATTGATTTTCTAGTGCTGGTATTTATTGACTACCGTGCAGAAGGGCTATCTTTCTACTCACATCAAACCTTTGGTTGTGTGTGTGTGTTGGGTTTTTTGTTTTTAATATTTTAGGGTTCTGATCTGTGGGAACAGACCCTGTTGTAAATAACCACTATTTGAGTCGTGGCAGGAGGATGGTAAAGCAAGAGGCCCCTCCTGACAGAGCCCTGGAGCCAGGGAGGGGCCATGGCCCGCTCAGCTCTGAACCTGACCCAGGGATGACCACCCCAGGAGTAAGCTAGCCTGAAGAAGGGCACCCAGAGGCCACGGGGAGGGAGGCAGAGCTGGCTGGCTCGGTTTGTGGCTTGATGACGCATGAAGGAGATTACGTACGTTGTGCTCTTTATTGCCAAAAATAAAAATTTTCAAAAGACAACTACTGTTAATAAATAACCCTTCCTTTCTGTACTAGATTTCCGGTTTTCTCCAGGCTTCTCCTGCCAGGCTGCCTACTTAACTGCATTGAGTGTGTGCCTACCTATAGGGCTAAGGGGTCAAGGCCAGATCTTCATTAAGGTCCTTGTCCTCTTCCCTGCCTCCCCCGCCACCACAGAAATTAAATCATCTGGCCATTGCTGGTGAAGACTGGAACTGATGGGTAGAGAACTAAATACAAGGTTTACTGGTGAGAAGAGGGGAATAGCCTGGGCCTAACACCAGGCTCTCAAATTCAGGACACTTGAGAATCTGAGTGAAGGACCAATAGGATGGCCGAGGCAGGGACTGGAAGGGCTCTTGGGCAGCCCGAGCGAGGATTCCAGAGTCAGTCCCTACACACCAGCCTACAACGGTGAGCATTCCAACTTGTGAACAGAAAGGGTTCGAAGTAAAGAGCTGAAATGACCCAACAGTTAAGAGTCCAGCTCAGTGGTTGTCAACAGGGGAGCACTATGGCCCCCGAGGCACACGGGGAGACAGGGTGGGAGGAGTGTTTCAGGGAGCACTACTGCCAGCCCACAGGCAGGCAGGCCCAGGGATGCTAAAGGAAGGGGGAAAACTGTCCTGTCTGCAATGGCAGTGGCGCCCCCAGTGATCTGTAATGGAGCAAGGCTGGGATGGACCTACCCCTCCCTGCTGCTGCCTTGCTAACTGGTACTGAAAGCTTGCCAAGAAACTTGAGCAACAGCTGTCCAGTCCCCAGGAGCCAAAAAGAATCTCAGAAGAGACCTGAAATCCAACTGTTTTGCTCAAACAGGTGAGCTGTAGCTAGTTTATGGTGAGGACATCACTCTGGATCTCGTGGCTTAACTGGGTCTGTAAATCACTCAGCTTCTTCTTTAATCCAGAGAGTGCTGAAAGGACGATGGTCTCAGGGCGCAGAGAGCCACAAGACTCCACATTGTAGTAAAACCTGAGAGGCAAGAGTCCGGTGAGAGCCCTCCACGAAGCATTCAGGCCAGCGGGCCCCAGCTTTGGCCAAGGGCCTCCCTCCCTTCTAGGTCCTGACTCCTTTCTCCCCATGAATTCGACCTTGTCCCAGGGTTGACCTCCATCCAGCTTCTTAAAAACAATGCTCCCACTGCACTCTGTAGGACCTCAAAAGGGCCATAGCTGCCTCAAAAAGATATTGTGTGAAAATCTCAAAACACTTGTGTTGAAACACATTCGACACTGAGGGGAAAAGGAAGGTAAATAAGCAGTGCCACCCACTCCAGCATTTTCATGTTTGTCACTAGAAGGCTTTGGACGGTTTGGGGCCCTAGGTTGGATCTTATGTTGATCTTTCTTTGGGGGCTGAATAATCACAACAGAACAGTCTGGATAACTGGAGGGCCCTCCCTTCTCCCAGTGACCAAAAGGGGCACTTAAGGGGGGCTCAGCAGTTACCGGCCCTTCCTCAGGTGAGGGGAACTGGACAAGAGGAAGAGGGGCTCCCTAACTCAGAGGCGGCACCAGACCTCTATGTTCTTACCCACGTGAACTTCGAGTGCTAAACCAGGGTCTTACCTCTCTGGCTTGCCGTTGGGGTCGTAGGGGGCCTGCGATTCATCCTCATCCAGCTCCGAGTACTCACTCTTTGGCCTGAGGTCAGAGATCAGCACAGGGTTGCTACGGCTGCTTTCAGGGGACCTGTGTCTCAGTTAGGCTGCCCTATCTGGGTCACTAGGAGCCACTTCCACACCCGCTCACCCAGCTGGCCTTCACTCCCACCAGGAACATACCATTCCTCCGGCTTGGGGTACACTGTGTGCCTCAGGGCATTGTCAGGGTCATACTCAAAAGCCACTCCTGCAGTCGGATTCCACTTGGCATGTTCCTTGCCAAAGCCTTTTTTGGCATAGGCTCGCAGTCTCAGCTCCTGGCCCTTTCTCAGCTTGACGATGAGAATGTCTGCGGAGACAGGTGAGAGTCAGCTGAGGGCCAGCAGAGGCACAGGTATCCGGGGCTGACCTGCAGCCCCTGGACAACCAGACAATATGAGAGACTGGGTCTGGTCTCTGCCTCTCTCAGGGCGCCTTACCATCCTGCTCCACGTAGTCGTTGGGGTCATTATCTCGGTTCCTAGATGTCACCTGTAGGGAGTCCAGAGGCATTTATTAGCAGCTGATCATCTCACCCAGAAATCTTCCAGCACCCCCAGGGATCCAGTCTGTGCTGGTGACTGGCCTCTAACCCCCATCTCATGGCTGTGACAACCTCCTCAGTCAAAACAGTAGCATAGTCTTCAAAAGGGTCCTTAGGGGGCAGAGGGCCCACAGCACCAATGTTTCTGCCCACCCTAGCAAGGGTCCAGAATCATTAGCACGTCTAAGCATCAGGCTCATGTTAAGGCAGAGGGTAACACAGGGAAGTTGGCATCTTCTAAGAATCCACCCCAATCTGGCCCACTTGGAGCCAGAACAGCAAAGGTCCCAAGCAGGGAGGGCCTTCCTGACCGGAATGACCCGGGGGCTGTTGGAGATGAGGTCTCGAGACGTGACGTGCCGCGTCTGGTCTTCGTTGCACCGCACGTCCAGAGTGAACTCCACCGAGCACTCAGGGCAGAACTCTTCACACGTGCAGTCCTGAGGCGGGAGAGACAGGAGTGAGTCTGCGGAGAGATGGCGAGCCTGGCTCGGCTCCCTGCTCCAAACACCCTGTCCCTGAAGTGTCTTCATCTGATGGAGGGTGGCCCACAGCCGCCAGCCTCCTGTAAGCTGCATCCACTACACACCACTCTCAGGCTGCCCAAAGGCTCTTCCTCAGAGAACCAAGGCACTAACAGAGGAGGCTTTCATCCTGCATGGTCCAGCGTCCATGAGCTGGAGCTAGCTTGGGAATGCAATTACCACGTAAAACAATCTAGGGGACAATAGAAAAAAGTACCTTTTAAGCTCCAGACTACTGACCTTTTCTAAAAAAGTTTCGTACATTCACAAAAGCAGAGAAGGGTGTAACAGACTGCCACCATGTAAGCATCATCCAGCTTTAATAATTATCAAGTTTGCCATTCTTTAAACTGATTCTTACAACTTCTGTTTTAAGAGACTAGCTGCTACCATTTAACTTCAAGCAAGAAGAAGAGTTACTAGAATATAGTCAAGCAAACTATTCTCCCCTCACGTTGGTGAGGAAATTCGAAGCTACTTTTGACATTTTCAAGACGATGAAGAAAATCTATGGGCCACACCTGGCTAGCCTGTGATCACACACAGATCGGACAGGAAGGCAACCTAGACCCTTGAGATAGAATCACTCTTAGAAATATGAAATTAAAGAATCAAAATGTAATGGAAGACAAAATTATAAAAAGGTACTCAACCTAAGAAAAAAAAAGTACAATGAAAAGAGAAGAGTCTGTTCAAGAGATCAAGAGACTAAAGAGGTGTAACAACCAAATGCAATGCATGCATCATAGATCCACAAACAAAAAGACAATTAGGGGGAATTTCTTGGCATTTCAGTGGTTTGGACTCTGCCCTTTCTCTGTCAAGAGTGTGGGGTTCAAACCCTGGTGGGGGAACTAAGATCTGGTAAGCCAAGCAGTTCAGCCAAACCCAAAAACAATTAAGGACATTTTGAGGATAACTAGGAAAATCTGAATTTAGACTGTATATAGGTAGTACAAATCCATACTAATTTTCTTAGGCATAATATTGTGGTTAGGTAAGAAAATATTCTTATTTTTAGGACACGCATGCTGATATAGTTAGGGGAGAACTATCATGATTTCTGTAACATTCTTTCAGATGGTTTAGCAAAAATCACAACATCTATATAAAACAAAGAAAATATAGCAAAGTATCAACAACTGGAAATTAAAAGCGAAATGAGTATGTATTCTATTTTTAACTTTTTTGCAAATTTTAAGAAAACACAAACGAAAAATCCACATCATCTTTATTCAGTAAATGCAGTACTGTCAGAAAGCATTTGGCAGGAGGGTTCCTGTGTGCTGTTTTCTTATCTGTCATGATTCCTATGTCCCTTATTAATCCTTGCATATTCAGAGATTAGGACTTCCCTGGTGGCTCAGATGGTAAAGCATCTGTCTACGATGCAGGAGACCCAGGTTCAATTCCTGGGTTGGGAAGATCTCCTGGAGAAGGAAATGGCAACACACTCCAGTATTCTTGCCTGGAAAATCCCATGGATGGAGGAGCCTGGTAGGCTACAGTCAGTCTGTGGGATCAGAAAGAGTTGGACACGACTGAGCGACCTCACTTTACGAGATTTATGAGATTCAGAGATTAAGTGGAGAGGCAAACTTCTCCCAGGACTGAGGAATGCATGCATTTCCTTCGTTAGCTTTTCCATACAGTGAAAAGTAACTATTTAAGACTTTCTTCCCTTTCTGATATGGAAAGTGATTTTTATAACTCCCTCTCTTTGAGATGGATTTTAGCCTTATGTTTCCTGGATAAGTTGTAAGATTTTTGATCTTTACCTTTGCTGAAAAAGCTATCTTGTAAGACAGCATATATATGATCACAATATGTTGAATAAACTCCTTTGCTCCATCAGAGCTTGGGTCCTCATGTTTTACTTCATCTCTCTCTCTCTTTTATTCTATTTCTCTCCTTCAGGCTGATTTCCCAGAGTGTAGAGGTCCGCCATGTTTACTTACCTGCCTGGGTTTCCAAGTCCCCCACGAGAGGGCGTCCTGAGCCTACGTTAAATGGTGCAAATCCTTTGTCTAGGATTTTACTGACTTTCTGCTTAAAACAGGGAATATCAACCTCTTTCCTTTACTTTCTTATCGCGGACTCTGTACCACCAGGCCCCAGCCCGTTAAAGGGCCATAACCCAGTACTAGAAAAAAATTTAATGGAAGGAACTGTCAGGTCACAGGGGATGCCTATATTTATATAAGATATGGACTAACTGGTCTTCAATCGGTGGTACAACTGTCTTTACCAATATATGTGATGTTTTACTTCTTAAAAACAGACTCTGGGGACATGAAGCAAAAATGATGAAATGTCAAAATGTGACAAGTGGTTTGGCAGCAGCATGCCTATTTGTTTTATTAGCTCCATACTTTGCTGTGTCCTTGAATATTTTTTAAAAAAACACATACATGGACTTCCCTGGTGGCGCAGTGGACAAGAATCCACCTGTCAATGCAGGGGACACAGGTTCAATCCCTGGTCCAGGGAGATCCCACATGCTGCAGAGCAACTAAGCTCGTGTGCCAGAACTACTACTGAGCCAGCAAGCAGCACAGTCTATGCGCCACAGCTACTGAAGCCCTTGAGCCTGGGGCCAGTGCTCCGCAACGAGAAGCCATCACACTGCAACCAGAAAACAGCTCAAGCAGCAACAAAGACCCGGCACAGCCAAAAATAAGTAACTAACAAAACAAACAGCAACATACATACACATTTATAAAATATATCAAGTTAACCATTAGCACACCAAAATGGTGTGCCCCTGGGAATACCAGAAAAGGGGTTGATTCAGGACCACCTATAGCCATTGAGAAGGAATACTCTCAAGCTGTCAACTAACGCAGCTCTGGTGAAAGGATGCAGGTAACCTAATCCTATCCTACATGCTCCCTAGTTCTGGGTCCGTTAACATATCATGGAAGCAGCAAACATCGCCCCAGAGGAAGGGAGGAGTGTTTCAGTAAGACAATCTACGGGGTGAGGTATAAAGCTGGCAGACAGCTGCTGCTCTGCAGAACAGCTCTCACTCCCTCTGCTCCTGTCCTCACCTGCTATCCTTCTGTTGGCTCCCTTTATGCTCCTAGGCCCCTGTCCCTGGGAAGAGATGCTCTGGAAAACATTGCACATCAGATGCTGGAGAGAAACAGCTCCACCTGTTCGGTACAAATGAGCATCCAGATGTATGTCCCCTCTGGCTAATGAGACTCTCAGAGGCCCCTTGAGCCTCATTAATCTGTGGTCCCATCAGAACCAAAGGCCAACGCCTGTCTTAGGCTCCAGACAACATCTCCACATTGTCTTTCTAAAAGCTGAAATCGAGGTGGCAGGAAAAAAATCTCCTTGGGAACTGAGTTCCCTGACTCCCCTGAGCTCCCCCAGGCACACAGCATACCCGGGAGTACTGCAGCTTGTCCACAATGTCGTCACTGGTGAGAGGGATTAATCCTGGAAGACACAGAAAAGCACGCTGAAGAAGGCCAAGGGGCCAAGCTGGAAGGAGAGTCCAGAAGTCCCCTTGGAAGTGAGGAAGCTTCTTCCTCTGACACCGGCACAGCCCCCTCCCTGTAACTCTCCAAACCCAGCACTCACCAAGTCTGTGAGCAATGAACTCGTCATGAAGGACAGAAGAATTGGCATCAATCTGAACCCAGTCAATTGCTAAAGAATGAAGAAAGCAGAAAAAGCAGACATGCAGATTAGCCACCAAATTCACCTAAAGACGCAGCACTGGTAGTCCAGATTTAAAAATCATCTGAAAGTGTTAGTTGCTCAGTCGTGCCTGACTCTTCACAATCCCATGGACTGTAGCCCGCTAGGCTCCTCTGTCCATGGGATTCTCCAGGCAAGAATACTGGAGTGGGTTGCCATGCCCTTCTCCAGAGAATCTTCCCGACCCAGGAGTCGAACCCAGGGGGCTTCCTGCACTGAGACACATTCTTTACTGTCTGAGCCCCTCCAAATCATTTAGTGCTTAATAAACTGCAGAGGCCTAGTCAGGCTGCCAGAGACTGATTCCACAGCTCTGGAGTGGGGCCCAGGAAGCTGCATTTTAATAAGAACCACACACACTGCACCGCACTTCCCTGCTCAGGCAGTTATGATGCAGAGTTCCCTGTACTACCCCAAAAACACTGACCTAAAGATACCACAAGAATGGGAACGTGTTTCTTAGAGCTATTTCTGTGGGAAGCACTTAAATCTGCTACTCATGCCAACACCAGGAAGAACACAACTATTTGGGCACTTGAAAGTTGGACAAACCTCAGAGAAGTAACATAGACTTATGGTCCACATCTCCTTTTGTGATATAATGACTAGATTACCCGAATTAATACTTTATTATTATTCAAGCAAATAATGTTTACACAATTCTTTTAATGGGCAAGGCATACTAATCCCTACCAGCCATGAGCGAGGAGTACAAGAACTGTAGTGTCACACATAGTTGACTTAAACACACATTTACTCATTCATTCACAAATATCTGTACATAAACAATTAAATTCAAAAGTCAAAGGGCAGTGGAGACTGCCCTGTCCAATGAGGGGCGTAGACACTAGGAACAGAGGATCAGACATGACCAGACCCCCACTTGCTTGTCCTTCTGCTTCCTAAACCTGAGCCAAGTAAGGACCAAGAGCCAAGCTTTTCTGTCTCTGCCCCTCCTCCCACTGGCCTGCCCTTAACTTCTCCTGTGCAGTTTAAAATCCTGTGAGCTTCCTATAAACTAAGCCTTGCCCACCCTCTGTGATGCAGAGATGAACACTCTCTCCCTGGAAGAAGCTACTCTCTCCCAGAACTCTGTCCAGACTTAAGACACTTGTCAAATTGCGTTATATTTGTGTGCATCTTGCTTCTACCTCAAGCTTCAAAAATTCCTTGGGTCTTCAGATGTCTTAATTTCTGTATTTCTAGCTGGGGTCTGGATTGCAGGAGGTGCTTCATGCTATTTGTGGGAAAGGTGGTGCTTAGAATGTCAGGGTGCACCCTAAAGCACAATTGCCTCATTTTACTCATGATGAAACAAGGTCCTGAGACCCCCATGGGGTGATTAGGCAGAGGAGAACCAGCACTCCAAGCTCTGAGTTGAAAAAGTCTCCGGGGGGTGGTAATGGTGGAAAAACTACAATGTTCTCCTGCTTACCAACCAATTGGCCTGTTTATCTCCTTAGAAATATGCACATTCGATACGGTAACAAACTATGGCTTACATCTCTTTTTCCTAAACCAATCTCTGAGTTGACACTCAGAAAATATTTGTAGTATATCTGTAAACAGGCAGAACACCCAGTGAAGAGTGGTTGGAACCAAAGCAGAAACAGATCCTTTCTCCTCTAAGCATCAAAGCCACTGTAGCTATGGTTCTCCTTAAACCCTCAAAGTATCTGCCTGCAAATGCAGAAGAGGGTCTGATCTCTGGGTTGGGAAGATCCTTTGGAGAAGAAAATGGCCACCCACTCCAGTATTCTTGCCTGGAGAATCCCATGGACAGAGGAGCCTGGTGGGCTACAGTTCATGGGGTCGCAAAGAGTAGGATGCAACTGAGCAACTGAAGATGAACTCCTGAAGAACCCTGGACTCCACGGCTCTGCATTTCCAGCGCCTAGCACCTCTGCCTGGAGCTTATACGCTCCCGAAGCGCAGCTGACGCAACAGATTCACATCTACCAGCACTGGACACTCACTGAACACAAGGCACAGAGACTATTCCCCTTAATCGTTGACGTCGCCCTGATAACTGCTATTAGCGTCCGAACATTATAGAGGGAGCTGCAACACAGAGTTTAATAGCTTGCCCAAGTTTCGCAGCGATAGTAAGTGAAAACTATTTGAGTCCCAGTCCAGACTCCTGACCTCATGCACATCACCAACGCACGGAAGAGTGAACTAAATAAACAGCCCGTGGGAGCCAGGGAAGTGGCCAGAGTGGCCCTGGGCCAAGGGCCTGATCAAGTCTCCAGCATTACTACTGTCTTAGCGCCCCTAATCCCTGGCCCACACCAAGGCTGGAGGCAGGAGCTGTGAGCTAAGGGGAGGGGTGGGTGGGGTGGCGGGGAGAGAGGCCTGGCAGCCCTGGCAACGAGACTGGGGTCGCTTACCTATTATGGGCACCTCGGCGATGAAGACCCTCCGGATAGAATTTGCCACCCTGAGGAATGAGAACCAAGCGGCGTGTCGGCCCCGCAGCCTCGCAGGCCGGGCCCGCGCCCCACCGTGCCCAGAGCGGAAGCCCCGGCCCGTTCTGAGAAGACACGACGCCCCGCAGGCGGGGCCCCGGCTCTCCAGAACCGTAAACCTCGTCCCCCAGCAGCCTTACGCCAGGTCCGTGTTCTCGATGATGAACTTGACATTCTCGTCGGTGAGCTCCGTGATCCGCACGGTGGGCTGGTTGGCGTACGGCATCGCGCCCCACCGCCCGCTCGGCCTCCGGCGCCAGCTCTGCCGGGCCCGCGCCAACTCCGCCGCCGGAAGTCCGTCAGCGGGGCCTCGCCACCGGCGCGGAGAGGCGCTCACAGCGCCGCCTGCTGCTCGGAGGCCCGAAGTTTTCTACCCACCCCTCCCACCTTGAAGAGGCACCAGGTTCAACCATTTGGAGGGCGATTCGGCAAAGCATGCACACGCCCTTCATTCCACAGTAACACTTCTAGGAACCCATACTGCAGAAGCATTTGCAGTTGTAAGCAAAGATGCATGTACAGGGACGTTCACTGCAGCAGTCTGTAGCAAAACATAAATAAAACTTGCCCATTGACAGAGACCTGGTTAAATAGACAAACACAAAAATACTGTAACGTTTTTTAAAGGAATGAAATTATGTGTAAATTTATAGAAGAATGAAAGTACAGTTGGTCCTCCATATGCAAGGGTTTTGAATCCAACCAACTGAAGATAAAATTCCATAAAGTTCCAAAAATTGTTGCATGACCAGCAACTATTTATATAGCATTTACAACTATTTACCATAGCATTAAACATTGTATTAGGTACTAAAAGTATGGGAGGGCACGTGTAGGTTACACGCACATAACACACAGTGTCTTAAACAGCCTGGAAAGAGGTTTGATGGGTCTTTTTTTGCTTTTGGTCATGCCACATTCAGGTCCCCTGAAATGAAGCAGAGTCCTAACTTGGACCACCAGGGAATTCCCAGGTGGCAGCAGATTATACAGAGAAGTCCTAAAATAGAACTTGGCAGGGGACAACATGTTTGGGGGCAGGAGACGAATAATCAGAGGGGATCAAGAGGCGTCTGCCTTAGCAAGGAGTGACATCTGAGACAGAGAAGGGTACTAAGGCGGGGGGGGGGCGTCCCTTGCACTGAAGCCTGTATCATCCCAGTAAATTAAGAATTAAGGTTGTCTGTTGAGTGTGAGATGGATGCTATAAAGGATAAAAGAGGAAATGGAACAAACTATGTGATAGCTACTGCAGGCAACTTGACAGGATGTCAAGATAAAAGAACTAGGTGCAGAAAGGGCCCAGAGGAAGGTGCACGAGAGACAGGAAATTCCTACTAGCTGTTACTCCCATCATCGTTGAGTCTACCTGAGCAGGAGACAGCCAAGCAGGAGACAGACGGCCGCTAGATGCTGCGTGTACCAAAATGGTGACGTTCCCAACTCCTGAGGTGAGGGTATTTGGAAATGGGGGTCTTTATGAGGACCTGAGGATAGAACTCTCAGGAGGTTAGTGCCCTATCAAAAATAGGAGAGACAGCAGAGCACACTTGCACGCTCTCTGCTGTGTGAGAATGTAGGGAGAAAGTGGCCACGTGTGAATCAGGGAGAAAGCTCCAAGAATCAAGTCAGCTGGCACCTTGATCTTGGACTTCCAGCTTCTAGAACTATGAGACATTTCACCACAGCAGCCTGAACAGACTTACACAACAGAGTTAATTGGACTTAAATAGGGGGTCTAGCCAGCAGAGGCTAAGAGAATTTGTAAAGCTAAATATTGTGTCAAGGAAATACTCAGTGATGGACAGGAGGAGCCAAAGCTAACCAGGATGGGGAAAGACCCCTTTCACCCACATTTCACTGAAGGGAGGCCCAGGCCCACAGGTGCAGAGCTGTCATAGCTGCCCAGTAGTATCACACAGCACCGGGACCCTAACTCAGGTCTCCTGGCTGCCAGGTGCAAGCCTTCTCCGCAGCCCTGCTCTCTGCTTCTGGGGTCTTGGACAGCTGTCATGGTCTGTATGGAAATTCCCTACACAACAGGAAACTGCTTCAAAGATATTTATTATAATTTTTTACAGACTCTAAGTTTACTAATAATCCTGCAACGAGTGCTGTTTTAATGTGACACAGGGCCTGGGACCACACCCAGCAGGCACCTGTCTCAGGTGAGGCAGCCTGCCCAGGGCGTTTCCAGGTGCAATGACTCAGGATACTGGAGCATAAAAAGGCAGCATGGAACCCACAGGCCTGTGCTGTGCTGTGGGGGAGCTGCCACCTGGGGTGGCCTCAGATCCAGACTCTGACTTGGGAGCCCCAGAGGCAGGTTAAGACATGGTCAAAGTGCCTGAGAGACCACAAAAGGGATGTGTTGGGTTTCCATGACTTGAATGCTTGATTGAGTGCTGTACTTTTCAGTCACACAGCAATGATGCCAAAAGACATCAGGAGGCCTGGCCTGGCATTAGGAACTGAAGAAGGGGCCCAACCCTGGGCCACACCTGTGTTGTCCAGTGCCCTGTGGTTTCCAGGTGGCTGCGGTAGTGTTGCAGAGTCCTTTGGCGCTTTCTCGTGGACACCCTGTTTCATGGATGGCACCTTGTATGTTTCAAAGCCCTTTAAATACATCCGTGGGTTTTCTTCTGGGTACTCTAGCTTATACCCCTTCTTGCTCACCGGCGCTGGTTTAGACCTGTCAGGTTCTTGAGCTGACAACAGGATGGAAACAGAGTGATGAGAGCTGGCCCTGCCCCTAGGACTCCAATGGTGAAGACTGAGATTTCCGAGGTAGTCTGTGTGGCTATGATGTAGAAATCTGATGTACCAGGGTCCCGGGAGTAAGTTTTGTCTTCATGCCAGTAACAGAGGTGGGATATTTGGGATCTAGAGATTGGAACTGAACCACTGCCAGTTGTAAGATTAGCTTCCCCAATTTAAGGCTACAAGACTACTTGGGGTGAGTGATATGGTGAGGATCACGGGCCTGGAGCCAGCTGGGCAGGGACGAGCTGGGGGGTACTCACCGTCACTGCTGCGCCCATGAGTCCTTGCACCAGGGCCTCTCCAGTGGACTTGACCTACAAGGAGTCAGAGTCAGGTTCTCTCAGGCCCCCACCACTGCTCAGACGTGAAACAGGGAGGTCTGACCAGTAGGCTCACTAGCCCCTACAGGTAGAATCAAGAGGCCCTGTGTCCTGGAAGAAGAGCCTACAGATAACACAGTAACAGGGACCTCATGCGGCTCTTAGGGAAGGGCTGGGGTGAGGAAGGACCAGTCAGGCTTCCTGTGAAGGCCCTGGGGGCTGTCAACTGAGGCCCAAGGGGAGCAAGAGAGCAGACAGGTGACCAGTGTGGCCCGAGAGGACAGAGCACCTAGTGAGGAGGCTTCCCAGATGCCGAGCCCCGAGCTACCTGCTTGGCAGTGTGGCCCATGTTCATTGCATCACTGATTCGGTTTTCCAGAAAGCGCCAGGTGTCCTCGAAGTCTGGGGAGGAGTCCTGCATCATCACCAGCTCAGTGGTGTTGTAGATGCCAGCCAACACCGCGCGGCGGGTGTACCAGTTAAACTGCAAAGAAACCCATCCAGGGGGTAGGTCACCACTGCTGCTGCAGGCTGGGGGAAGTCTGAGTAGTTCCTACCCAAAGCCCCAGGCACTCCTGGGCTCCCTCCTAATTTCCTCTTTCCCTCATGGATGCACGTGGCCCTGGATAACGTGGCTGTCCCCAAACTAGGCTGGGTGTCAGAATCATCTGGGAGATTGAAAATGCAGGCTCCTGGGCCCAACCTCTTAGAGCTCAGAGTCAGTAGGTCCGAAGTTAAGTGCCAGGATCTGGATGTTTACTTAGCATCCCACGTGACTTTGCTACATCCACTCAGCTTTGAACCCACCAGCGAAAAGCCCAAGTCTCCAGACATCTAGGGATTTCCCTGGTGGCTCAGAAAGTAAAGAACCTGCTTGCAGTGCAGGAGCTGCTGCTGCTGCTAAGTCACTTCAGTCGTGTCAGACCCTGTGCGACCCCATAGATGGCAGCCCACCAGGCTCTGCCATCCCTGGGATTCTCCAGGCAAGAACACTGGAGTGGGCTGCCATTTCCTTCTCCAATGCATGAAAGGGAAAAGTGAAAGTGAAGTCACTCAGTCGTGTCCGACTCTTGGCGACCCCATGGACTGCAGCCTACCAGGCTCCTCTGTCCATGGGATTTTCCAGGCAAGAGTACTAGAGTGGGGTGCCATTGCCTTCTCCAGCAGTGCAGGAGACCCAAGTTCAACTCTTAGGTTGGGAAGATCCCCTGGAGAAGGGTATGGCTACCCTGGAGAATTCTGTGGACACAGGAGCCTGGCGGGCTACAGTCCGTGGGGTCACAAAGATCTCAAGTAATTTTCAGGCGTTCCTGGTGGCTCAGATGGTAAAGAATCTGCCTGCAATGCAGGAAACCCACATTTGATCCCTGGGTAGGGAAGATTCCCTGCAGAAACGAATGGCTATCCACTCCAGTATTCTTACCTAGAGAACTCCATGGACAGAGGACCCTGGAGGGTCTAAGTTCCAGGGAGGCTCTGTGATCAGACAGTTATGACCAAACCTTGCATCATCGATTAGTGACGTGAGAGCTTGAGGCAGCGTCAGGGACAGACTGGAACACCTGGGAGGAGCTGAGAGTTCAGGTCCTTCAGCAACTTCTGGCTGTGGCTCTCCTGGCCAACTGCTCTCCAGTGCGCTAGCTTGGCTGCCTTCTGTTTTACCTCCCTGATTTCTGGGTTTTCCAGTTTCATTTTCCAACCTTCTCTGCTGGTGGTATATTCCCACATGAGGGAAGTTTATTAAAGCACTTTGTTAGAGCCGTGGTGGAGGCCTCTCTCTGCCTCCCACCCCGGATCCCACAAAGCACCATCGCATGTTCGTTTCTTTTATGAAGGCGTAGATAGGTACATGTGTATATACATTTTTAATTTTCTACCAGAAATATGATAGTATTAATAAGTCAGATTCTTTCCGGCTGCCTGTTTAAAGGCTTATCGATCTCTGAGCAAAGCAGGTCGAGATGGGCTGTAGGGAGGGAACTTCTTTTTAAAGCAATGTCTTAGAGGGTGTCTCTACGACATTTTTTTTTTAATCAGTCTCATAAAAGATACACACTGAGGAAGTCTGCCACAGGATCTGAATCTTAGGAGACCAAGGGGAAAGTGATTATAAAACGGCAGCCCAATCAGCCCCCTGATGCGGTGTCACACTCTGGAGGGGAAGGAGTACGGATGTGTGGCTATAGCACTGGTCCCTGAACGAAGATGACCTAGAGGCTACTGTGGCTTGTTGAGGGACCCTCTTCAAACGTTAACCTCTCTTTCCCAAAATGGGATGACTCTGGAGTCCCCCTGAAGGGACGTGTGATCAAAGAAACTTCACAAACTTCTGGAGGAAATGCTTAACCCAGCCATCCCCGGCTCCTGCGGGCCTGAGGAGAGCACTCACGTCAGTGGACTGGTCCCCAGCGTAATGCCACATGTCATCCACCATGCTGGTCAGCAGGTTCAGGCTGGGCGGGATGTTGTGAGGGAGCATGAGGATGCTGAGGGCCTGGGGAGAGATGACACAGGAAGGGGTACTTGCACACAGGTAACAACAGTGCCTCCTTGTTTGGCAGAGGTAGTAAGGGGCCCGCCCAGCCTTCCTTCTGAGACACACCATCTCCACCCACTGCCGTGAGCTCCTGGCGTCTAAGGCTCCCTCCCAACTATAGCTTATGGGAGGCGGGACAGAGTGCCCTCTGCTGCCCCATCAGATCTTCAATCCCTGGCATGTGAACTTGGGAATGCAGCCAGCCAGGTCTAGCCTGGTATCTTTGAGTAAGGGTGGAGGAGGGCACCCCCATTCTGTAACATGGAGAAAGAAGGGATAGGAGGGGAGTCTGGGGGTTTCTAGGCCCCGAGTCTAGGCAATCCTGGGGCCCAGCAGCATTCCTGCCCTTGATGCTCTGCCACAGCTCATGATAAACTCCTTCATTTTTTTTTCCCCCTAACTCAAATTGATTTCTGTTACCTGACACCTCAAAATCCTTTCATATAAGCAGTGGCACAACCCAGAGATGCCTCCATTAGCAAATATCAACACTGGGCAGTCCAAGGGTTGTCACTTTACCAACTCTGAAACCCACTGGCTGTAGCCTGCAGGAGTTGGTGAGAGACGTCCCCGATTGGCTGCAAAGTTATCTTGAAATAGCCAGGAGGAAACGTGCTGAGTAAGGAGGCAACCAGGGCCTACTTCATGCACCTGTGCGGCTTTAAACGCTAGGTGGAATGAGTCAGTCCAGGAAATCGAGCATGCAAGCACGGCCAGGGGGCAGGCCTTGACTCTGGGCTCAACTCCCTCACACCCGGCCCACAGCTAGAATTAAATGCCCAACCATCTCCCAGCTGGGCAGCGGATACCAGTTGATCTGCGGGTCCTCTCAGCTCTGACATATCTCGACTTTCTTAACTGAGAACGGCCCACATTGTGACACACTTTGAAGATAGGAGGAGGGAAAAAGGAGCCTTAGAAAAGTTGGGGAAAGCCCTTGGGATGAATACTCCAACTCTCTGAGCGTCACACTGACAAACCAAAAAGAAGTCCCACTCCCCTGAGATCCAGAATGCGAAAGGCCTGTTAATGATGATGGTCAGTAAAACCTCCTTTTTCTAATCTCCTTCATGGAGCCCTCCTCACCAAAACCCCAGTGACACACTCGGGGCACCAGCAGCCCACCAGGATGTGACCTAGGACCAGGCCACTCACATCTCCAAGAGCTGAGACACAGACGGCTCAGAAGGCCCTCTCTTTGGCTCTCCTCAATCTGACACCAAGAGCACTGTGCACCCCTGGGTCTTTGGAGACTAACAAGCTAACTTCTGAACATCGTGCCAGACCTTCAGTGTGAAGGTGCCCAGAATCATTAACATGAACACACTGTTGCCCTGGGGCCGGGAGTGGGTGGACCACGTACCCGGGGCCAGTGCTCAATGTACGGGATCAACATTCTCAGTCTGGTTTCCACGGCGTCCCTCAGGAACTTGTCTGTCTTCCTCTTCCTGGAAGAGAGAAAAGGAAACAGAGCGTCTTGGGTCAAAGGCATGGGCTCAGTGCTATCCCGTCTACTTGGTTCTAGCAGGGAGGGTTCCACCAGCTAGAATGAGACAGGCAGCTACATTTCTGTCCCATCGGAGCAGCTGGGATGCTCAGCGCTACTCTGCAGGCTCTCCTTGGACTGGCCTCCTGGGGACAGCTGGTGGGGCCTGAGTCCTCCCATCCTCAGCTGCTAACCTGAGCAATGACACTGAGGGACTTACTCTGCCTGGCCCAGCTGTACCAGCTTCTGCTCCTCCTCCAGGACCCGGGTGAGCCGAGCATTGCACTGGGTCACGAAATGCAGGATCAGCTCACTGCCGTCATTTCCAAACATGCTGGCGGCTGCACTGGAGAGACCCAGGGACTACAGAGGGGGAGAGGGAAAACAGGGAAGTGGTGGGCAGGTGCAGTGGCCACCGGCTGCCTGTTTACCACCAGCACCTCTTCTCCTGGCACCAGCAGCCTGGCTTTCAGTGAGACGCCCCCACTCCTCATTCTTGGTCCCTGTGATCTGGGAGAAGCTGAGCACTGGTCCCTCCACACTCCATCAGGCCCCGGGGTGTGATGCAAACCAGGGGATCCAGGCATGCATGTGTGGAGTTCACAGCGCCTAGTTCTGGGACATGCTCGTGACCGAATCTAGTCCTACGAGGCCGCCTCCGGACTTCTGCTAGTACCAACAGGGAAGAGGACTCTCTCTCCTCTGGGGTTGCTGACTCTCTCAATCCAAGGGAAGCCCCTGCTGAGAATGAAGCTCACGGAGGGGAAAGCAAAGCAGATACGCCATGGAGACAGCTCCCAGCAGCACAAGATAAGAACACTGAGCCAGAGCCACTTTTGGACTTTTCTGTTATTAAATAAGCTGAAACACTCTATGTCTTGCCTGAGCCAGTTCAGAGTTGAGTTTTAACACTTGTAACCTAGAATTGTAACTGTTGTGAAAGGGACTTGGAAAAAGCTCTGTCTTTCTCTCTAGCTCACTTAACCTAAATCTCTTGGAAAGTAGGTCTCTCAGCTGTTAAAAAAAAAAAACCCACAGACTTTTATTACTGAGTTGTCAAGGAGTTATTTAACAAAGCCACAGAGATCTTTTACTACTTCTGATAAACAATAGTCACTGAGCAGCTACGGTCAGAAGAACCTTAATGACAGCAGGGAGGGAGGACAGAAAGAAACAAAAAGACTTAAAAAACCCCCACTGTTGGGAGTCGGGAAGGAATTTTCTTCTGGTGGAAGTATCCAGCCTTCCAGGGCTACCTTGGTGGCACAGTGGTAAAGAATCTGCCTGCCAGTGCAGGAGAACAGGATGAGAGCTACTCTCTGTAGGTGCTACCTTTAGGATACCTTAATGTTCTCTTTATCCTTTCAGCTACCGGGTTACCAATGTCACATCTAGTTAACAATGCTTCGTGTTAAATTCTCTCTATTTGAGTGATTTCTTCTGATTGATACACTCCCTGAAAGACCAACTCCACTTCTCAGAATCTGTCCTGAAAAAAACCAACCAGAAATGTACTTAATTATGTCATACACATAGGTTTATAATGCTAAAAGAAATTAGAAACAACCCAAATGTTTATCGATTGAGTTCAAGTAAATACAACAGGTATTATGCAGCCGTATGAACAGAGATATGCAGAGTGGGGGGGGGACCAGTTAACCACAGAATGGCGTGCTGCGGTTCATGGGGTCGCAGAGTCGGACAGACTGAGCGACTGAACTGAACTGAACCATAGGACAGTCAGCCGAATCAGATTTTCCCAAACAATCCCGTTACATCTCTGTTCTCTACAGGTGCCACACCTTTCTCTAATGATTCTCTCAAATCTCCCCTGCCACCTCCAAATCTTTGTCTCTTACCACTTTTTCCTAACTTCAGGTTCATGAACTTCTTCAGAGAAAAAGAGAAGCCATTCCCTGGGAACTCAAAAGATTCTTCTAGAAACTCAATCTGCAGCTGTCTTCTCCAGCTTTGCCTCTAATACATCTAAGGCCAGTTTTCCACCTGTTTTCTGGACTTCATAAGTCTTGCCTTCAAGGAACCTCACATTTTTGACTTTGCCATTTCTCCTGCATCTTTACCACCATCCGAGATTCTGCACCCCCCGGCTCCAACTCCCACCCCACTTACCCGCCATACGCTAGCTCTCCGCTACCCCCACAGCCACATGCCCCCCCACCTCCTTACCCTCCGCTCACCCCTCAACCCACCCCGTCACCAATGACCCGTACTCCCCCGCGGGGGCTGCTACCGCAGTCACCGACGTCCAGCAGCCCCGTCCACGTGTTGCTGCTGGGCCGCCAGAGCCCGGCTTCTCCACTTCCGTCTCCTTTGCCACACCCTGCTTCACCCGCCCTTCAGTGTCAGCGGTCCCCGAGAGCCTAGACTCCTCTCTCTTCACATGACACTCCTGACACACCCACACTCGTGCCACCCGATGGACTCTCACTCACGCCCCTAGTTTAATGACCACACACATATACTCTAGCCCGGGCAGCTCCTCCAGTTTCAGGCCTGTATGCTCGAGGTTACCCCCTGGCTGACCCAAAGATCGCTCCAACACAACAAAGCTCAGGACTGTACCCATGACCCTTGCTCGAACTGGACCTCTTCAGGGGCCCTGATCTTAGAAGCCGGCCCCACCACGCACCCACACACACACACCGACAGGCAGCCCTGTCTCTCCCTCCAGGGTCGTCCCATCACTCGCCTCCACGCTTGCTGCACTCTTCTAGGTCAGAAAGCCCTCCTCTCTCCTGCATGACGGGCAGCAGCCCCCAGTGACTTGCTCTGCCTCTAATCCTTCTTTCGTCCTGCAGCCAAAATGATGGTTTTTGAAATGTCAAATTTAATCCTGTATCTCCTCTATCTCCAGGTGGGGCTAGTAGAAAAGAATCCACCTGCCAATGCAGGAGACCCAGGTTTGATCTGTGTTGGGAAGGGCCCGTGGAGCAGGAAATGGCAACCCACTCCAGAATTCTTGCCTAGAAAATTCCAGGGACAGAAAAGCCTGGTGGCTACTGTCCATGGGGTTGCAAATAGTCGGACAAAACTGAGCACATATCTCCAATTATTCTCAGGACAAAAGGAAGAGTAACTCTTCAACGTGACCTTTGGATCTTGTCTGATTTGGCCTCAACTGACCCTTCCCCAGCCTCACTCAGCTCAGATCTCTTCCATCACACTACCTATGATCTGCCTTTAGAACCTAACTCCCAAGATCCAACTGCATGGTATATTCTTTTCATATTAAAAAATAATCTAAAAATAAAGCCATTTCTACTCTACAGAGGAAAAACAAGCAAAACCAGAACATCTGGTAGCACTGAGGAGTCCAGGACTCTGAGCTGGACTGGAACAAAGTGTGAGGCCCTCTGCTCCGGCCAGTATGACTCCCTCCTGGCTGATCCTGGTCAGGCCGCGCTGCCCACACCTATACACACCTGGGCTCCTTGTGCAATGGCCTCTGCCGTCCACCCGTGCGCGGGCACGAACTCCAGGGCTGCTGTCAGGATGCGGTGCTGCAGCTGCTCCTCACTCTCGTAGTCCTCCTCCTCCTCCCCGCCCTGGTCGGTGTACCTGAGACAGACACGGGGACTGAGTCCTCACTCCTCCTCTCACCGCCTCCTGCCGAGGGAGGCAAAACGTGCCTGTCCAGAAACCACAGGCGCTGTGCTTCCTCTTGGCGCATGTTGGGAGGACATTTACTTACGTGTCAGTATCAGTGTGTGAATGCCAAGAGAGCAAAAATCACATCATCCTTCGCCTCCCAAAGAGTCACTGAGAGAAAGGAACCAGTGAGCAAGGAGGTCACACGATAAGAAGGGACATGCTCTCGCAGCGCCCTGGATATCCCGGTCTATAGCCTCACAGCACTGTTTCTTTACCTAGGTTTGTACCAAACTGCAATCCATGAGGACAGGGACAATGGTGACATTATTCACAGGGCCTGGCACAAAGAAGACCCTCTGAATTGAAATGAAAAGTACATTCACGGAGAAACCAGAAAATGGGGGACAATCTCATTTCAGAGCTAGAGGAGCTTCTCAGGGGCAGGATTAAATAAACAAAACATATCTAATGGAGACAGAAATTATTATCTCCTTTCTGCCAGGCAATTTGGCTCCACAGAAGTGAACAAAATTCAGAAGGTGCATAACCTTTGACTCAGTGCTCCCACTGCTGATAAAGTCACACACTTTATCACACCATTTTCTATGATGTGAATAAAGTCTAAATATCCATCAATAAAAGGTCAAATAAATTTTGGTACTGCCATTTGTTGGAATATTATACAACCATTAAAATCATACCATCTGTGAAAAGACATTAAAGATGTCTTGCTGAGTGAAAAAACAGGCTCTGGAAAAACATGTACAGTATACAGTGTAATTCATCATTTATAATATACATAGGGCTATATATGAAACTTGCTTAAAGAAACATCTAAAAGGATAATCACAAAAACGTTAGCAGTTATTCATCAGATTGTGATTTCTGGTAATTTTTTGTTTTATTTTTGTGAACGCCTTTATATCGTTCAGAACATTTTAGAATGTATAGGCACCATTTTCATAAAATAAACAAACAACGACTTCCTTCCAAAGATAGTTTTGAAAATGATGAAAGGTGTGAAGAGGGTGGAGAGGCGAAAGGAAGGAGAAGCACAGATTCACCCAGGCACTTAAAGTGGACAAAATGGGTGGACAGGTGTTCTGATGCCTACCTGGGGGGTGAACACAGAGCCTCTGGATTGGGTTCTTCTGCACCCTGTGCCTCAGACTGTTGCTGAGAAGAGGACGGAGGTTGGTGCTTCTGTTGGTCTGAAGACCTTAGCTGCATAGCTGAAGCATGGAAGGCACGTGGTGCCAGGACTGGTCGGCAGCGGGACACTGAAACAGAAACTGAGCTGATCAGTCAAAGACACTCAGCAAAGCAGGCCCTTTGAAACCCAGGGTGGTAGGAGGGATGGAAGAAGAGCAGAGGAAGGCCAGAACCAAGTGCTGGATCCCAGACAAAAATCTTAGGTAAACTGGGAACCTTTGGACATGGCGGTGGTGGTGGCTTAGTCACTAAGTCGTGTCCGACTCTTGTGACCCTATGATTGTAGCCCTCCAGGTTCCTCTGTCCATGAGATTCTCCAGGCAAGAATACTGGAGTGGGTTACCACTTCCTTCTCCCCTTTTGACACGGTGTGTTGGCAAAAGCATAAACCAGAACACCTGTCTTCCAGGCATGTTTCCATCCTTTGTTAGGTTAATGGGCAAAGAGCATGACTTTAAAATACGCAAATTAAGAAATAATCTCTATTTACTCAATGAGAATGCTGTGAGGCTCAAACAAAAAGTGAAAGTGACTCAAAAATGTTACATATTTAATATCATAGCAAGAGCACTGGACTAGAGGTTAGGTCTGAGCACCGACCCCTCCAGTGTTCATGGGGTGTCTGTTTTCTCATCCACAATATTCCAACACCCCCATTTACTTTAAGCAAGGGCTTTTGAAAAGTACAGGACCGTGTTCCCTAAGGAAAGGCTAACACTACGTTTTTCTTTCCCAGCATTTATACATATAAAATTCAAACACACAGACAAGTGAAAAGAACTGTGGCATGAATGCCTGTATATCCACCTAAATTCTACACAGCTATCTGTCACACTCTTCTTACATTAATCCGTCTATTTCTTAATGCATTTGTTGCAGACTTCAGTATTCTTTATTTCTAAACATTTCAGCACACATCCTTAACTAGAGTTAAAATTTTTACTTTTCTTTTATTGAGGTGACCTTTATATTCACCTATTTCAAATTTTTCACTCTAGTCTTGCCTGTCCAAGAATTTCATCTATATAGAATCATACTGTGGGTTCTGTGTATGTACAAGACTTTTTTTGCCCAGAGTACCTTTTAGATTGATTCATATTTTTGTATAGGTCAGTAGGTTGTTACTTTTTTTACTGCTCAGTAGTATTCCATTAAGAAACACTACTCTGTTGGGTGGTTTCAGTGTTGGCTGTAATAAAGGTGCTATGTACATACTTGTTCAAGTCTTGTTGTGGACATATCCCTTCATTTCTGTTGGGTAAATATCTAGGAGATTTTCTGGGTCACAGGAATTATTTGTACTTCTACTGAATATAGTTTGGAGTTATGTATAAAACAGTGCTCACTAAGGAAAAAAAAAATCTATGGACCAACTCAGGAAACAATGATCTTTGAAAGAAATACAGCACGTGACAGGTGAAAATATCAATTATTTTAGTATATGCACAGAAAAAAATGGAGCAAATATTCATAAAACTTTGAAAAGGGTCTGGGAGGTCCCAAAGCAATTTTGCAGAACCACTGCAGTCCACGAGATTTCAGGTGGACTACAGGAGAATACAAAAGAACATTATTTCATCATTTATATACTTTTATATACGTATGTTAATACATATATACATATGTTAATACATAATTTACTTATGAGAGGTGCCATTGGTTTCCCATTTATGGTAGTGATATAAAGGTCAATATTTTTATAAAATCAGATGTATAAACAAAACTACTGACTATATGGCGGCAAAGGTGATACGTATATATTGAAGAATTACTGAAGCGGTGGGGAAATGGCTGACTTAGGAGAAAGTATTAATAGACGAGGGGCGCTCTGTGGCTGTTTCCTGTGATCAGGGCCCAGGGATTTGACACCGGAATCAGGAGACTCGGGAGAGTGTGCCAGTCTGCAACGGACTAGCTGTGTGATCTGGGGCACCCACAGCCCTCTCTCAGGCTCCGTCAACTCCGTGAAATGGGAATGACAGGCCCTTCCCTGGTGCTCTTGCTCCTCACAGGTCGAGAGCTTGGTCAGAAGCCAGCCAGGCGACCACCTCAAGCCCGGGGCGCCGGCGCGAGCCGTTATGCCCTTCACCTCACCTTGCTCTCGAGACGCCCCGAGGCTTTTTCCGCCTCTCACCCAGACCAGGTCGGTCCCTCACCCCCACCCCTTCCCCCGCCTCTCCCGGGCTCGGCCGCCCCCTCACCGGGCAGGCACCGCAGCTGAAGGAGCCTCCAGCCCGCCCAGCGTAGGGCGCCAGACAACGCCGCCGCCGCCGCCATCTTGGAAGCGGGCACACCGCCTACGGCGATGCAATGGCAGCGCTGAGTGGCCACTTCCGCCCGCCCCCGCGCAGCGGGAGTTTCCTCCTCTCGCGAGAGGCGCGAGTTGTGGAGCCGGCGGATGCGGAGAAGCTGGGAGCGAGCTCGGGACGGCAGGTGAGCGCTCTTCTGGTGGTCCGTGAGCTCGATCGTCCCCAACGGTCCCCTCCCGACCCATTCTCTCCTCTACATCGGCTCTTTCCCCATTTCCAGACCCGTCCTTCGGCGGAAACGTCGCCGTGGCCACCTCCCCGAGGGCCACAGCTGGCTTTCGCCTGGAGGAAGCCGGTGTGAGGGGCCGGACTGGCCCTGGCCCCCCGGGGGCCCCTGGAGTGGTGGCTTCGGCCTTTCCCGGGCTGCCTTATCTCCCGCGCAGCAGGTCCCAGCCTGAGGCCCGGGGCACAGCGCTGAGCTGGGGACCGGGAGATCGGAGTCTGAGACCCACTTCTGCTAGTAGCAAGCTGTTATGACCTTGAGTCTCCGTCCGTCTTTGTAAACATCGAGGAAGCTTAAGTTTCCGTCTTGGGGGTCCCTGGAACCTCAGATCGTAAATTTGAATCTGTGTCTTCCCCAACCTCCAAAGTGTTGAGTTGGTTTAATTGAGTATTCTCAAACTTGCCAGATTGGAAAAGCCATCAGGATGCTTGTTAGTAAATTGGATCCAGAGATCTTTCTCCTGGAGTATCGATCCAATACCTCTGAATGTACCCTTGGAATCTTATTTTAACGTGCCTCTGGGTGGTTTGGATGATCTGCTAGTTTGGGAAAGGCTGGTGGCCTTTATTCTCACATTGAGTGCCAAGCTCTACATGACTCAGGGAGGTCATGGACTAGTCACTGAACAGAAATGTAAATACGGAGTACCTCACTGGGAAATTAATCAACAAGGAAGGCTTCATAATAATTGGAAGAAGTAAATGATTTTGGGGGTTCGAGATAACGGAGGGCAGGAGCTAAGCATGCCATTCTGTAAATTTTGTGCAGTTAGACCCTTTTCTCTTTTGCATCTTTGCAACTTTAATCTTTTCAGTTAGGTTATCAACTCTAGTCTTTCAGTTACCTCTTCTCCCCTGCGCGTGGGGGAAGCCTCCTCTTAAGCCAGAACTACTCCCCAGATGTTAAAATTTCAGATCCATATTTCTAGATTTTGGTAAAGCCATACCGATCTCCATGAGGTTTTATTTTCTGAATTCTGTCCACTCATCTTTGAGCGAATCTTTCTTGTGGAAAATCTAGCATTTGCTTGGAGACAAAGTTGTCCAGTTCTTTTCCTTAGAGTTTACTATTTCCTTACAGATTATCACCTGTTTTTCTGTGTTTCAGTTTATTTGAATTAAAATTTCCCTGATAATTGTCAGTATTCTCAGAATTTTTTTTTTATGCATTTGACTTAAAAGGCTTTGATCCTTGGTTTGAACTGAAACCCAAACTTCAATCTTTTTTTTTTTTTTAAATTCTTACCCCTTTCATCCTTAAAGGAAGCCAGATACCTCAAGATTTGAGGTTTACAGGTGTCTTAAAAATAAACAAATGAATCTCCAGAAGTTATTCTCAGATAAATCCAGTGACGTGACAATGACTTCCACCCTACCGCTTTTATGAAACTGGGGCTCTGAGTCACACTTCTAAGTATGTTGACTTAGGTGCCAGACATTTTTTTCCTTATGTTCTTTTAGAAAAAACATTGAGAGAGGTGGCCGACTCTCTGCTCTTTCTTCTGTTCTACCAAAGTAATTCATCATAAAAGAGGTCAGCTCGGAATGCTTTATATAAATTTCTATGTAATAAAAATAAGCAACATCTCAAAAAAAAATAAGAAAAAACATTGAGAACAACATAAAACTCTGATGATGAATAACATCATGCTTTTGCTTTTAGATATTTAAAAGAACACTTTGTCCCATTTTATTCAGAAAATGCTGACTGCAAATGGTGGCTATGTCTTGTTTTTTGAGGGTTAATGTTTAATAAATGTATTTTATGAGCTTCCTGTTGCCATAGAAGATTAGTTTTGGGGGATATGGAACACAGAGCACTTTCCAGTCTTCTAATTTATGGACACAATCTCTCTTGAGTACTGTATAAGATGTCATAAAGTGTGGCTCTCATATTGTGCAATTTTAACAATGAAAAAGCAGCTTCACATCTCTCCCTGGGGAGTCCTCCCAGCTGGCAGAGCTGAGGAGGAACAAGATTTTATAGGACTGTTTGAAGCAAAGGCAAATAAACTGGCCCGGAGAAGTGGAGGCTCAGAGTTCTCTGAGAACATTATTTTATTGAGCTTTATGTGCCAGGCCCTGCTGAGTGCTTTGCATATTTTTATCTTCTCATTTACTTCTTGCCACCACCTTGCAAAATATAAGATCATTACTTTATTCATGAGAAAAGAGAGGCTAATCACAGATCCATGGTTATGTAGCCAATGAATAGAAGCTCTAGTGCTAGACAGAACCCCAGTTCGTTTGCTAGAAAACTGTGCTCTATAAAACTCTGCTTCGATTAAGTTTGCTGAAAAGGTCTAGACATCTGTCCTTTTGTGTTTCTCTTGCCAATGAGTAGCCTTTGGCCTCCTGGTCCTTGCATGAGGGTTTTTCTGTGAGTACAGCACAGGGTTGGTTTACTGGGAAGGGAACGTTTTCCATGGCCCCCAGGGAGAACTTGTTCCAACATCATTCTGGAGACAGGTCGTGTGTTTATTGTAGCTTCATGCCCAGCAGTCTATATTCCTGTCTTTCGCAGTCGGTTCTTAAATCTGAGATCCCAAGTTGTTCACTTGAAAGACTTGTAAGGGTTCTTCCTCAACATCATGTTACAGTTGAGAGCTTAAAGTTTCAGTTCTTGATTGTGTGCTTTTTAGGGATTTAAAAACCACAATTTAGTGAATAAGGACTCCTGTTTTTCTGATAACACTTGGCATCCTTTTACTGGGGCTTGAAGGCAGGTTAGGATAATAAAGGTATTCCACAAAGAAGGAATCAGATAAAAGGCATGATGGAGTGAAAAATGCCAGGATTTTCCACTGAACAAGGGGAGGTAGGAGATACAGGTGGAGCGCCTGGAGATTACAGAGCACCTAGATCCAGAAGACTGAGGAGATTTGACTTTGCTCTAGAAAACAAAAGCCTTAGTAATTCCTTTAGAAGATGAATGACAAAATCAAAAGTACTATCATATTTAAGGATGCCTGGCTAACCTCACCATATTTTAATAGGCTGAAAGTCAAATCATTTGAAGGGAATATTTTGAAAGAAGGAAAAGTGTGTGTGTGTCTGGCTTGAGCTCAGTCCTGGAGTGTTTGTGGTGACATAATTGTTACTGGGTTATCCACCTCTCAGAAGACAGAAGTGTTCCACATAAGACTGATCCACGCATGACCTCTCTCCTACAGTTTCTGTCGTTGTGTCATTTGGTAGAGCTCTCTGCAGGCAGGGACTCAGAGTCATTAATGTTTAAGAAAAGGAGAACTAAGTAGACTGCTATCTTGCTGACCTGAGTGCATCATGAGGACATTGTACTCGTCTGGGTATCAAGTGAAAGAGAAAGTTGACTCCTGTGGAAGGAAATTTCCATAGGTTAAAAGCATGGGTTTTACAGTCATACAGACTGGGATTCAAATCCCAGCTTTTTGTTTATCCTCACAACACTTACCAGTTATGTGACCTAGGCAAAGTCAACAGCTTGGGTCCTGACTGTAAAATGGGAGTATTACCTAGTTTGAGGACTTCCCTGGTGGCTCAGATAGTGAAGCGTCTGCCCACAATGCGGGAGACCTGGGTTCAATCCGTAGGTCAGGAAGATCTCCTGGAGAAGGAAACGGCAAACCCATTCCAGTATTCTTGCCTGGAAAATCCCATGGACAGAGAGCCTGGTGGGCTACAGACCATGGGGTCCCAAAGAGTTGGACATTACCGAACGACTTCACTTTGACTTTCACCTAGTTTAAGGGTGTACTTAGGTTCAGTTAAGATGACGTATGTTAAATGCTTTGAAGAGTTTGGCTAATATTGTTAAAGAAAAACATGGTAGATACCATTGATCACTGCAGAGTCAGTAGAATTGAATTTTCATACCTTGATGAATGGGAAAATATCATTCAATTTGCTAAATTTACATATGTTGTCTGTTTTTAAAAACCTCTCAGCTTGTGGTTAGGATATGACAGCCAACTTATTTGCCTCCCTTACTTATACCTAATTAATGTCCTGTGTGTTTTATATTCTGTTCAAGCTGAGTTTTCATATCGAAGAGAAAATAATCTTTGTGCCTTCAACTTCCTTACTTGACTCTGCAGTCAGGAAGCCACCTGCCATATTTGGGAATGTTGGGGTTCTGAAACCTTGGATAATGGGTTTACTTCATCACGCTCTGCTGTCTACAGTGAGATTTTCTAATGGGAGTTCAAAACTAAGTGTAATTCTAATCATCGCATGTTTGTCTCTGCTCAGTCTTGACTCTTTTTTGGCCCATAGCTTTTAGGTCCACAGCACTGCAGGAATGGCAGATTTTGGGATCTCAGCTGGCCAGTTTGTGGCAGTGATCTGGGATAAGTCATCCCCAGTGGAGGCTCTGAAAGATCTGGTGGATAAGCTTCAAGCCTTAACTGGCGATGAGGGCCGAGTGTCTGTGGAAAATATCAACCAGCTGGTGCAGTGTAAGTATCAGGTTGTCTTTCAGGGCAGACAGTTATGATGGGGGAGCTGCTTTTCTGTCATTCCTTGATGGCTGGGGTTTTGTTTCAGGTAGCACATGATAGTAGGTGTTTCAGTTGAGATACAGTGGACTTAGATTCAGTTGATGATTTGTGTAAGTAGGTTCTTATTTCTTATTCATGCTTAGCCTCTTAGTCATGTCCAACTCTTTGTGACCCTTTGGACTGTAGCCTGCCAGGCTCCTGTGTCCATGGAATTCTCCAGGCAAGAATGCTGGAGTGGGTTGCCATTTCTTTGATCTTTGCCATTTCCAAGATCTCCAGGGGATCTTCCCGATCCAGGGATTGAACCCACGTCTCCTGCATTGCAGGCAGGTTCTCTACTCATTGAACCTATTCCACATCTTTTTTTTTTTTTTAAAGCTTGTTTTTTATCCACCTTCTTTTTTAACTTTTTCCCCTGAGCATGTAAAAGAAGAAGTTAGTAAGACTGAGGGAGAGCGAGTGTCCTTGCCCCGCTTGCTAGTAATGCTGGTAGAATAGCATTTGCAGAATAGGTAGGTGTTTATTTTATGGGGCCACGCATGTAGCTTTTGTGGGAGCTTGGTCGATGGCTTCTGGGGCCCAGGTGACCACTAATTAGAGTCTTCCTTCTTTTCAGCTGCCCACAAAGAATCTAGCTTTGACATTGTTTTGTCGGGTATAATTCCTGGAAGCACCATTCTGCACAGTGCTGAGATTTTGGCTGAGATGGCCCGGATTCTTCGGCCTGGTGGATGTCTTTTTCTGAAGGAGCCTGTGGAGACAGCTGTAGGTAAGGAGATCTTCACTTAAAAGACTAGATCTTCACTTGAAAGACCCACTTAAACCCTAAGATTTAACAGGGTTGAATCTTAGGTATGTTTGCTGCATCTCTCTGAGTAGCAGATATCATTTGGAGATCAATATTCCCATACTAAACCTTATCGTTAGGGATAAGTTATTATTATCCCTAACGATAATCACACATCTGAATAAATTGTGTGAACCACACATCTGAATAAATTGTGATCTTCGACCTGTTAGGTAGTAAAATAGAAGGAAACTGCTTATCTGAAAACGGCTGGATCCTTCAACAGGGGAATGGTTTAACTGGTATATCCACACAGTGAAAAACCACGCAGCAGTAAAGAAGGAGCAAAGGATTGCCACGTGCAACAGTTTGGACGAGTCTCAAGGGAATCATGCTGCGTGGAAGAAATCCAGGCTCCAAAGCTTACCTGCTGTATGATTCCATTCACAGAATATGCTTGAAATGACCAAGTTATAGTGACAGGGAACAGAGTGGCTATTGTGAGCAGTTAGGACCAGGAGGGAAGGGTGTTCGTGAGGCTATAAAAGGGGTAGTATGAGGGTTCCTTGTGGTGATGAAGACTACACACATACACACAAACAAGTGTATGTAAAACTGGTGAAATCAGGATAAGTGATACCACATAATAATTGTGTAAGATATTACTATGGGGAGGTGAGGGGAAGGGTCCTCTGAACCTCCCTGAACTTCTTTTTAATTTACTGTACATCTATAGTATTTCAAACTCAAAAATTCAAATATAGTCCAAGAGTGATGAGGTAAGTATTGATGCATGTGAAACTAAAGATAGAATCCAAGAAATAAAAACCTTTTATTTTTTTTGCTTAGTGGCATAGCTATCAGAGTCATTCTAGAGTTTTAGCATTTTAACTTAGACTTTCTATCAAGATGTGATGCATTATTTCATCAAATATAATAATAGAAATGAAAGTATTTTGAAATATATAGAGGTGTTTATGTGGAAACACAAACTTGTGATGTTAGGAGCAGATATAGCCTTCTTTGCTGGGAGGAAACCTTGAGTGGCTAAACACAGTATCTTACCAGAACCATAGAGAGATACTTGTAAACAGTTTCTAATCCTCTTTCTCAGTCATTATCCAGCAGCCCCTGTAAAGTTAAGTATTTATCAGAAGCAGAGGGTGATAAGGAACAATAATAAAGGACTTATTGTATAAGAGCACTTTGAACAACCAAAGGGATTTCTCTAATTAAAATATCATTAATATATATATATATACATATTTATATTCTATATAAATATATTTATATTCTATTGAACAGAATAGGTTATTATTGTTTTAATGCCCTGTTGACCAGGATAGAGCCTTTATAATTTTTCCTGCATTGGCCTATAAAGCTACTAATTGGGGTTTTTCTCTTAGCAGTTAACAATAGCAAAGTGAAGACGGCATCTAAGCTGTGTTCAACCCTGACTCTTTCTGGTCTTGTGGAAGTAAAAGAGGTATGTTTGTAGATGACCATCTTCACTGGGAATTTAAGCCTTGGGTGACTAAACCCAGTGTTATCTTTGTCAGACGATACAGAGAGAATCTGGGAGAAATAACAACCCTGAAGGTGAGGTGAGCGGCGTCACTTAGACTAGCAATCAAGTTGAGAAGACACCTGATGCCTTGAAGGATGAGACTAAAATCAGCCTCCCCTGGAGAGACTCAGCTTGGGGACATTTTCTGGTCTCAGTATACTGGTGGGAACGCCTGAGGCAGAAAGGAGCAACACATCTCTTAGTGGACACAAGTCTTAGGCCCACGTGGAAGGCAGTCGCCTGTAATTATTACACAAATCTTATACAGTTATTTTCCTCAGCTTTTTGGTGGGAGGCTGGAATAGGCTGGAGGGGGAAATCCTTTTCTGACAATTCAGTAGAAACATTAACATTAAATAGAGATATTCATGGTTCTGCATTTTTCTCCCATGCCGAAATGTTCTTGTGTGAAAGGTAGGTGTTATACCACAATAGTAGTTATATTTGGATCTGTACATGGCCTTGGGCCTCAGTTCCTTTATACTTTCTCTTTTTTATTTTTCTTTTTAGTTAAAGTTCTTCCATTTTTTTATTCTAAAATATGGGATGTTCATAAAACTTCAATTAAGACCAAAGAATTTAAAGTGACATCTCAGACCTTGCTTACACTTTCCTCCCTAGAGGAAGCCACCAATACATTTTTTTGGTGTGGCTGTTCAGACATTTTATGTATTTACAAGAGTGTTGCGTGTGTGTGTCTACACATTTTTAGTGTAAATCAAGTCACTTTATACATTGTTCAGTCACTAGCTCTTTTCCCCACCTTTAGATACGCTTGACATTTCTCCATATCAGTGTATTCCCCACTTGGTTATTAATGATGGAGCAACATTCAGTGGTATAAATGGACCATGATTTTTGTGGCCATTCATTCCTTAATTGTTGGATGCAGAGGTGGCACCCCCTACCGTTTTTCCTACTTTATTGCCTGCTGCTTCATCTCAAGGAACATAAAAAATATTTCCCTCCCCCTTGGTTCGCCTTCTCTACTACATATTTCATTTCTAGCCTCTTTATCGTGGGCATGCTTCCCCGCTATAGGCTTTGATCCTAGTCAACACACCCAATTCATCTTGATAACTATAATTATTACAGTCCCCACTAGGCCTCACACAGCGCCTGTACCCAGTAGACAGCTATCTGATAAATACCTTCAAACTCTCCATGGAATGGGCTAACTGTAAACATGCAGACAGAAGTTGCGCTCTGGAGAACGTGCGGCCTGAAGCCTTGTCTGTGATCTCCCACGTCGTGTGCTTCCTCCGGACGCGAGCATTTGACATCCATGGGGGGACATGGTACAGGGTCCCACTGCAGAAGGACTGTGATGCGCCCTAATCTTCTCATGTCTTGAATTCCAGCTGCAGCGTGAGTCCTTGAGCCCTGAGGAGAGTCAGTCTGTCCGAGAACACCTGGGCTACCACAGCGAAAGCCTGCTCTCTGTGCAGGTCACAGGCAAAAAGCCCAACTTTGAAGTGGGCTCTTCTAGTCAGCTTAAGCTTTCTGCTGCCAAGAAGTCTTCCGGTGAGATGGCCCAGGGACACGTCTGTCTGAGTGGCTTAGGAGGTCCTGTTAGAAACCGAGCCAGAGATCTGAGTGGGGTGGTGAGAACTTTATAGGATCAGCGCCTTCCTTAAGTTCTCTCATTTCCAAATAGAAGGATGCTTAGTATCCTGCTGTCCTGGGCATATTCAAATCCAAAACTGAAGTGACACGCAGATATTACCTCGTTCAGCCCCTCCTTCTGCACCAGAGGCTGCTGAGGCCTCCAGGCTCCAGAGTCCCGAGTCCTGTAGCTTCATTAGCTAATGAAGTCTTTCCAGACCCCCAAATCTTGACACTTACTCTCTGAAGACCTCCCAGGGGCGGTCATGGCAGTTAAGAGTGCCCTGTCCTCTTCCTGTGTAACCTTTTCTCTGGGCCGCTGAAGTCAGTTTTTCTTTCATTGAGGATCTTAAGACACTTATAAAAATAGCCCTTCTGTTTAGAAAATGACACCCAGTCCTTTGTCATCATTCTCACCCTTCCTATCACTATCTTTTAGTGCCCAGGTTGAGAAAAATTGTCCCAGCTGTGAGGTATACAGAAATTTACAGGTACCTTCACACTGTTCTGTTTGGGCTGTCCAACCTGAATCTTCCAGAAATTCTTTGGCATCCTAACCTCTGGAGTCACAGTTCCCAAGCAGCTAGGATCTGCTTAGATGACCTGCTCTGTGGGGTCTGAGCATCCGGCTGTGACAGTGATCACAGGGGGCACACTTTGCCCCCCAAGTCCCCTTCATGAGCCAGCCCACACTGAACCCCCCAGAGAGAGAATCAGAAGGTGTAGTTGTCACTGATTTGTCTTACACTACCACCATCAGCTCCAGAGCCATTTTCTTGTCTGTAACAGGTTTACGCGAGACCAAAGCTTTGCTATTCATAATGCTTTTTGGTACCCTTTCTCATCTAATCTGCAGATCTCCTGCTGTGGGTATAGGGAATACTGTTAAGCCCCATGCTCTAGGGACTGAAACTAAGAGGAGAGGGAAAAAGCAAGCTGGAGTGGAAGTTAAAAGCATTAAGCAGACTGTGTATTTGTGGCTGTATGGAACTGGCCCAAGTATCTAAATCTGTTTCCTCATAAGGTTAGGATGACAGATAACTTTCTTCATGAGGTGGTTAGCAAGACTAAACCAGATAACATATTTAAAGTGTTTAATATGTAGTATTAATATCTGGCACAAAGCAAGTGCTTAACAGAGGATGACTTTTGTTACCATAAGGCGACGGGTCCTTTCTAAGTGGTTGAGCCAGGCTTCAAGTCCAGGTCTTTGACTCCCAGTCCAGTGTGCTCCCTGCACAGCCTCAGAGGAGAGCACTTACATGTGTGTGGACCTTGTTTCCGGCTGCTTTCCTGGAGCTCGTTTTCTTTTGTTGGTTGAACTCAGGGAAGCCTGCTGTGGACCCTGCAGCTGCCAAGCTCTGGACCCTCTCGGCCAATGATATGGAGGATGAGAGCGTGGTGAGTCAGCTCTGTAGTCACCTGATGCTTTCTTTTAGGCTTCCCTCAGCTCAGTTGGTAAAGATTCTGCCTGCAATGCAGGAGACCCCAGTTCGATTCCTGGGTCAGGAAGATCTGCTGGAGAAGGGATGGGCTACCCACTCCAGTATTCTTGGGCTTCCCTTGTGACTCAGCTGGTAAAGAATCCGACTGCAATGCGGGAGACCTGGATTTGATCCCTGGGTTGGGAAGATCCCCTGGAGAAGGGAAAGGCTACACATCCCGCTATTCTGTCCTGGAGAATTCCATGACTGTATAGCCCATGGGGCTGCAAAGAGTCGGACACGACTGAGCGACTTCCACGTTCATGTTGGGTAGGAGTGGTCATAGTTTGGGATGGGCTCTCTGATTCGTAAGCGTAAAAGCACTTAAAGCCCAGCCTTGTGGTGGTGCCTGACGCTGGCGTTTTTGACTGAGAAGGAAACTCGACGTTGGTGGCATCTTATTACATTTCCTTTTCAGTATCTTTCCCCACAGATTTTCTTGTTCTCACTTCATGTGATATACTGAAGACTCTTGTAGGCATGTGTAAACCTAAAAAGAGTTTGTTAGCTAAAATATTTTTTGGCTTCTTCATCTGGACAAGATACCAAATGCTCACTGTCTTAAAATCTCAGATCTGTGCTTTCTATAATAAAATGCTTCATTTCTGCAACTATCGAGGTTAGTGGTAAGCAAAACAGGTGTGATGGTTTGTGTCCTCATAGAACTTAGATTAATTGTCCTCAGAAATTACCCAAGTGTATATAGTATTATTGCCTTTTCCCCTGAAATTATATAGAAAATATTCCATCCTCTTTTCTCACGTGATATATGTACTTGATATATATATATATGTACTTATATATTCAAGTACATATATCACTTCCCTGTTCTTCCTGCTCCCTCCCTCCCACCCACCACACACACATTCTCTGCACATCATAAATGAGTTCCCAGGCCTCTCACAACCCAGTACAGCTTCCATACCTGTAGTTTACTTGCTCTGTGGGCGACTTGGGTGTGATGCTCAACCCTGGGTAGGATGGTGGACACCTTCTGACACACAGGGGTGAACTGCTGCTGTGGCCCGTGACCACGTCAGCTGTTCGTTAGCAGAACCACGACTGTGTCATTCATGGCCTCCAACACTCTCTAGGATCTTATTGATTCAGATGAACTGCTGGATGCAGAAGATCTGAAGAAGCCAGACCCAGCTTCCTTGCGGGCCCCTTCCTGTGGGGAAGGGAAAAAGAGGAAAGCCTGCAAGAACTGGTAAGCCTTTGGGGTGAGCTGGGGCCACCTCGCTGCTGCCAGCAGCTTGTGACTCAAAGAATCACTGTATTTTACAGTTACTAAAACATATCTTATTGGAAAGTGTGTCAGATGTATAGAAGAGTATACTAAACAGGAACATTTTAAAGAATACCCAGGTACTGACCACCCAGGTTAAGAATCGGGAACCTTAGACATTGCCTCCGCCGGCTTCCTCAGTCGCATCTCCCTCCATCTCCTCCCAAGAGGCTACATTCTCCCAAGTTTGGGCTCCTCCTTCCTGACCTTTTGCATAGATTACTATCCCTGTTTGAATCTCCAAACAATACCTTATTGAGTTGTGGAGCCCAAACCTGACTAGGCCAGGAAAGGTCCATGTCTGGATCTGTGAAGGCTCAAGGGGAAAGGAGGTCTGTCAAGGATTTGGGTGGTGGCAAATCTCATTCATCAGCTCCTGACTTCCCCCAGCACCTGTGGCCTCGCAGAAGAACTGGAAAAAGAGAAGTCGAGGGACCAGATAAGCTCCCAGCCCAAGTCAGCTTGTGGAAATGTGAGTATCTGGATGGTTACTCAGTATTCAGAAAGGACTAAAGCCTACACAGACCACCTCCAGCTCTACAGAAGCTACTGCCCAAGTACTGTATCAATAGGTGGACATGTGAGACTGTGTCCCCAGGTGGTAGTGGGAAGAGTGGGTAGCACGCTTAGGCCCGTAGGGAGGCGGGCACCTGTCATTTCTTACTTCTGGTCCCTTTCTTTCGGCTTCACATGGAGCCCGAAGCTACCTAACCGTTTGTTACGTGTGGCTATGATTTGAACTGCTAAGAATCTAGAAGTATGTCCACCTGAGGAACTTTCTCTCCTTTGTCTTTCATGAAATCAGAGATCTTAAAGACTCAGTCTGTGGGTCTCAACTGGACCTACAGATGCTCGCGCTCATTCTCTTCAGGCTGCTGTGGCCATATTATATTAGGGACCCTTTCTTCCGGCCCATATCTCCAGGAGAGCGGACACTCGGCTTCTTGCTAATGGGTGATGGTCTCTTCTCTCAACAGTGCTACCTGGGCGATGCTTTCCGCTGTGCCAGCTGCCCCTACCTCGGGATGCCAGCCTTCAAACCTGGAGAGAAGGTGCTCCTGAGTGACAGCAACCTCCACGACGCCTAGGAGGGCCTGGCCTGGGACATGCCTGGTCCTCCGCCAGCTCCCGCCCCTCACATCCCACCACATGGTCCCCCCATCTCCTCTGACTTACGTCCCTGACGGGGAGGGTGCTCAGGGGACAGAGTGGAGCTGGCCGGGGCGCGGTGCTGTGGAGTGCTGCCATAGGTCATGACAAGGTATCCGGGGGCCCCGCCACCTGAGCAGGGCCCGCCTTCACCCAGTGTTAGGCGAACGGTGCTCGTCTCCAGTAGGCCCCTCTCCCTACGTCAGAGTGCTGCCCGTGACACTCGGATCCCGCGCCCTTGAGTACTGACGCTGACAGGGAGGGCCCCGTCTCATTCTAAGCTCTGCAGCAGCGCCCACAGCTTATCTCCCAGAGTTGGTGGTTTATTCACCACACAGTTTTTGGTGATGTGAGGCGAGGGTCTTGTGACCTCAGAGCACCAGGGGACTCTCTCATGGGTTGCTGTGATTGTATCTAGTGTCCTGTTCCCTCCACTCCTCTTCCCCCATCCTGTGTTACTGTGTCACATCTGTGTCCTATTTCATCTCTGTTCATCAGCAGGTATTAAAATTTATGTACTTACGCATATTCGCTGTGAAGAGGGGCTATGTCTGTGTGTCTGTATGTGTGTCTGTGATGTCTGACACAGCCATCTAAGCTCATCTGGGATCACAACCATTTTTGGAGAGACAGTCACACCACAGGGAGCCATTCCTGCATTTAGAGATCAGGACTGACCTCCATCACCTTTAGAAGAGTCCATGATGGTGGGCATTTAGAGAGAAGCAGGTCAGAAGTGGAACCAACAGTAAATCTCTGAGCAGGAGCCCCTCTGTTCCTGTTCCCTGTCTACACAAACATGGAATTGATCTTGCCAGATAGCAAGAGAGATTGTGTGGATATAAGAGACCCAGGTTTTTCTATTTTAACAATAAAGAAAAGTGCCCATTGGTATTTGTCCATTCTGATGGATTTTAGTTATGGGTGTGGCTTGACTCTGAAGCCCCTGTGGTAGACTGAGCAGAACCTGTATGACAGGACATCACTGCTGTGATTAGGTTATATTGTGTGGTGGATGTGAAAGGGTTTGCAGATAAAGAAGTCCCTCATGGAACCCTCACACTGTTGGTGGGAACGTACAACACTGGTGCAGCCACTGTGAAAAACAGTATGGAGGTTTCGCAAAAAACTAAAAATAGAACTGCCATATGACCCATCAAATCTACTTCTGGATTTACATCCAAAAGCAAAGCTAATTTGAGAAGATACATGCACCCTAGTGTTCACAGCAGTACTATTTACAATTGTCAAGAATGGAAGCAACCTAATGTCCATCAATAGGTGAATAACAAAACAACACTGAAGGTGATATATACATACAGATATATGCATACAATGGAATACTACTCAGCCATAAAAAAGGAAATTTTGCTATTTGCAACAACATGGATGCACTTGAGCATTAGGCTGACATGAGAAACAAGGATACCAGTTATATATGAAATCTAAAAAATACAACTAGTGAATATAACAAAAAAGCAGAAGTCACAGATAAAGACAGAACAAACTTATCAGCTCAAGGGGTGGAGGCCATTACAGGAGTAGGGGAGTAAAAGGTATAAACTTAGGTATAAAATAACTACATAGACATATTCTTGTACAACATGGGGACTATAATATTTTATAATAACTAAATGGAGTATAACCTTGAAAAATCATGAATCACTATATTGAATACCTAGAATGTGTTATACAGCAACTATACTTCAATAAAAATAATAATCGGGGAAACATCCTCCATGGACCTTCTGCCTTTTAAGAGGGTGATTGTCCTTCATGGGCCTGACAGTTGATCCTTATAAGAACTGGAGGACAAGTTTCTCTTGCTGGCCTTGAGTTGCCACATTATGAGGGATCCACAGGCAAGGAACCACAAGCAACTTTTGGGACCAGGGAGCAGGACCCAATGACTGTCAAAAAGAAAACAGGCCCTCAGCCTTGCAATATGAACTGGATAATCAGGAGAGTTCAGAAGAGGACCCGGGTTTCAGATGAGACCCAGCTGGTGGGACTCTACATGGGAGCCCAGCCTTGCGGTGCCTGGACTTGCAGGCCGCAGAACCTGAGACGACAAATGTGTGTGGTGTTAAGCCACTAGGTTTGGGGTGGTTCGTCAACACACCCATGGTGCCCACTCCAGCCCCCAACTAGGCTTAAAGTGGACAGATACTTATCAAGTCAAGCCACGGGACGGGGTGCTGTCAGCGGCTCCCACTGCAGCTGCCGAAGTGAAGGAGGAAACTCTCTACCTGCAGGCTGAAGAGAGAGGATCCTGAGCCAGAGAACCGGGCTGGGTTAGCAGGACCCGGGGCAAGTGCCACCAATTCTTACTGACCTGATTCTTGTTCTGCGTCCCCGCCACTGCCGGCAAAGTGGGTGATGCTCCCTCCTGTCTGGCAGTGCAGAGTCGCGGGCCAGCACTGCTGGGTCGCTCCACGTGCGGGCTCAGAGTTGGGGCTAACAGGCTGCAGAGCAGCAGTGCACACGTGGCCTCGGTGCCCAGCTGCTGCTCAGCTCGCTGAGTCCACGGGAGGTACACGGGTCCTCACACCTGCGGGCTTTAGAAGACAGCAGCTCTGAGGGGAGGCTTTGGAGCCAAAACAGTCTCAGATATCACTGAAAACCACAATTTACATTTGGAGACTGGGTGAGACCCAGAGAATGAGCTACAACCATCAATCACGTGATGACCTTTAAAGGTACAGGGGACCCAGGTCCTTGGACATTTCGTCAGGGGGCCTGAGGAAGCATTTTTCATTGAACTCTTTCTAAGGTCATCTCCAAAACCTGACAGCAAACAGTCGGGGCATTCCCTTTTTCTTTGAAGTCACTTTAAAGCACCTAGTGGTGTGGGCAGCCGAGCAAACCGCACCTTCCTTGGGGTTAAGACACAACCGAAACAGAACCACAAGAGGAACCACAAAAGAGCTGGAAGGCGCTGGAAGCAGGGCCTTTGGAGCTGGAGAATGGGAGGAAGGGAACAAATGAGAGCCCAGACCTGCTCCACACTGAGGACGGCACCTGAGTCACATCAGGCGGGGTGGGGGGTGGGGGGGGTCCTGTGTGCAGGCAAGCATCCCACGGAGCACCCCTGGCTGGCGCCGGTTGTTGGCAGGAGATCAGAGAGCTAGCTTTGTGATCCACCTACAGCCTGCTTCCTGTGCTGGGGAGGGGAAGCTACACGTGGATCCGCTACCAAGTCTGGATGAGGGCTCCGCCAGGCGGGAACTTTTCACTGAGGCTGCTGGAGCTGATTTAGACCATTAACCCTTGAGTGTCAGTTTCAAGGTGTGTGCTCAGTTGCTCAGTCGTGTCCAACTCTTTGCAACCCCATCGACTGTAGCCCTCCAGGCTCCTATTTCCTATTCCAGGGGATCCTCCCGACCCAGGGATCGAACCAGAGTCTCTTATGTCTCTTGCACTGGCAGGTGGGTTCTTTACCACCTGTGCCACCTGGGAAGCCCTATCAGTTTTAATACTGGCCTTATATTAGAATCACCTGGATAGATTTCCACCTCCAAAAAACAACAAAAACACCATTGTCTGGAATCTTCCCTTTCCAAAGACTAATTAATTTTTGGGAATAGGACTGCAGGTGGTCCATTTTGGCCAAGCTTTCACAGGTAAGCGTCCCCCAGAACCACCGCCCTGGAGAAATTATTTGATACCTGTACCAGAAGACAAGCTAAAAAATGTTTAAAGCAGTACTATTCGTAATAGCAAGAACCTGGAAATAATACAAGTGGTTAGCAAATGGTTGGGTGAAGGGTTGGTCATCACGTGGGAGAAAAAGATGAGTCACAGCTGTCCGTGCACATCAGTGGGAAGAGAACATGGAGCCACAAAAGCTCCATGAGCAAGTCACAGAGGAGCACATGTATGAGCTGTGTTATATTTACATAAAGTTCGGGTGATGAAAAACATACATGATACATTAATATATCATTAGGAATACACACATGTGCATGGGTATTACATATATACACACATGTGACAAACTAAACAACATCAAGAACAATAAACACTAAACTCAGGAACAAAGATGTCTCTGGAGGCTGATGGGAGGATGGGCATATATCTGGATAAAACTATAAATTCAAAAACATACATGCACTCCTATGTTTATACATGCACCCTATGTTTGTGTATTATTCACAATAGCCAAGACGTGGAAGCAACCTAAATGTCCATCAACAGAGGAATGAATAAAGATTATAAATGTACAGTGGAATGTTACTTAGCCATAAAAAAGAACGAAATAATGCCATTTTCATCAACATGGGTACAACTAGAGATTATCATACTAAGTGAAGTAAGTCAGAAAGAGAATGACAAAGACCATACCCCATCACTTACATGTGGACTCTAAAATATGACACAAATAAACCATCTGTGAAGCAGGAACAGGCACAGAGAACAAACTTGGGGTTGCCAAGGAGAAGAAGAGGTGGGAAAGGGGTGGGCTGGGAGTTTGGGGTTAGTAGATGCAAATTGTTTCAAATAAAGTAGATGGATGACAGGGTCCTACTGTGCAGCACAGGGAACTATATTCATTGTCCTGGAATAAACCATAATGGAAAAGAATAGAATAAAAAAGAATGTTATGTGTATATAATATACATACATACATACACATGTATAAGTAACTGAGTCACTTTACTGAACAACAGAAATTAACTCAACATTATAAATCAACTATACTTCGATAAAAATAAATAAATAAAATGTACTCATGCGATTTAAATGTATGTAGGTGACTCTGCCATTATTACTTACCTTTCCCAAGAGGGTCCGTGCCAGCCCACACAGGGCAGAAGGAGAAGCGTGGGGAATGCCAAGATGCCAAGGCCGCAACTCTTTCTGGGTTTCCATGGAAAATGCAAGGCTGAGGTGGGGCAACGACTGAGGGCTGGCCTGTGGGGGTCATGATAGTGGATTTTGGGGCACCGGCGCTGTCCCTCATTGTCTGGTAGGTACCCAGTGCTTGGTGATTTGGGGAAATACTGGTTTGGAAAGTGAGTTATATAAAGGGGATGGCTGGGGGGCCTCGGGATTGGCTGAAGAGTTTGCAGTATGATTTTTGCATCCCTTCAAGAGCCAGATCACAGGGGAGGTGTAACTTGTGACAAATGTATGCGAAACAGACAAATTCAGAATCTAAGAAAACACGGTGAAAAAGCCGCTAGCTCACGCTGCATCTGGAATTAGTGGCCCTGCAATTCCTAGCAGGGGTTTTCCTTTTTCCTCTTCATCCTGTTAACCCCTGGCAGTGTTTCCCTGCCCAGCTCCCTCAAGAGAAGAGCTGGCCAGCCACAGACCCGCTGACCCGAGGCCTTGAGCGGCTATAATCCGATGTGGGTGACTTCAGCCCCTGGGGACGGCTCAGAGTGAGGCCAGAGACCTGGTGGTCAGGCACATCCATCTTTATTGAGAGCTGGAGCGCCCTCTGGTGGACAACTGAAGAGCAGCACAATTCTGAATTCCACGTCAAAGCCGAGACTGAAGCGCAGTTACCTTATCGGGGCACCGCTCCTCTGGGAGCTTCTTTCTTGAGGCGCTCCTCATGGGAGTCACATGGGGGCTTGTTGATGAAAATATATATCTCAAATGTCCACTGTGCACAAAGGACTTCCCCCCTCTCATAAATGAATCAGGAAGTACCGGGTTGCCTGTCAGAAATACTGGCCCCAAGGAGCTCAGAGAGTCAAACATACAAGTAACTATATTTACAGGGGACAGTGTGGTAAAGCGAAAGTGAAAGCAGGGAGCTGGAGGAGGAGAGGAGCTGGAGGTTGCAAAGTGGGGCATCAACTGCAACCAAGGAGATCAGGGAGGGCTTCCTGAGGGAGGCAGCTTTTGAGCTGAGTTCAGAAGCGGGGCTGGATTTCAGATGTGGAAGAGATGAAGCACCTTCCAGGTGGAAGGAACAACAAGAGGCCAGTGCATCTCCCAGCTGTTCTCTGTTCTCTGGTCCCTGTCTTGTCCTCTTGCTTCCTGCCTCCCTACTTTTGGGTGAGTCTCCCTGTCATGATTACTTAAAATGGCTCCTTCCGAGGGGAACACGGTGGCTGGTTCCATCTCCTGCCTCTTCCCCCCACCCACCTTGCAGCTGACCTTGTGAGTAAACACTTGGATTCCAAATCCTGCATTTTGTTGCCAGTCCTGGCTCTACCTCTCCTTCACTGAGGGACCTTTAAGCCACCCACCCCCTTGCTCTGTGACCCTCAGGCCCCTTCTTACCTGTTCAGAGTCCTCTACTTATCCAAGTTCACAATCAGGGCCTCTAGGAAGATTTCACTAGGGAAAAAAGTTTTTATTCTTTGAAGGTGAGTTTGCAGTGCACTGGGATTACATGCATGACCTCTGAGTGTCTCTCTCTCCTTCTTCTTTTTTTTTTTTCGGTTGTGCTGCGTGGCTTAGCAAGATCTTAGTTCCCTGACCACGTATTGAACCCAGGTCCACAGCGGCGAAAGCGCCAAGAGCTAACCACTGGACCATCAGGGAATTCCCTGAGTGTCTTTCTTGCAGGTTGAGGAGGTCTAGGCTCCAGCTCTTGTTCTCCCTTGCTGTCTCAGGGGCTCCTCCTTGCCTCCCCTCATTTTGAGATCATCTTTTCCCCACTCCTTACACTGTGGATCCAGACGACATTTTCCCACAAAGAACTCAGACTAGGCTGCCCCCAAAGACTCTGGATCAGAGGTGGGTGTTCGAGGGATACTCCTTGGGACCAAGGGCAGAGAAAGAGCCTACATGTGTCTGAGAAGACCCTGAGGTCATGGATAAGATAATTTACCACCATCATCAACCTTATTGTTATCATCACTTTCATTCCCGTCCGTCTTCAAAGTTGGTTTGGCTCTGGTATCTGCCCGTCAATAAAACAACTGGCCACAAGGGGACAAACTTTGCCTGAAAAGAACTCTCCTTTGCAGCCCTGCCAAATAATACAAAATTCCAGGAGAGAAGGATGCACAGCCCCTGTCCCTAGACTTTGCCCCAGAGAGAGAAGCCACAAGCCCGTGGCTGGTGAGGAGAGTGAGACAGATCTAGAATCTGAAGATCCTAACTTCTGTCCATTCCCTAGGATTCCAATCCTCAGCTGGGCCTGGACAGAGGGGTTTGGGGATGGGTCCTTCTCCATCCTTCTGAGCACATGGCCTGTGGATTCTCTAGGGGGACTCACTGGGCTCCCAATATGATGGAGGAGTCAGGACTACAGACCCTCACAGGAGTCAACAGGAAAACAACCCCCATGGGTTGCCATACCGTCCCTAAGAGCAGGAGAGGCGGGAGGGGTGGCAGCCGGGATGGCTTCCCGCAGGCTGGCTTGGGCTGAGGCTGGGTGCGATGTCACCTGGTAGGGCGGGGCTCACACTTCAGGTCAGCAGGAACCATGGGACCATGTGGGAAGCAGCCTGAGCGGAGTGGGAGATGAGGGCTGGGGGCCATAGGGGTGAGTGGGTGCAGGGGTGAGGCTGGGGGGTCGGGCATCCAGGATGAGGGGGAGTAACTCCAGCACTGGGAGCCGGCCTGGAGTTGGAGCCAGGAGAGGGAGGCGCAGCTGGGCTGCAGTGTGTGGTCGGGGGGCTGAGAGGTAGGCAAGATGGAGAAGGGACTGCAAGGGGCCTGCCGCCAGGGAGCTCCCCAGCACTTGGCAGAACCCCAGCCTGCCTGGAAAAAATCCTGGAAACATTTGTGGAACTGGGATCAGTTGCTTAAGGGGAAGTGCGTCCTCAGCTCTGCATCAGCCGGTGGCTTCATGGAAGAAAATGAGGCAGGCCTTGGAGGACTCCAGGGGCAAAACAGATGGGAGGCAAGCTGGAAGCCCCTTCTGGGCTTCTTCCTGCTGGCAGGCAGCAGAGTGCAGGGGCAACTGGCCTCTTGTCACTCCTGCCCTGCTCATCCCACATCCCTCAGCCCCACCCCTGCCTGCATCTCTCTCCCTGAGGGTGGTCTGCACTCGAAGCTTCTGCTTCCCTCTCTAACATGAACAGGGTGAGACTAGATGTTCTCTGAGGGCCCTTCCAGGGCGACAGGCCCGGGTGGACAGAACACGCTGAACCCAGCCTGGGGGAGAAAGACTTTAATTAGAAAAGGAGACAAGGGGCCTCCTTGTCCTTGTAGGGCCTCCTCAGGCTGCAGGAGCTGGGGTTTGGGGCTGTGAAGATGGAGGCGGGAGGCCTACAAGAGGTCCAGGGAGAGATCAGGACTGCTGGATGGCCAGCTGAGATGACTTCCTGTGTTTCTGCAGGTACCTCATTGCAGTCTTCACGTTTTTGTCCTTGGGGTTTGCACAAATGGATCTGCCATGGCGAGTCACTAGCCTACATGGAGGGAGGACACCACAGTGGGGGTCAGGGCAGGGAGGCCTTCCGGAGTCCTGGCACAGCCTCGCGCTGTGACAACCAGAACCCAAGCCCCCAAGAGGGGCCGGAACTCGCCTGAAATCACCCAGGGTGGCAGCGGCAGTTCTGGGGCCCCAGGCTCCGTCCTCAGTGATTCCCGACCCTTCCAGGGAGCCAGGGCTGCACGGCTTTGTCCCCACCTCAGACCATCTGCACCCACGTAACCCCGGGGATGAGGGGTGCATGGGAGGGGCCCGGGGCTCAGGCCACAGAGGCGGCCACGGGGCCGCCGACTGCCCGTGCGCATAGGGCTGTCCCGTGTCTCTCAGGGCCTCCGTTTCCTCATAAATGTGTGGAGAGCTTAGACCGCACAGCCTGAGGTCCTTTGTGGGTTCACGGAGTGTGGAGTGGGAGTGGCCCTGAGGAGCAGGACCAGGTCTGTCCCCTCCTCTCCGCAGTGGCCCTTCTGGGAGCTCTGGGGTCCGCCTTCCCCCACGTTCAGTTCCTGGGGTGAGAAGTGGGGCAGAGGGGAGCGGTAGGGGAAGACTTACACAATAGCATTGTTGGGACAATCGCTCGAGGTCGGGTACCAATCCATCAGCAGCTTGCCGGGAATGGATCCTTTGTAGAAGTGCCGGCAGCACTCCCGGGCCACGTTGCCTGCTCGAGCTGCGGGGGAGGCCAAGCACGAACAGGCATGTGTACGCGTGTCTGCTTGGGGAGGGTCTGTGAGGGCCGGCACGTGTGTGTGTGTCTGTGTCGGTGTGTGTCTGTGGTACCATGTGGGTCCTGCGTGTGCATTTCTGCATGTGTGTCTGTGTGGTTGGGAGGGGTCTCCTCGGGGGGCTCTGTGATCGTGTTTCTGTGTGGGGGAGTATGGGAGGGGTCTGCACCCGTGTCTCTGTGTGTGAGTCTGTGTGTGTCAGAGTGTGCACGTTTGCGTGCATGAGGTTGTGTGTGTGCTTTGAGGGGCCCTGCGGCGTTTGTGTGTCTGTCTGTGCACATGCCTGGGTGTACGTCTTTATGCATGTGTGCATTTGTGTGCACACGTGGATCTGTATGTGCTTGGGGAGTCTGCGCATGTAAGTGTGTGTCTGCATGTGTGTGCATCCACGTGTGCTCACACCCAGACCAGCCCCGAATCACCAAACGTTGACTCTGGACCAGGCTCTGGGCCGACGCTTTGCTGCAGCCGCTCCTTCAGTCCTCAAGCACACCTGGAGACAGGTGCTGTCCTACCCCATTCTACAGATGAGAAAGTGGAGGCCCGGGTGTGAACACACTTTCCCGGAGCTCAGAGTCCCCATCTTTGCACAAGAAAAAATATCCAGCATCTGCAAACCGGCAAACAGGTGATCCGTGATTTCAATTCAGACCACCACAAGGTGTTTTCTAGAAGCCTCGGAGTGTCCTCTCACCATCTCGGGGGTGGAACTTGGTTTGACTGACATGGAGCTGGCCAGGCCCAGACTTTTACAAAAGTGAGACATGCAGCCAACTGTGGAGGTCACATTAAGCTAGCCCCCAAGACTGCGGCCCTGTCACTCTGTCACCACATGGGTGACCAAGCACTAACCAGCTTCGTTTCCCTAAAATAGCAATCTTAGCTCAGCCTTCCTTTCCCAACTGAGTATAAAAATCTCTTTTTTCACCTGCTCTGGGGCTGTGTGCTCCTGCCTTTACGCCAGCCCTCTCATTGTACATGCTGTGCTGTGCTTAGTTGCTCAGTCGTGTCCGACTCTTTGACAGCCATGGACTGTAGCCCCGCCAGGCTCCTCTGTCCGTGGGGCTTCTCCTGGCAGCAATACTAGAGTGGGTTGCCATACCCTCTTCCAGGGGATCTTTCCAACCCAGGTCTCCCGCATTGCAGGTGGATTCTTTACCATCTGGGCCACCAGGAAAGCCCATGAAACCTGAAGTTTGCCTACTACCCCTCCTCCAGGGGATCTTTCCAACCCAGGTCTCCCGCATTGCAGGTGGACTGGGCCACCAGGAAAGCCCATGAAACCTGAAGTTTTCCTATTCCTTCTCCAGGGGATCTTCCCGAGCCAGGAATAGAACTGGGGTCTCCTGCATTGCAGGTAGAGTCTTTACCAGCTGAGCTACCAGGGAAGCCCTTCAATTGTATATAAAAACCCATTAAACAAACAGGCTCTTAACAAATACTTGTGAGAACTGCTCCTGGTCCACTGTCAAATCACAGTCACAGTCATTGCCCCATGACATTTGCAGGGAGAGATGTGCAAGCAATTTTTCCCTCAGAAGCTGGGCCCCAAGTCCTGGGACATTCCTCTTCCTCCTCCTCCTCCTCTTCATCATCATTGTTTTCTTTGAAAGCCTCCCTCCAAATCCTGTTGCTGCCAGCCTCTCACACCTTTGTAGGAGTAAGTGAGGTGCAGGACTAATGGGCGTGTGCAGCTGCTGCCGTCTTAGCGGGCCCCCCCCACCCCGTGTCTCTCCTCTGCTCTCACCTGCGTGGGTGTCCTGCAGGAGCGCCCCCAGGAGGAGGGCGACCAGGAGCAGCATCTTCAAGGGGGCCATGGTGCCAGGAGCCCGGGAGAAGGTCTCTGCGTGTGGGTCCCTCTGCTCAGGGGAGACCAGGGTGAACTCCAAGGGTGGAAGTGACCTATTTAACCTCTTTGGGGATCTTGCCCCGCCTCTGACCACCTCCCCCACATGCAAACGTGCACACTCTGACCCGCGGAGTTCGAAGAATTCGAGGTGATTCAGCAGAAGTCCAGTCTTGGAATGTTTGCGACTTTCCAGAGAACAGGCACTCCGCTGGGGACAGAGGTGGGGTTTGTGTGTCCGGGGGCCATGACACACTTCTCCTTTCACAGGGGACATTTCTTGGTTCCTCAAATAGCAGAACCAAGACGCCTCCATCCTCAACCGGCTGCATCCCTGCTCAGGCTGGCCAACCTCCTTCATGTTGGGCGCACCCTGGGCGAGGGGTAGGGGCAGCCAGGCGGGGGCCAAGAGGGGCTGCCCACCCGGAGGAGCTTTTGGGTGCTGGGAAGGCCTCCTCGGGGGGTCAGCAGGCTGCATGGGCACATGGTAGCTCCATGGCAACCTGAGAAAGGCCCGGAGCCCAGACAGCCTGCGTGTGGATCCTTCACCAAGTTGGGCTTTGGACCACAGCAGGCCAGAGCCCTACAGGTTTTTGTTTTTTACAGTTTCATTTATTGATTAATTTTTGGCTGTGCTGCATTTTTGTTGCTAGGTGGGCCTTTTTCTAGCTGAAGTGAGTGGGGGCTGCTCTCTAGTCACTTCTCATGGTGGCGGCTGCTCTTGTTGGGGAGTACAGGCTCAATAGAGTTGGGACCAGCCCAACAACGAACCGACCTGAGGGAGAGGTGCCGCAGAGGGATAAAGAAAAATAAGACTCAGAAATAAAGTGGGGGTCTGGGGCTGAAGCCATTCGCAGGCAAAAGCCCAGATCCTAACCCTTGCATGCTTTTTATTGCTAACATCTACTTCCTTGTATGTGTTCTAGAGATATCTGTTTTTCACAATCTCAGACTGGGGATAAGGATCTACAATGCACAGTCCTCAATGTCAAACCTTCAGGCCTTTCATGACTCTGTTGAGCCCATCAGCTAGTGACGACTTTTCTCAGAAACTTCCTCAAGGCTCTGGTCATGAGAACAGTCACTAATGGTTTTCCATCAGTCACATCAGTACTTCAGCATCTTGTTTTCAAGATGTTTTTTCATTTTTTACTTTTTACTGCTCTCAGCCCTTCGCCTGGGGTGATGAGAAAGTCATTCTTATTTTTCAAAGAAGCCCTGCTAATTATAGTACAGGCCTGTGCATAGCATATTCCCTACATATCCCCTTTTTTTATTTTCAGAAACTTATTTTTGATGATTATTGTTGATCATAGAAGCCAAAGAGATAGTTGCTAATTGCTGTTGTTGTCCATTGACTTTCTTGGTGATTTGTCGCCAGACTATGTAGAAACAGAAAAAAAGACATATAAAAATTAACATAGCTCCCTGGAAGAAAAGCTGTGACCAACCTAGACAGCATATTAAAAAGCAGAAACATTACTTTGCCAACAAAGTCTGTCTAGTCAAAGCTATGGGTTTTCCAGTAGTCATGTATGGATGTGAAAGATGGACAATAAAGAAAGCTGAGTGCTGAAGAATTGATGCTTTTGAACTGTGGTGTTGGAGACTCTTGAGAGTCCCTGGACTGCAAGGAGATCCAACCAGTCAGTCATAAAGGAAACCAGTCCTGAATATTCATGGGACGGACTGATGCTGAATCTGAAACTCCAATACTTTGGCCACCTGATGTGAAGAGCTGACTCATTTGAAAAGACTCTGATGCTGGGAAAGATTGAGGGCAGGAGGGAAGAGGATGACAGAGGATGAGATGGTTGTATGGCATCGCTGACTTGATGGAGATGAGTTTGAGTAAACTCCGGAGTTGGTGATGGACAGTGAAGCCTGGTGTGCTGCGGTCCATGGGGGCGCAAAGAGTCGGGCAAGACTGAGTGACTGAACTGAGTTTATTATATTGCTTGTGTTCCTTCCTGTTTCTTCTGAACATTTTAAGAACATTTTAATTATACCATCTATTTTGCTATTCAGAGTACAAAGGTTATTAATAATTTTACCTCCATTGGGAGGTTCTTTGCTTTGTTCTGCAGTTTTAACCATAATATATTTGTCTACTGTTTATTAAAAAAATAAATAAAAAGCTTTCCAGGCTAAAAAAACACAAAACAACAACAAAAAAATTAACATAAAACCAGCCATTGATCCGCCATAGTTTTCAAGTGAGGAATGGGATTTAATTGAGAAATCCCATCTGCTGCTGCTTCCTTCAGATTAGATCTTTGCAAAAGGTGTAGTTTCTGAGAGAAAGTTTCCATAATCTCTTGCTGTAAATTATTAATATCCAGAGATAGATTACCTTGATTTAAGAGGTGTTTAACTTTGTCCCAGTGAAATGGAGATTCATTATATTTGTGAGGAGTGACACAAAAAGAAGCAATGTTCCAATCACACTTCAGACGAATCTGTTTTTGCATACTGTTTACTTGATCATCTAGTAGTATAAAAACCTGTTGTAAATCAGCCGTTTGTGCAGCTAATTTTCTATTTGTCTTTGGGTAGACCAAAGAGCGTCAGAATCTTTATGCCATTCTTGCACAAAGCACACACTGTACACTCTGGTGTAACGCCACTCCTGCTACAGCTGCGATAGCAATAATTCCTAAAATGGCAGCAATTAACAGTCCAATAAACCATTTAGTGCATTTTAACACGTTCTTGAGGATTTCTTCTACAATATAGACTGTGGGGCTATCCTGCCATGGTCTATTCATTTTTACAGAAAGCCATACTTCAGATCTGGTTTTTAGAATATATAGAGAGAAGAATTGATACAAGTGTAAAAGGAACAATTTTGACATGTAAGTAACCCCGAAGAGGCATTATAAAAAGTAGGTCCTATCAAAAAACGAAAGGTAAACAAACAAATGCTTTAATCTAATGGGTTGAATTTTTGTCAAAATGTAAAAAAATGACAGAATATTGTTTAATTAAATTGCCCCTTCCATGCTGTTATGGAATGGAAGGCAGATGATATTTTCCACAATTCTGATTGTAAAGGCATATAAGGTAATTGAGGTAAGGGAGGGGAGACACTCCCTCCATGCCAATATATAGAGCTATTAACAATGTTATTCATGGAGTCGAAAGTATTGTTTAACAATATAGGCAAATCCAAATTATTGTTTTTATCCAAAGGATCTCCTTTGGGACTCCAATCAATAATTTCTCCATCAGAAGTATTGCCCATAATATGTCCAGTGTTAGCTTTACATAATTTCCATTGTACTCAATGTCCTAGTCCAGATTTTATAGAAATAACACTGTTAGGTAGCTGGGGAGGAAACATAGTAGTATTTTCTCCTGTGATATTAAACGAAAATGCCTCTCATAAGAAAAAATGAGTTTTGTTCCCTTGAGATTATTTAACTATAGATAGCCAACTTTGTACTCCTCTTTTAAGACAATGAGTTTCTGCTCCCATACATACAGGGGTAAGAGCTGTCCCGCAGTATAATAACAGTAACATTTGAAAGCTGTCAGCCCTCTTCTTCTGGTTTTAAAGGAAGCCTTGGGTCAAAAGTTCCGGGTAACCAAGAAGAATCATTTATGAAAATTGGAACAGAAGAATCCTCCCACATAATTGGTCTTAATAGGGGATGACTGGGCACATATGCCCAATAAGTATGATTGGTACCTACCGTGATAATTACCACAGATAACATAGCCAAGAACAAGGTAGTCGAGGTCAAAGGCTGTCCCTGTTCTTTGACCAATTTTTCCCTTTCAGTGGTCAGTTTCTTCAGTTGACCCCAAGTAAGCGATTTGGCTTTGTTGGTCCTTGGAGCCAGTTCTGAGTGATTGCTGATCGTCAGTCTTGTTATCCCATCACTGGCAGCTCTCCAGGAGGATCTATGTCGAACCATGCCCTCTTCTTTCCTTACTTTGACATGCCTTCCTGGTATCCAGTGGTGTTGTCCATTATCTGAAATGAGAAGAGCACAGCCTCATCCTTTCTTAAGTCCAAGGCCCTTATACCAGTTGTATATAGCATTTTTCCACCATACCGGAGTATTATCTGCAATCATTTGACCAGGAGTATAATTTTCACCAAGAATGGTGTTCTGAAAATGCAATGTTGCTGCTGGCATTGTATGATCCAATCGTAAATCCAAAAAATTTAAAATAAACAAAGCTTGGGCTAATTTCTCTTTTGGTGTCATCAATGTGCCATATTTTTCTCTCCCTTTCTGTTTAAATAACTTATTTTTTAGAGTACAATGAGCACGTTCAATAATAGCCTGGCCTTGAGAATTAACTGGAATGCCTGTAGAATGAGAAATATTCCAGTCAGATAAATATGTTGCAAAACCATAACTCACATATGCAGGGTCATTATCGGTTTTAACATGTTTTGGTAGGGCCATGTAAGAAAAGACTTACAAAAATTGTGAGATAGCATGAGCAGATATTTCTCTAGAATGAGCAGAAGCAGAAATCATGCCCAAATAAGTATCCATGGAAACATGAGCAGCTTCCAAACGTCCAAAAGAAGGGACATGAGTAACATCTGTCTGTCAAAAATCGTTGGGATAATGGCCTCTGGGATTAACCCCTGTAGTTGCAGGAACATAGTAAGTAAGAGAACATGTAGGGCAGGCAGAAACGATATTTCGGGCTCCTCATCTGGATAATTGAAACTGATTCATCAAGCCAGTGTATTTGAATGTGTGAGTTGATGAAGTTTATAAGGAGTAAGAAAGGCAATTAACAAAGAGTCTGTGGAATCATTGCCCTTTGCCAATGGTCCGGGAAAATTAGAATGAGATCTGATATGTGTAATGTAAAAAGGAGTAGAATGAAGCCTTACTATATTTTGTAATTGAGATAATATTGTAATAATAGATGATTTAGAAGAAGCCTTTGGTAGAGATATGGTTTCAATAATCTGCATTATCCGTACAGCTATTTAGAATCTGATATGATATTTAATGCTGTAGAAACATCCTGTAATAAGGTAGCAATAGCCTCTACTTCGGCTTGTTGAACAGAGGCTAGGCTAGATTGCCAAACCTTTGTTGTGGTTTTATTTGTGTTGGTAAAATACACGGGGGTGTTAGTAAGAGGAATTGTTTTAGTAATAATAGGAATTATCCATTTGTGTTTAGCAGCAATAGTAATCAAAGGTGACTTTGGAAAATGGTTATGCACCTCATCTATGAAATCAGTAATGGCAATTTGCCAATCCATACTGGTAAAAAATAATCTATAGATTTGATCATTAGTGAAAGGAAGAACAATTTCATACCAATAATAACCAGACAAGTTTTATACATCTGGATCTCATTTTTGAAATAAGAGGGGAAATAAGCATTATGTAAGTAGTCATTATTTTCTTAGGAGTGTAGGATAAAAATCCCCATTCACGGATACCCTGTGGTTGACATAATATTCCTGTAGGGGAATCTAAAGTAGGAAGAAGAAGTAAAGAAGTTGGCACAGTCAGATTTACTTGTTTAAGATGTCTTTGTTGGATAGCTTGATTTACAAGATCCAATTCCTGTTTAGCCTGCTCTGTTAGTACCAGGGGGTTATTTAAATCAGAGTCTCCTTGTAAGATTTGAAATAGGTGTGTTTAGAAATGATTGGGAATTCCTAAAGATGGTCGCAACCAACGTATGTATATCTCCTAAATGGCAACCCACTCCAGTAGTCTTGCCTAGAGAATCCCATAGACAGAGGAGCCTGGCAGGCTACGGTCAATGGGGTCACAAGAGTTGGACATGATTTAGCGACTAAACCACCACCAATAATTTCTGAAAATCATTTAAAGTTTTCAAGGAATCAGTTCGAATTTGTATTTTTTGTGGTTTATTAATATTTCTTTGGAATATATATCCTAAATAGGTATATGGTTCTGGCTCTTGTAATTTATCAGCAGCAATACGTAACCCATATTCTTTTAATTTAATCTCTATATTTAAAAAATATGTTGAAGTTTCTCAGTAAAAGGAGAAGCTAAAAGAATATCATCCATATAATGGATAATACAAGCAGGAGGTGGAGAAGGCAATGGCACCCCACTCCAGTACTCTAGCCTGGAAAATCCCATGGACGGAGGAGCCTGGTGGGCTGCAGTCCATGGGGTCGCTAAAAGTCGGACTCGACTGAGCGACTTCACTTTCACTTTTTCTTTCATGCATTGGAGAAGGAAATGGCAACCCACTCCAGTGTTGTGGAGAATCCCAGGGACGGGGAGCCTGGTGGGCTGCCGTCTATGGGGTCGCACAGAGTCAGACATGACCAAAGTGACTTAGCAGCAGCAGCATAAGCATGAGGAAATTGTTTTCTAATAAATTCAAGTGGTTGGGAGACATATAATTGACATAATGTAGGACTATTAAGCATTCCTTGTGGCAATACCTTCCAGTAATATCGAGACACTGGCTTTTTATTATTAACTGACAGTACAGTCAAAGCATAACAGAGAGCATCAGATTCTTGTAGAGAAATAGTATAAAAACAATCTTTAAGATCAATGATTTTTATTTTCCAATTTTGTGTTATCAGAGACAATGATGGAAGGCCTGGTTGTAAAGCACCCATAGGTTCGATTATAGAATTAATTTTCCTTAAATCAGTTAACATTCTCCATTTCCCAGATTTCTTCTTAATAACAAAGACAGGAGAATTCCAAGGACTAGTAGTTGAGGCAATATTCCAGGTTTGTTGAGAGCTCTTATTGTTTGACGGGCCTTGAGTGGGGCTCTTCTTCCAGTTTCCTGACAAACAAGATCCATTTTTATGAATTTAGATCTACACTGATTAGCCCAGTGATTGTCTTTATTATAGCAAGGGCATAATCCAGGTGTCTTTTCATTTGTGGGAGTAGGCTTATCAGGTGTATTTTTATTAGTCTTGCAATTTTTCTACACATGTCCTCTCTTACCACAACTAAAACATTTAATCTGCTGATTCATCTATTGTTTCAAGCCCATAATGGCTTGAGCCAACAATTGCGTCTTAACACTGTTCTGATCCAGTATCATTACAAGACTTAATATAATCCTCTAGAGGCTTTCCTTGTGCTTTGAGAGGCTGTAAGATCTTTTGACATTCTGAATTTGCATTATCATAGGCAGGCATTGGTAGTAACATACCCCTTAATTCAACCTGAGCAACATTTCTTACCAGATATTTTCTCAATCAGGCGATAAAATCAGTATAAGTTTCTTCATTAGATTGTTTTACATTAACAAAAGAAGGATGAGACTGTCCCAGGGAGCTAACCTTTTCCCACGCCCTAAGACAAATAAATCTTATTTGACTTATAAGTTGATCATTGAATTGTAGTTGTCTCTGAACCCCTGGATATGCCCCGACCCCATTAATTGTTCCACACTAATATTAAAAGGAGGGTTGCTGCTGCTGCTAAGTCGCTTCAGTTGTGTTCGACTCTGTGTGACCCCATGGACAGCAGTCCACCAGGCTCCCAGTCCCTGGGATTCTCCAGGCAAGAACACTGGAGTGGGTTGCCACATCCTTCTCCAATGCATGAAAGGAAAAGTGAAAGTGAAGCCACTCAGTCGTGTCTGACTCTTCGTGACCCCATGGACTGCAGCCCACCAGGCTCCTCCGTCCATGGGATTTTCCAGGCAAGAGCACTGGAGTGGATCACCATTGCCTTCTCCAAAGAGGAGGATTAGCAGCTGCATTTCTTTGAGCCTGCTAAGAGGCCTCATCTCGCCACCATGTTTGGAACTGTAAAAATTCCCAAGTGGATAAGCAAGTTCTAGCAATCATTTCCCAATCATATGGAATGAGTTGTTCAGACTGAGCCAACCCCTGAATAAGACCTGTGATGTAAGGAGATGTAGCTCTGTATTGTGTGCATGCCTGTTTAATCGCCTTATCAGTTTTAAAAAAGAGAGGAGTATGTTCAAATCGTACCCCGCCTTGTGGACGTTCAGCGTTAAGGGGCACCTCAGTCACGATAACAGGCGAAACCAAAGCATCAAGGTCACCTTCTCGCCTTGCTGCTCGTAGAGCTTGTTGAAAAGATGAGAGAGCAGGCACAGACGTCTTTGGTATTGTTACTGTGGCTCTAAGTACCTCATCATCCATGGTGTATCGGGATCTAGTGGAGGGGGTTCCCGAGTTATAGGGGGCTCCGGCCAAGGAGCCGAAGGCTGTGAAACTGGTGATAAAGGGAAAGCTTCAGGATGTCCCGTACCATAGTTAACACGGGATTTAGGACTCAAAAATTGAACCCCTCTCTCCCCTTCCAAAGGATATATATTTCCCTTTATCCAGATTTTCATAAATATGAGGTGGCCGGACAGGCGATTCCTGAGATACAGGAGGAGCAGGAGTATCAGATTCTGAATCAGAAGAGTCAGACCGTTCAGACTGTAAAGGAGCCAAAGTAGTATAAATAAGGTTACAGAGAGACCACACACTTACAGGAACGGGTTCCCCAGGCTCTACGCAAACAATGCATCACCTCTTTCCACTCATTAAGACACAAAGTCCCTTTTTCTGGGTCCAACCAGTAACAGTGCTTATGAATTGCCTGAAATAATTCTTGAAAAGTCTCTTCTTTCACTTGCACTCCAGAGCTACATAGTAAGGTTTTTAGGAGCATAATAGAGTCAGCATGCTTAGATGGAGATTGCCCCACTGTGTCCCTGACTGACAAATCCACAGGGGTATCCTTACTTTCACTGTCCTCCGATCTGTCGGCTGGAATTCCCCGTGTCTTTTGGCACTGTCAAAAAAGCCTTGAAAGCTCCTTGCACCCTCAGGTCCCTGTTTGGGCACCAAATGTTGGGACCAGCCCAACAACGAACTGACCTGAGGGAGCAGCGCCTAGAAGAATAAGGAAAAATGCAAAAGCCCAGATCCTAGTCCTTGCATGCTTTTTATTGCTAACATCTACTTTCTTGCACGTGCTCTAGAGATACTTGTTTTGTACGATCTCAGACTGGGGATAAGGGTCCACAATGCACAGTCCTCAGTGTCAAACCTTTATGCCTCTCATGACTGTTCAGCCCTTCAGCTAGTGGCAGCCTTTCTCAGTGACTCCCTCAAAGCTCTAGTCACAAGAACAGTCACTAATGGTTTTCCATCAGTCACGTTAGTACTTCAACATCTTGTTTTCAAGATGCTTTTCCACGTTGTACTATTCACAACTCCCAGCCCTTCGCCTGGGGGTGATGAGACAGTCATTCTCATTTTTCAAAGAAGCCCTGTTAATTATAGAACAGGCCTGTGCATAGCATATTCCCTACAAATAGTTGTGGTGCACAGACTTAGTTGCTCTGCGGCATGTGGGATCTTCCTGGATCAAGAATCAAACCCTTGTCTCCCTCACTGGCAGGCAGATTCTTTAGCCCTGAGACACCAGGGAAACCTCGCAACAGGTTTGAATCCCCATTTAGTCCTAATCTGTAGAGACTGGGAAGCCAAGTTCCCCCAAATGGAGCCTCTCACTCTAGGCTGCAGAAAGGAAGGATCCTTGGGAGAGAATGCCTCTGGCTCCTAGAAGAGTCAAGTCTGCTTGGGATACATGATCAGGGTCCATCCTCAGCCAGGCCCTGAGCAGACATTCCATGAACCCCGTGGACTGCGGGTTGGTCTTCTAGCCTTCAGAGAAAATGGCCAACGGTCTGCTCAGTGCTCCCCAGGCCAGATTATGGGAGTCCCTTACCTGGAAGGAGAGTCCCTCACCCCCCTCCTCAACCTTTATCTCATAGGGCCACCCTGGACTTTGATTCTGACATGCAGGATCTAAGCCTGGCTCCACCCTGTCTCTGAGCAACCAGCAGCAGCTCAGAATGACACACGCCCACATCTGCAACTGGGTGTCAGGTGCATCTGACCCCCTCACAACCAGATCTGTGTTGCTCACTGAGCCATTATCATCATTTCATTACCAGTGATGAAAACAACAGCTGGCACTATTGTTTTTGTGTTTGCTTCTAACTGAAAGTTAGTTGATCTATATAACACTGTGTGAGTTCCAGGAGCACAACATAGGGATTCAATAATTCTATGCATTATAAAGTCATCATCATGATAAATCTAGTTACCATTCATTACTATACACAGTTATTACAATATTATTGACTATATTCCCCACGCTGTACCTTTCATCCCAGTGACTCATTCATTTGGCAACCTGGAAGGCTGTACCTCTTAATCTCCCTCACCCATTTTACTCCTCCCCCTGCCCGTTCTCCCCTCTAGCTATCACAGGTTTGTTCTCTGCGTCTAAGAGTCTGTTTCTGTTCTATTATGTTTGTCCACTGGTTCTTTAGATTCCACATCTGAGTGAAATCATATGGTTTTTGTCTTTCATTGTCTGACTTACTTCGCTTGGTACAATCCCCTCTAGATACATCTATGTTGTCACAAATGGCAAGGTTTCATTCTTTTTAATGGCTGAGTAATATTCCATTGCATATACAGGGTGGTGGTGGTGGTGCTGGTTTAGTTGCTAAGCTGTGTCTGACTGTTTGCGACCCCATGGACTGTAGCCCACCAGGCTTCTCTGTCCATGGGATTTCCCAGGCAAGAGTACTGGAGTGGGTTGCCATTTCCTCCTCCAAGGGATATTCCTGACCCAGGGATCGAACCCAGGTCTCCTGCATTGCAGGCAGATTCTTTACCACTGAGCCACCAGGGAAGCCCTCCATGGTTTATATACCATACCTTTATCTATTCATCTGTCTATAGACATTTAGGTGGCTTCCATGTCTTGGCCATTGTAACCAGTGCGCTAGGAACATAAGGGTGCAAATATCTTTTCAAATTAGAGTTTTTGTTTTCTTCAGATAGAGTAGAAGAAAGAATTAGAGTTGTTGCATTCCATGGTAGTTCTATTTTTAATTTCTTCAGGAAACTCCAGAATGTTTTTGCCAGTGGCTTCACCAACTTACATTCCCACCAACGGTGCACAATAGTTCCCTTTGCTCCACATCCTCACCAATACTGTTACTTGCTATCTTGATAATAATTGTTCTGAGGTGTGAGGTGATGTCTCACTGTGGTTTTGATCTGTATTTTCCTAATGATTAGTAACGCGGAGCAGCTTTTCATGTGCAATTGGCCATTTGTATGTCTTCTTTGGAAAAATGTCTTTTCAGCTCCTCTACCCATTTTGGGGGGCTTCCCAGGTGGCGCTAGTGGTAAAGAATCCACCTGCCAGTGCAGGAGACAGAAAAGATGCGGGTTCAATCCCTAGGTTGGGAGATCCCCTGGAAGGAGGGCATGGCAACCCACTCCAGTATTCTGGAGAATCCCCATGGACAGAGGAGCCTGGTGGGCTACAGTTCATAGGGTTGCACAGAGTCAGACATGACTGACTGGCTCAATTTAGCATGTGCACACACACACACCCTTTTTTTAATCAGTTTTAAAAAAATTTTTATTGAGTCATATGAAATCTTTGTATATTTTGGATTAAGAAAGAAAGTGAAAGAGAAGCAGCTCAGTCGTGTCTGACTCTTTGCGACCCCATGGACTTTAAGCCCACCAGGCTCTTCCATCCATGGAATTTTCTAGGCAAGAGTACTGGAGTGGGTTGCCATTTCCTTCTCCAGGGGATCTTCCCGATCCAGGGATCGAACCCAGGTCTCCCACATTGTGGGCAGATGCTTTACCATCAGCCACCAGGAAATCCCATATATTTTGGATGTTAATTCCTAATTAGATATATCAGTTGCAAATATAATCTCCCATTCAGTAGGCTGCCTTTTTATTTTGTTGATAGTTTCCTTTGCTGTGAAAAAATTTCCAGTTTGATTTCTTTGTCTCTGTATGTTTATTCTTTAATTCTTCTAGGTCTTTGTTAATTGATTCTTGCATTTTCTCTGTTTTGTTTTCAAGGTTTTTGATCATCTTTACTATCATTATTCTGACCATTTCTTTGTTTTTGATTTTGTTTCTCTTTCCTGAGGAGACATATCAAGAAAAAATTACTGAGGCCATTGTCAAAGAATGTACTACCTATGTTCTCCTCTAGGATTTTTATGGTTGTAGGTTTTACACTTAAGTCTTCAATCCATTTTGAGCTTATTTTTGTATAGGGTGTGAGAGAGTAGTCCAGTTTGATAATTTTTTTTCCAAACTTTAAACAGTTTGATTTTTTTTTTCCCCAACATCATTTATTGAAGAGGTTGTCTTTTCCTCGTTGCATACTCTTACTGCCTTTGTCATAGATTAATTGCCCACATAAATCTGAGTTTATTTCTGGGCTCTCTAGGCTGTTCTGTTGATCCACTTTTTGTGTAGTATCATAGTGTTTTGACTGCTGAAACTTTTAAAAAATATTATTTATCTGTTTGACAGTGCTGGGTCTTACTTGTGGCATCTAGGGTCTTCGGTCTTCATTGTGACATGCAAATTCTTAATTGTGGCACAATCTTATTACTGGAGCTAGTTTCCTGACCAGGGAGCAAACCCAAGCCCCCTGCATTGGGAGCCTGGAGTCTTAACCCCTGGACCAGCAGGGAAGTCTGTACCACAGCTTTGCAGGTTAGTTTAAAATCAGGGGCCGTTTGTTGAAACCCAACTCTACCAGGAGCAGTGCTCAGACTATAACCTCATCAGCCCTCATGGCTCACCTGTGAAAGGAACCCATGATGCCCAGCTAGACCACGGGATAAGGTCAGGTGCTCCTCCTTCTCCTCCCCCAAGGCCACCTAGGGAGGCTGGGCCACTTCAGTTCCTGGTTGGGGGAGTCCTCCCCTCCATGGCAGATCCTCTATCATGGCTTTGCTGTGTGAGCTCAGGAAGCTCACAGACCCTCTCGGGGCCTCAGTTTCATTACCTGCAGAGAGACTCAGGGGCCCCACCAAGATTGTAGATCTGAGAAAGATGGGATCTGCCTTTAGAGAATCTCACACGAGAATCTCTCTGCTTCTTAGAGTCACATCACATGTCAGAGACTCCCTAGCCCCACCCATTTCTCAAACCACAGCCCAGGAGGGTTCTCTCTGCCCCCAGTCTGTCCTGCTGGCCATATCCTCCTAACCCCAGGGCAAACTCTGGCCTGCAGACAGAGCCTGGAGCCCAGAGGAAACACAAAAGCCAGGGGTTGCCTGGGAGGGCCTGTGTCCTAGGAGGAGGCAGAGGGAGCATGTCTGCCAATGCAGGCCCTCCTGGGGGGGATGTCTTTAGACCCACCTCACCCTCTACCCAGTGGCTTCTGCCCACCATCTCGTGGCTGCCCCGCCTCCTGGTGAGGCCCCCATGCTCTTCTCTGCTGGACAACAGGGAACTGTTACCATGATGATTAGCAGTTTATTAACCATGAGGCCGCCCCAGCCTCCACGGCTGGGGAAACTCCCTGAGTGGGTTTCGAGTCCCCTTTGTTTTTGCCACCGACTCAGAACTCTTCTCTGGAATAAGCCAAGTTCCCCTGCCCCTTCCAGGGAACAGGTTACAAGAGGACGCACAAAGGATTCTGGACCAGCTCTGGGCGGGTGCAGCTTCCCTCTCTGGGGACGGGGAGCAGAGCAACCAAGGTGCCTGGGAGCCTCTGCCAGGTGCCCGGTGCTGTGCTGGGGCCATGGATGGGCAGAGTTCAGAGGCCAGCCCTGACCCCAGGGGAGTTCACAGGAGAAGAGGATGGAGAGACAAGGCCCGGCCCCACAGGGGACATACAGGTGAGACGAAGAGCTGAGGGGCCTGGAGTGGGGAGATGTTGCTTTTGGCCACCTTGGATGCCACCTGCAGCCAGTGAGCTGGGCCGGGTGGGTGGAAGGATTCATCCCAAGGGGAGGAGGGGTGGCATTTCACACTAGGGGAGCACTGAGTACAGATAAATGGGAGAAGCAGCATGGGAGGCTGCTGGAGCAAATAGTCCAGATGTGACACTGAGACAGTCAACTCCGTGGGGATAGGAGCGTGCTTTGCTTTGCTTACCACCATGTGTGTCCTGTCCCCAGTGCCACGCATGGTGCCTGCCACCCAGCAGGCTCCATAGTGAGGTTTGAGTGAGCACAGGCTGGAAAGGGAAGTTGGTGACATAGAGCAGAAACAGGGGGAGAAGTCCTGGAGGGCAGAGTGCATCTCTCAGCCTTCCTGGGGAGGCAGAGGAAACCAGGGACATTTTTGAGGTGGTTTCCTCACTGGGGATTAACCCATTTATTCCTCTTCGGTTCTCTCAGCTGTGAGACAAACTCCAAGGGACCTTCCAGATAAGTGTCCTGGAGTCTGGGCCAGTGATCAGGGTCTCAAAAGACCTTTGAGGTGCTATGAGGACTCTGGGGCTCCAAGGTCTGTTGGGGGCCAAGGGGGATCAGGAATGCTCCCTGGAGGAAGTGACAGGGAGAGGCTGCTGCAGAGGGGGTGCAGGGCAGGGGTGCTGCAGCTGGAGGAAGGGGATGGGCACAGAAGGGAAGCAGGCCAGGTGCAGGCCTGTTGGGAAAAGAGCATCAAGGGGGAATTAAATCTGAAGGGGAAGAAGCAGCGATGTGGACTGTCTTAACACCTCTGACTCAAGCTGGCCAGACACCTGCCTGTTCACCTACCACCCCTCCTGCCCTAACCCTGCTGCCATGGGGAGTGCCTTGAGGATTAAACTGGCTGGAAGACTCAACATCGCCCCAGCTTTAGCCTGAAGGGGTCAGACCGGCCTGATTCTGGGTCCTCCACTTGAAAGGTAGGGAGGGTCTTACCTCACCCCTGGCTCTACTACAGGCTGGGCGGGGTCCATAGATGCAGCTGTCACACCCCGAAACTTAGCCCCAAGCCAAGAGCAGGGACCAGGTTGCTGGGGTGTGGAAGCTCTTCATCACCTTCAAATTGCACATGACAGCTATGGGGCTGGCAAAGCTGTCACATGGGTTACTCATGTCAGCTGAGGCTCCAGGCGGTGCGATGACTTGTCTCCTACAGGAGATGTATGTAGCACTGTAAACACTCAGCTCCATCCTCTGGCAGGGGAAGCGAGGTTCGTTCTGCCCTGCCCCTGGGGGCTGAGGTGTGCAGGTCCCCAAATTTGTCTCCGTCTTCCAGTCCCAAGATGTGTCCCACTCCCCTCTCCTGACGATCTGACCTGCTCACTGCTGAATCAATTGTTCCTGATAGGTTATGGATCTGCTTGATTCCTCGAGTCAGAAACACAAGGGTCATCTCTGCCCCAGGGTCTCCTCCCCTCACCTTACTGAGTCGGCCACCTAGACACGACTTGAATCCATCTCCTTTTCACCATCCACATGGCCACCCCTCCATCTCTCTGCTGGACCACGGTCCCACATCCGTCTCCCAGCTCCCATCCTTGGCCTCCAAGTGCATCCTCACTAAAGCCCAGTCATCTTCCACAAACACAAATCTCAGCAAGGCTCTCCCCTCCCCAAATCCTCCAATGCCCCCTCATTACCCTCAGGATGGAGTGTAGATTCCCACCAACTTCTCAACTTTTGCCCCCAGCCCTGCCATCCGCCACATCACTTTGTCTCAGTCACATCAATGTTCTTTCAGTTCCTTGAAAAAGGCCAGGCTCTCACTGACACTACTCAAACCTTTGGGCAGGCTGCCCTACCACTGCTTCCTGTCTAGAACACTCTCTTGCTCCCCCACACCCCACCTCCGTTCATTCCTAAGCTCCTTCAGATCACAGCTTAAACCTCTACTTCCTTCCTTCAGTCCCAACTTTCCTCCATGTCCTCAAAGGTCACTGACTTCCCCATTCTGCTGTCTTTGCATTGTATTGTTATAGCTGGCTTATTGCTGTGAACTCCTTGAAAACAGGAACTCCTTTGTCTTTCAATTTGTACTTCCAGGCCTTAGCACCCAGTTGATATGCCATAAAATATGTTTATTGTATGGATGAAGGGTTGGGTGGTTGGATGGATGGGTGAACAGATGAGTGATTGGATGATGGATGGATGGATGTGTGGCTGGGTAAGTGGCCACATGGATGGCTGGATGGATGGATGTGTGGCTGGGTAAGTGACCACATGGATGGATGGATGGATGGACACTTACACAGTTCTGAAGTACAGCTTGGACTCAGCTTCTATTCTATCCCAGGGGCTTCCTTACCCCAGAACAAGTGATTTTTTGATCCAGTGTATATGTGTCCTCAGCTCATGAGATACACCTGAATCCTCTGTTACTAACGAGGTGGAGGAAACCAATCAAGGCACTCTTTTGACTTTTTTCCATGTAGTTCACAGCTTCCTTGTGGGTTGTGGCCATTTCTTGCTTCCTGCCAAACCTAAATTGCTTCAGTCGTGGCTTTGATCTCATTCATTCTTCATTCTAGAAGGGTCTTCCTCCCTCCACACGCTCCCACCCTCTGGCTTCTCACACTATCCCACCCCAGGATCCCCTTCCCCTCAGCTGACGACGTCATCCCTTTTGTCTGCTTCCATAAAACCTCTCCTTGACCCCAACTCCCCTCTCCCCTAACCTCCAGCATGCTTTACTCCTATTTCCCCTTTTATTTTTCCCCTTTTATGAATATGACCAAACTTCTCCAATGTGTGGTCTACACCTCCCACTACCAATTTCCTCTCTGCCCACATGTGATTGAATTCTTAGAACGTGGCTTCTGGTGCTGACACTCCAGGGATATGACTCTCTCTGGGCAGCTCAACCCCAGCATCCCATGGCCACTCCCTAAACTTCTCACCCTTTCCCAGAGGACAGTATGGGGCAGTGGTTACCAGCAGATGCTCTGGAAGCAGTATCTACAGCCCTGAGCCCCAGTCCGTCATCTACCTGTTCCTGGTTGTGTGACCCCGTGAACAAGACTAGGAACCTCACTGTCCTCGTCTGTAAAATGGGCATGTGGGTAAGACCCAGCCGCATGGTATTGTTAGGAAAATGAACTGAGATGATGAAGGCAAAGTTCTCAGTCTCCACCTGGATGGGTGAGTCTCCTTGTCATCACCGAGCATCCATTTCCCTTCTTGACATTCCTCCCTGTGGGATTTGGGATATGCTTTTCTCTTGCCTGAGCTCTTCGAGGCTTCCTCTCCTCAGTAATGGGCTTCCCAGCTGGCGCTATTGATAAAGAACACACTGCCAATGCCAGAGACATAAGAGACCTGTGTTCCATCCCTGTTGGGACGATCCCCTGGAGGAGGGCATGGCAACCCACTCCAGTGTTCTTGCCTGGAGAATCCCAAGGACAGAGGAGCCTGGTGGGCTAGAGTCCATGGGGTCCCACAGAGTCAGACATGGCTGAAGCAATTTAGAATGCATATACTCACACTCCTCAGTGATGTGTCTGAGCCCTCACCATGGGTGGGGCAGGGTTCTTAGCCGTTACGTTGATTAGTTTCCATTGTCCTCACAACAGCCCTAGGAGGGAAGAACTATTACTATCTACACTTTGCAGATGAGGAAACTGGGGACCAACCACAATGGTTGAGAAACTGGTCCAAGGACACAGAGCTAGCTTGTGGTACAAGTAGGCCTGGGACTCTATCTGAGGATGTGTTTTCACCTCAAGCAGCCCTTTCCCCTTCCAAGATGTCTCCACTCAGACCTTTGATCTTAGCACGGATGCTTCTTAAATCTCTCTCCGTAGCATGACAGATCAAACACACCCCCCAGGACCCAGCTGCCTCCTCTGGCTTTCTCTTGTCTGCACTGTCCGATTCCTTAGCTCTCTGCCTTGCCGTCTAGCTGGTTCTGTGTATGTCTGTCACCCATACTGGACTGGGGGCTCCAGAGAGGCTGAAAATTGTCCCCTCATGGTTCTTGCAGCCTCAGGAACTAGAAAGGCAGAACTAAGTTCCCTCTCAACCGACTTCCCTCTTTTTTTGCATAAGTTAGCCTCATTCCCTACCTCCCCATATGTCTCACTGGTCTGAAGCTTTGCCCTTGACTCATTCCTCGCCTCCAGCCCCCACACTGCATCAGGCACAGACTCTACTCGGCAGTGTCTTCAGGCAGCTTTCAGCTTTCTCACTTCCTCCTCATTCCCACTGGCTCAACTCACATCCTTCACACCGAGACAGTATACCAACACTCCCAATATATTTCCTCCTCTCTGGTCCTGTAGACACCACCCACCTGCCTGCCTGTGTCTGGTGGGTCTTTCTCAAGGGCTGCTCTGACTTCATGCTGCCCACCCTCAAGAACCATCACTGGCTCCCCGCGTCTTCCCACCTCCACTGGAAACTCTTCAGGCCAGTCTTTAAGCCCTGCCATCAGTCTGGTCCCTCCCTCCCTGGTCAGTCTCATCTCGAGTGTCCCCAGGGTTCAAATTCTACTCTGTGCCTGGGTTTGCAGCTCCTGTCCTCTTTTTTCCTGGATTTACCCGCCTCTTATCCCCAAACCAAATTCTATGCATTTCTTATCTATATATGTATTAGTCACTGCTGCTGCTGCTGCTGCTGCTGCTGCTGCTAAGTCACTTCAGTCGTGTCCGACTCTGTGCGACCCCATAGCGGGCAACCCACCAGGCTTCCCCGTCCCTGGGATTCTCCAGGCAAGAGTACTGGAGTGGGGTGCCATTGCCTTCTCCAGTATTAGTCATAGTCGTGTCCAACTCTTGGTGACCCTATAGACTGTAGCCTGCCAGGCTCCTCTGTTCACGGAATTCTCCAGGCAAGAATACTAGTGGGTTGCCATTTCCTCCCCCAGGGGGTCTTCCTGACCTATGGATCAAACCCAGTTTCCTGCATTGCAGGGAGATTCTTTACCATTTCTTATATATGGCATGCCATAAAAGATTAAGCAAGAGGGTTACTGTGGAGTCGAGGGGCTGGCAGTCAGATAATCTAGGTTTGAATTCAGCTCTGCCATCAGCAAGTTGGGGGACTTTCAAGAAGTCCCTCCTCTCTGAGCCTAGGTTTCACATCTTTAAAGTGAAAATAATAATAGTAACTGCATTAGAAGGTTTGGGTTTGCTTCAGCTGCCTTAGCACTATATCTGGCAAATAGTATGTGTTCCTGACGTTAAATATCATCTATATGCCACTGACTCCCAATTCCTCCCACCAACTCCAGACTTGTATATCAGCTGCCTACTCAATGTGTCAAACAGACATCTCAAACCACCAAGTCCGAAGCTGCATTCCCCATTCCCATTCACCCCCATACCTGCTCCTTTCCTGTTCTTTGCCAACCCCTCCATCCTGTTACTCAGGCCAGAAATCTGGGTGCCATCCTCTACACCTCTTTCTCTCACCCTCTACTTCCCTTCTGTCCGGTGATTGCCCAGCTCTGCCTTCAGAATCCAACCAGAGCCCAGCATCTCTCTCCTGGATTCCTACACTGCCTTCTCCATCATCTCCCTACCTCTCTCCTCACCTCCTACAATCTACTGTCAGCAAGGCTGTCAAAGGAAATGAGAGTGTCCTCTGATCAGAGCATCTCCATGGTTTTCCATCCAACTCAGAGGAAAAACCAAGGACCCCACAGCAGCCAGAAGGTCCTGTGTGCCCTGCCCCCCTTCTGACCTTGTTAATTTTGGCATTTTGTTTCCCTGGATACTTGTGTGACTCATTCCTTCACCTCCTTCAAATTTTATTTAAATGTCACTTTTCAGTGAGGTCCACCCTCTTTAAAATTGCAACCCACCCCCCCTCTTCCTCTTTTGCTTTTTGCTGTATATTTAATACTTACTACCCTCCAACGCACTATATACCATTGGCTTACTTATTCTGCCTGCTGCTGTTTGCCTGTCTCCCACTCATATCTCCCTATTCCCATCCCCACTGGAATGTAAGTTCCCAGGGTCAAAGGCCTTTCAGTGAAGCATATCCCCTGTTACATGGAGGGCATCCTAGTCGACTCCAATAAGAGGATGAATAATGGCTGGTATTGTTCCGGAAGCAGAGTACAGAAGCACTTCTCCGGTGTCTTGCCCTTCCCCGTGATGAGCGAGGGGAATCTCGCTCGTGCCTGGGCTTCAGCACTTCATCTGGGCTCCCGCTCCAGCCCTGTAAATCAGTTCCTTTTTTTCACTGCTGGAGTCCAACTCGCTCTCTCAAGGGAGAGTTGACAAGTATTTTCACAGGCAGGTGTTTAGTCTCCTGAAGGCACTGGGATCATTCTCGCCTGGGCTACCAGTCCAAGGCACTTAGCCCTCAGGTGCAATGACAGACCTTTCATTCGGAAGTCAGAAGTCTGCGGCAGCCTGCTCGGAGCCTGGCAGCCTGCCTGGCAGGGCCTCTCTTACCCAATCTGACGCTCGTGCTCCCAAGCTTTGTTCAGCACCAGGGTCATCTCTCAGAGCCCAGCATCCTGGAAAGAGAACATGGCACCCTGTCTAAGGAGCCTGGTGAGCCTGACCTCTTTGAAGGGCTAGGGGTTTCCCCACATTCCTCACCAGTCTTGGCCACTGCAGACAAGCTAGCAGGGACAAGGCTAGCAGCACTGGTCCGTATGACACGTGGCACAGACCTATGTGGATTATGGCTCCCCCAGTCGGGGCGGAAGGTTCAGAGCAGCTGTGGCCACATCTGAGCAGGACCCAGACCTGGGGAGTATGGGGCCAGAGGAGGCGGTCCTGCTCCCTTTCTAGAGAGGAGCCAGACCTCTGCAGCACTCCAGGCCTGGCCAGAGGGGCTGTGGCTTGTCCTGCCACACGTGGGGCTTTCCCCTCAACCCTACTTACCTCAGCATCCCTCCTCCTTCCTGCCTTGTCTCCATTCCTTCAAACTCCAGTCTCAATTTTTTTAAACTAAAACTATCCATGCTAACTCCAAAAATAGCTTGACATTTTTATTGGGATCACACTGAACGTATAGATGTCCTGAGGGAGCTGGGCATCTGTCCCACCCACTCCCCATCCACTCCTTGAAGCTTCCCTCAGCCTGTCCAACCTCTCCTCCTCCCGCCAGCCCCTGCTCATCCCTGCACTCCCCATGGGATACAGGCTAGGGAGAGGGGTGACTGGCTCTCTTCAATGTCTGAGGTTGGGCTCATTAAGGATGTGCTTCCAGGGTAGATGGGGACGAGCAGGGGAATGAGGGCAGGGAAGGGCTGGAAGCCGAGAGAAGGTGTGACTCCTCCAGGGAGCTTCTTCCTGGCCCCAGAGAGGCTCTAAAGTGAGAGTTAGAAGTGAAAGTAGCCAAAGTGAGTGGGGCTCTGGGTAGGACACCAGCACAGTTAACTGTATCCATGTGCCCATCGTCAGGTAAGAGTCAATATTTCAGCTCAGGGAAGCCCCATGCACCTCTCCTAATCCATTCCTCTATGGACTAGAGGACCCTGGATGGGGCACCCACTAGTCCCATGCATTTCTTCCTATTTTACTAATATGTGTGTGTCCCTAATCATATATATCACTGTTTATGCATGCTTTTATGCTTCATATTAATACTGTCATATGGTATCTATACTCTCATATTTTGCAGTGTTGAACTTGAGAGTCATGTGTGTGGACAGGTACCAATGTATTTCTTTGCTTTTACCACTGTATGCTGTTCTGTACAATGACTATGCTACAACTGACAAAAAGAAGAGTGACGTCTCTGAAGTTGGACTGTCTGCCGGGTTGGTCGAGTAAGTGCCCTTAATCGGTCTGGGCCTCAGCACTACCATCTAGAAAATGGGACTTCTATGGACCTTGTCTTAGAGCTGGGACAGGGATTAAGTGAGAAAGTTCATTCAAAGACTCACAGTGGTTTGTGACAGGGACAGTGGACCTCCCAACAAGGAGGCCAGTGTCTCCAGCAATAAATAAACTCCTCCTCTTTCCCATGCTCACCACCCCACCCAGGAGCCCCACTGCTTCTAATCCTGACACCCTGGAAAGAGGACCTGGGGCTGCCTACTGGGCATCACAGTGTTCATGCGATGGAACTCTAACTCTGTCAGGCTAATGGTAGTCATGATGATTTATACAAATAGGAAATAGGCTGCACAGGTACAGTGAGAACCAGGGGTGGGAGGAGAAGGGAAGACCCAGGCAAACGTCCAGGCAGGCAGAAGCCCCCACAATGAGATGCCTGAGATCCCAGGGCTGCTAGATTCCCCTGCTCACGCCTCTGTGGGTCTGGGTGACCATCAGAGCCTTGACCCAGTCCAGGCTTCCTAGGGGTCCTTGTTGGGCCTGAGGAGCAATTTATTGATGAGGATGTGGTGGAGGAGATTCAGAGGGATTTTGGGGTGATCACATCTTCACAGAAGGCCACTTTCAGTCTCTGACATCACTTGGAGACAATTAAATATTTTCACCAGGAAAGGCCTTGAAATGTACCTCCCCACCCCATGGATGGGCGGGCCCTGCATCAATCAGAAAGGGGCATGGCACAGGCAGCAGGTCAGAGAGTGCCAGTGGACACAGAAGGCTGTGGGCCCTGGCTCCGCCCGTCTTTCTCTCATTCCAGGACCCGTGGTGGGTGGTGGTCCCTGGAGCACAGATCAAGACACACAAATGCCTGCTCTCACGGATCTTACAGAAATTAGGCAGATCACACGAGGGTTACAATGAGGATGGGGGAATCAACATTAAGGGAGATGAACTGGAACCAGCAGGGCGGTTGGAATGCTCTGGGAAAACACAAACACTGACACGAACTCGTCAGTCCCTAGAACTGTGCCAGATCTCTGTGCCAAGAGGCCAAGGTTACCGTGGTTGGACTTCTGGGTTTTGGAGCTATGAGACTGGTTGGTCTAGATCATCTGGCAAACAGCTGGCGCTCCATCATTTTAATATTCTTCTCCACATTTACTTCCTTGTCTGTTGCAGGGATCACCAGCATATCTGAGTCATTAGAACTCCTCAGCATCAGTGTATTTCAGAGGAACTACAAAACCATTCTTTCCACATCCACTCAGTAAGAATTCCAGATCAAATCCATTAAAACTGGCAGGCTAAGGGTGGCCTTCATCTTGTCTGCAGACAGAGCAAGGATAGAGGGGTAAGTAAGTTTGATCTTGGAAAGCCTGTTTACCCCAGTTAAGGGAATGGTTCAAGTTTTCAACAGTATCATGCAGGTAACTGACAAGTCATTCCTGCTTAGTCCAAGTTATATATTTCTTCTTCCTGATGGCTGCATCAATCAGGATAGGCTAGGTTACGCTGCAATGACAATAGCCTCTAACTCTCAGTGGTTTAAAACCACAAAGCTTTGTTTCTTCCACATGAAGCTGCTGGGGCTCTTTCTGTGGCTGGAGGTTCTGAGTCACTCTCACTCTGGGACCCAGGGTAATGGTCCAGTCCGTCATCCTCTGGAATATTGCCAAGTTCTGGGCTCCAGGAACTAAAAGTTCTCAAGGGTTTCTCACCAATAATTAAATGTTTGAATCTGATTTGACAAACTTTATTCCCACTGCTGGCTCAGAATTGATTGTTTGGCACCTCACCAAGCCCAAGGGAGCAAGAAGAGTGGCCTTCTTGAATGCTTAGGGGCAACAAGCCAGAAATGCTCAGAGAAATTGATGTTGAAACTAACTTTCCTTTCTGTCCAAGTCTCAGATTCAGACATTTTGCTAGTCTGGTTCTAATTAGTTAGGATGCCAGCATTTTGACCTTGCCAAGTTCAAAATCAATTTAGAAGGAAAAAAGTTCCACCAACTTGAACAGCATCCATTAGCTTAGGGAAAAAAATTACGCAAGTCACAAATTATTTTTATCTGCTTGCTGACACTGTATCATGTCTTTATCTTCCTTTACTGAAAACCAAGAAGACTGATACATATATATATATATATCTCCTATAATTCCATAGTCTTATTTGGGTAACCATTAACAAAACTGAGTAGAAAAAGGACATTTCAAGCTCTTTGATCATGAATTCTACTTTACCAAAGTAGAACCCAAATCCTGGAAAGATTAAGCAACTTTCCTAAAGTCACACAGCCAAAGATCAGCATGTTATATTCTACTTCTGTATTGCTAAATAGCAAAATGCTCATTAGAAATAATTCTATTCTGTACCCCGGTGACAAAAGATCCCTTGAAGGTAAGAGAGAGACATCTCTTCCCACAGGTGCCCTGCTCTGGAATCCTCCTAGGTTCAGAGGTACCAGCACCTCCAGCCACTTTGGTGAGGTTGATGAGATCCTGCCTGGGTCTGGCAGCTGAAGTTTGCGGTCATTTGGGGAAAGGCAGCCTGGCACTAGATCTCTTCTTTAATCCCAGTACCCAGGAGCAAAAGGGCATGTGTACACACACACGTCGTGGCTCCCAGGCGCTTACTGTTCAGCCTCACACTGGAAATTCCCAACCATTCATTTGTGTTTTTCTGCCCGGCCTCACCCTTTTGGGGAATGTACAGAGGACACAGGAGAGGCAAAGGGGAATAACAGCAAAAGGCAGAGGGTGAGAGGGCTGCAGGTAGCTGTTGCCCAAAGGACCCTGCAACCCTAGGTGGGATGGAGGTAGGCTGGCCTGGTGCGGAGGGCTCGAAAACTCTGGCTAGGTGCCCAATCCCCTAGCTTGGCAGGCAGGGCAAGGCAGGAAGGGAAAGAGAAGAGAGGGAGGAAAGAGGCAACGGCTTGCAAGTGCAGACTCTCAGCTCTCCCACCCCTGAATTCAGCAGGACTGAAGTGGGGCTTGGGAGTCTCTACTTTTGACAATCTGTGGCTCACAATTTCAGAAACGGTGGTTAAGATTCAAGTCCTAGAGAAAGACTTCAGGTTCCAGTTCTGCTGCTAACAGTCTGTTTGACCTTAGGCAATTCCCATAGACTTTGAAAACCTTACTCTCATCATCTGCAAGTGGAAGCCTTTGTACATAAAGAATATTGCCTGGCATGTGGTAAACATTAAATAAACAATGGCTGTTTTAATAACAATAATAATATTACTATTATAATATGATATTATAATAATATTATAACATAACAATATTCATTGGAAGCTCTAGTACTTTGGCCACCTGATGTGAAGAGCCAACTCATTGGAAGAGACCCTGATGCTGAGAAAGATTGAGGGCAGGAGGAGAAGGGGGTGACAGAGGATGAGATGGTTAGATAGCATCACAGACTCAGTGGACATGAATTTGAGCAAACTCCAGGAGATAGTGGAGGACAGAGGAGCCTGGCGTGCTGCAGTCCATGGGGCCACAAAGAGTTGGACATGACTTATTGACTGAACAACCATGATAATTATATAAATAATAATATTATCTTATTAGTAATAGTATATTATATCTCAGAACCCTGATCACTCTATCAAAGTTTTCAGAGGCCTCAGGTGGCTCAGATGGTAAAGAATTTGCCTGCAATGCGGGAGATCTGGGTTCCATCCCCAGGTTGGGGAAATCCCCTGGAGAAGGGAACAGCTACCAACTCCAGTATCCTGGCCTCGAGAATTCCATGGACTATATAGTCCATGGGGTCGCAAAGAGTTGGATATGACTGAGTGACTTTCACTTCCACCTTCAAGTCTCCATCAAACTCTGCAGTAATTGTGGGGAATCCCTTCAGCTAAAGTTGAGCTCCACAGCTGAGAGAGAAAAATCAAACCGAAAATCCCTAGAGAGTTGATCTGGACTGAAGGAGAATAAAAATTTCTTTTGCTTTCCATTCTCTTCTGGAACATGAGGAGCTTAACCTTACCTGAGAATGTGATGAAAAGTCAGGGACAAATATTTTCATTTCAAAGCCACTGCTGATGTTACATGTTGCTGAAAGGGTAGTGTTCAGGTGTTGAGGGGACTTGACTTTGCCTCCAGCTCCTTCCTGGGGGTGGGAATGGGCAAAAGCAGGAGGAAATGGACTTGGGGTGGAACAAGAAAGCTATTGTGTGCTGCTAAGGGCAGTACTAGAATTTGCAGGCACTTCCCTGGTGGTCCAATAGTTAGGACTCTGGGCTCCCACTGCAGAGGGCATGGTCCTATCCCGGGTCTGGGAAATAAGGTCCCACAAGCTGAGTGGCGAGGCAGCAATCTCAGATTCTTGCAGGAATTTCAAAACCAAATGTCTATGGGGCTCGGCAGGTGGTGAAATGAGGGAAGCTGTATGTAAGAAAAATTAAGGGCCCATCATATGCTGTCTTTCCTGGTTCTGCTTTTGATGAAGACTTAGGCTCAAAGAAAAATATCCTCTCTATAAGAAAAACAAGAGAAGGGTAATGATAAATGGCAATTGACATGGCCACTGGAACTTGGAGCACCAAGAAGTGGAAGGGGTGGTAAAAAACTCAGGATTGTCACCCTGGCCTGCTCCATCTCAAGGGGCAGCCACAGGCTCAGGCCCTACCCACCGTCATCTTGGGGGTGACACCACACAGTGGGGCTTAGATGTTCCGAATCACTTAAGAGAACCTAGAAAATTGGGCTGGTGTGAATAATTTCCTATTTCTTAAATGTTGCCTCTAATTAAAAAAAAATACCATGTAGACATCAAACCTAAAATGCCTCTAATGCAAAACATTCTGATATTTAATAAACTACTAGTAGAGAACAAAAGACCTGCCAATTAAACTGTGACAAGTCATTGACTGTAAGACACATCTCGATTCCAAAGGTATTACAACATGAAGAAAGAAATGTGTATCTAAGAATCCATGCAATTATTTGTTCATTTGCTCAGTCATGTCCAAATCTTTGAGACCCCATGGACTACAGCATGCCAGGCTTCCCTGTCCTTAACTATCTCCTGGAGTTTGCCCAAACTCATGTCCACTGACTCCGTGATGCCATCCAATCATCTTGTTCTCCTCCTCTTCCCACCTTCAATCCTTCCCAGCATCAGGGTCTTTTCAAATGAGTCAGTTCTTCACATCAGGTGACCAAAGTATTGGAGCTTCAACTTCAGCATCAGTCCTTCCAGTGAATATTCAGGATTGATGCAATACTGCATAATAAGCTGGACTTGGCTTTTGGCACCTTACACAGTTTCTGGTCTACACAGCTGTACAGAGCAGCTCATGATGCCACCATACTTGAGTCACATCTCTGAGTACCCAAGACCCTTGAGAAGTAATCCCTCTTTGATCTTTATCTGGACCAGCAGTGAGTTGAGGCTGTAAAGAGGAAAATGTGGCCCAGTTTGTTCCCGTGGGTCACTAGATCCTTAATGGTGATACCAAGGCCCTCAAGATGGTGGTTTAGTAGGTCTGGGCAGTGGGAGGGGGCAGGGTGGGGGACTTCATAAGGGAATCTAATTCCTGCCAGGAATGGAAGCTGCTGGAAATCTCTCACCTGTTGTTTTTTTTTTAAATTTTCTTTACTTTATTGTGTTGGTTTTGCCATACAATGACATGAAACCACCATGGGTTTACATATGCTCCCCCTCCAGAACCCCCCTCCCTCCTCCCTCCCGATTCCCTCCCCCTGGGACATCTCGGTGCACCAGCCCCGAGCATCAGTCCTGGGCTGGTGATTGATTTCACATATGATAGTTAACATGTTTCAATGCCATTCTCCCATATCATCCCACCCTTGCCCTCCTCCACAGAGTCCACGAGTCTGTTCTATACATCTGCGTTTCTTTTGCTGTCTCACATGCAGGGTTCTCGTTACCATCTTTCTAAATTCCATATATATGCGTTAGTATACTGTATTGTTGTTTTTCCTTCTGGCTTACTTCACTCTGGATAATAGGCTCCAGTTCCGTCCACCTGAGTAGAACTGCTTCAAATGAATTTTTTTTTAATGCTGAGTAATATTCCATTGTGTATATGTACCACAGCTTTCTTATCCATTCATCAGTTGATGGGCATCTAGGTTGCTTCCATGTCCTGGCTATTGTCAATGTGGCGATGAACATTGGGGTACATGTGTCTCTTTCAATTCTGGTTTCCTCGGTGTGTATGCCCAGCAGTGGGATTGCTGGGTCATATGGCAGGTCTATTTGCAGTTTTTTAAGGAACCTCCACACTGTTTTCCATAGTGGCTGTACCAGTTTGCATTCCCACCAAGTGTAAGAGGGTTCCCTTTTCTCCACATCCTCTCCAGCATTTATTTTATTTTATTTTTTAAAATTTTCTTTACTTTATTGTGTTGGTTTTGCCATACAATGACATGAAACCACCATAGGTTTACATATGCTCCCCCTCCAGAACCCCCCTCCCTCCTCCCTCCCGATTCACTCCCCCTGGGACATCTCGGTGCACCAGCCCCGAGCATCAACCCTGGGCTGGCGATTTTTTTAAATCTTTTAAATTTTTTAAAATTTCTTATAGCGGAGTATAGTTATTAACAATGTTGTGTTAGTTTCAGGTGTAGAGTGAAGTCTCACCTGATTTTATGCATGCCCATTGTCACATACTTAGGCAGAGCAGAGCTAGGCTAGAGGCTCAGCCATCCTCACCCCTGTTCCCAGGGCCCCTTCTCCTGCTGCCCCTCTGCCCCAGGGGTCTCCAGTGCTTCCACAGAGAGTCTTTTGTTTGTTTGTTTTGGCCACACTGCCCTGCAGCATGTGGGACCCCAGGGCCAGGGATCGAACCAGCGTCCTCTGCATTGGAAGTGCAGAGTCATATCCACTGGTCCACCGGAGAAGTCCCACTTCCCCAGAGAGTCTTGGCTCCTCCTTTGTTCCATCTTCCCAGAGGCCCGGGTCGCTGAGTCTGACACAGGAAAAACAACTGTATTTGACCCACAAGACTTTTCAATTTTATTAGTAAAATACAAAATGGCACAGACATTGGCAATAGGGTTGGAAAAGCAAAAGGATCAACCAACTCCTTCTAAAGCCCTCCCCAAATTTTCTTTGTCCCTGTCTTTCTCCAGAGGACCTCACAAAGTCCGTGGAAGGGGGACCAGTTGTCCCCAGCTGCTTTGTCACAGGAGGGAGCCCCATCACAGGGGCCCCATCTCTTGAAGGCTCCTCATAAAGAAGAACCCAAAAAGTGCGTTCAGATCTGCTGCCCTCTTCTCTGAGTGGTCAGAGTGCCCACAACCCGAGCCAGGCCCTCACGGGTGTGGAGGAGGGCCAGGCAGTCAGGGAAACTGGCTTCCCTCTCCCCCTGAGGACCAGGGCCGCATGTGCAGTCTCTCAGCATTTGTCTGCAAAGGAGCATACCACCTGTACCTGGAGGAGCCTAGCCCATGGGAGGCTCCTCTGGTGGGGTGCAAAGAACACCTTCAGAGACAGTCTGAGGAAGGTGGGGAGCTGCCACCAGAGATCTGCAGGGTGAGACTTGCAGGTCCGGCTCTGATGGTGGCTGCTGGCCAGTCCAGAGAGCCTTCAGCCCCACCCAGGCCTGCCTGAGTCTTCAGTGACTAAAGGGAACCTCTGACATTATGCCCACAACTTCCCCTCCCCTGCCCGTCCCTCCCCACAGGACAGAGTCCCTTTCAGAAATAAACACGGGAACCTCAGGTTTCCATGGTAGATTCTGATCTCATGGAAAACATCATGGAAATTCCTGGCCCTGCCTGCAGCGGGGGCGAAGGGGAGGCAGGAAGAGCTCAGAGTGCAGAGGACAGTGTCTTCAAGGAGTGAGAGGTGGGAGGGGAACCCAGGCTGCGGGAAAGAAAGAGAAAGTGCTGGACCTGGGTCCCTCATGAAGGAGTGAAGGAGGAAGGGGTGTAGCTACTGCCTGCAGCTGCTCCCTGGCTCCTTTCTCAGAGCCTACAGGCCTCCCCTCCTCCTATACCCTGTCACTTGTGACCTGGTAGACTGTCACAAGTCGCCGGGAGGGCTGGGGGCAGGACCTCCTGGTCACAGCATCCATGGATGTGCCTGTCTCATCGATGGTCGAGAGCATCTCTACTGCTGATGGTTGAGAAGCTGCACCCAGAGTCTGCAGAAAGGGGTCTCTGGATCAACTAGTGATGCCTGACAGGGGTAGAGGTTATTGCCACATATCTACCATCCCTCTTCCCTTTCACAGATGAGACACCAGAGAAATGAATGCCTTGATGGACTGGTGAGGGCCTGGGACTAAACTTCCAGCCTTCGCACTCATAGTCAAGGTTCCTTCACAGATGCGGAGGTTGGGGGTGGGGGGTGGGGGGTGGTGAGGGTGGAATCAAAGCCAGCAGATTACTTCACTTCTCATTCCCAAAATGCCTGCCCAAGGGCAGAACCTTCGCTGGGAGCTTTCCCAGGAAACGCCACACTAACCTCATGCAAGAAAAGACAGGTCCTTGCCTGGGGCGTGGGGTCTATACAGGGGACATGGAAAACTAGCACCGCAGGTGGCCGGGGTGCCTGGCGACTGCAGCGGGACCAAGAGATGCCATGAGGTTTGAGGGAGTGGGCAGGAGAGGCCTGACCTGAGGCTCGTTTGCGAGAAGGGATGACTGCAGTAACACAGGGATTGGGTCAAAGAGGCTGGGCGTTCGGTAAATAATTGTTCACGGGGGCCAGCTCGGTATCTAAGGGACCATCTAACCAGCAAACAGCAGAGGGACGTTTTTGCTGGGGAAGCCACCTGCTCTGTCCACAATAGGTCACGAATGGTCAAGGGTGGCCTCCAGAAGCTGGGAGTAGACCCACCCAGATGACCCCGCCTCCTTGCTCCAATCATCCCAGCTTGGGCCAGGCCCTTGGGTGAGGGTGAGTGTGAGGATGGGGGACCCCGGGCCGCTGAGTTGAACGACTGGACGGACGTAGGCAGGAGGGGAGCTCACACTGGCACCAGGACATATGAATTACTGCCACAGCTCCGGGGGACGTAGCAGATCCCTTCCACCACATCCCCCACCATCTTGCGGGGGCAGCTCTGCAGTCTCTGGTAGGCAAACATGGCCACCCCCAGGCAGAAGAGGAGACCAAGGAAGGCCAACAGCCCTACAGCCTGCCTTCGCGTGGCCACCTGGGAGTTGGGGATGGATGTCATGAGGATGCCCAGACTCTGGGGGCCTGCGGTGGCGAGACCGGGTTCCTTGGCCATGGGGCGCTCCTCAGCCTTGGGGGTCCAGCTGCCTGAGGCCAGTGCATCCATGCTGGGGGTCCCTTCAGAAGATACAGTGACCTCGAAGACACTGGACATGGTGGCCGACCCCAGGAACGCATCTGTGTGAGCTGAAGAGGGACTTGTTTCTTTGGACCCTAGAGAGTTCTTTGATGAGTCCTGTACCTTGATTCCCTCAGTTAGGCTTCCAGGCCCAGTGCTGTCCTCTAAGACAGTGTGGCAAAGAGTCTGGGTCTGGGTGGAGGCGACTGGGGTGGAGGGGACCAAGGTGGGGAGGGCCTGGGTGGAGGGGACCTGGGTGGGGAGGGCCTGGGTGGAGGGGGCCTGGGTGGAGGGGACTGAGGTGGGGAGGGCCTGGGTGGAGGGGGCCTGGGTGGAGGGGGCCTGGGTGGAGGGGGCCTGGGTGGAGGGGACTGGGGTGAGGAGGGTCTGGGTTGAGGGTCCCAGGGTGGAGGGGGCCGCGGAGGCTTTCCCCTCAGTCCAGAGGCCTGCCCCAGGTTGGGCGGCAGCAGAACTTTGCCAAGACGTGGCGGTGGTGACGGCAGCCTTGTTGAGAAGCTCAGTTTTCTGAGTCCCTCCATCTGGAGCTTTTGAAGTAGAGGAGGACCTGGTCCCCATGGAACCAGCCACTCCTGGTGAAGTCCCCAAGGCACTCTCTGCACCCAGACCACTGCTTTCGCCTGTGAAGTTCGCCTCTGAGGCAGCAGACCAGTACATCTCCCTGGCACCCAGGGTGGTCCTGGGCTCACCCTCACCGATTTGCCTCTCGAATGTGCCACTCTTTTGAGTCACAGCAGCCTTGCTGTCTAGTTGTTTCATGACTTCCTGGACCCATTTCTCCTTCGGGTCAGCACAGAATGATTTACCCTTCACAGTCTTCAGGCTGCAAGGAAGGAAGACAAGGGAGCCAGTGATGCTTAGATGCCATGTGGAGTAGGAGCATCACACAAAAGCTCTGCAGGTGAGCCAACCTGGCCTGAAATCAAGTCCCCACCACTTACTAGCTGTGAGCTGTGAACTTCTTAACTGGGGCAGCCCAGCTTACAGAATTTCTGTGTTCTCACTTGAGAACTAGAAAAAGAGTCCTGTCTTCTGCAGGGTGACCAACCATCCCAGAAAAACTGGGACTGAGGGGTCTTTTTGTGAAAATTCCAGCAAACCAGGACAAGTTGGTCACCCACTTCTGTGTTATTGTAAAAAATGAAAATGATGTAAAGCCCCTGGTTCAGAGTACATGCATGCGAACTTAGTCACTCAATCGTGTCCAACTCTGTGTGACCTCATGGACTGATACGCATCAGGCTCCTCTGTCCATGGAATTTTCCAGGCAAGAATACTGGAGTGGGTTGCCATTTCCTACTCCAGGGGATCTTCCTGACCAGCAAGATAATAAAAATGTAAGTAATAATGTCATGAACATGAAGATGGGGGCTCTTAGATGAGATGTCCCAGGTGTTCTCTGCCACCACATGTATGACTGGCAAGCTTGGTGGTGGAAAAGACTCAGTGTCATAACCTCCTCTTCCTTCTCTCCCTCAGTTGAAGGCTGCCTTCTGGACCTCTTTCCTCTCCTAGAGTGTATCCTCAGGCTGCAAGGCCCCTAGGGTGCTACAACCCTCTATATGGTGGCCCTACTGGGACCCTGAAAGTGAAATGTGATTGAAAGTGTTAGTTGCTCAGTTGTTTCTGACTCTTTGTTACCCCATGCACTGTAGCCTGCCAGGCTCCCCTGTCCATGGGATTCTCCAGGCAAGAATACTGGAGTGGGTTGCCATTCCCTTCTCCAGGGGATCTTCCCAACCCAGGGATAGAACTCAGGTCTCCTGGATTGCAGGCAGTTTCTTTGTGGTCTGAGCCACCAGGGAAGCTCAAAGAATACTGGAGTGGGTAGCCATTCCTTCTTCTAGGACCCTGAGTTTCATCCAAATCTTGAGCTTCCTTTGAAGCCTGCGTGTGGCTGGTTTAGTACTAAGACCACAGCTCAGAGCTGGCTGGGACCCCTGCTCCACACCCTGGCCTGTACTGGAAATTTTGTCTGGTTAAACTTCATACCTTTTCTGAAAGATAGCTACTACATACATCCCCATTTTACAGATTAGAAAACTGAGGCTTAGAGGGGTAATATAAATGTGCCTGTCTCCAATATGCTAGGAAGCCAGAGAGGTCCAGAAAGCGAACATGACCCTGAAGACCCCACAGGCACAGTGCTGTCCCAGTGCCATCATCCCCTCTCTAGAGCATCCCACTTCCCCTTCGCCTACAAAAGAGAAGCAAATATATAGGGTAGCCTGGGGGAAATGAGGTTTGACAGGTGAGCAGAGAGGTCAGGCTGTAGCGCACTTGTCCTCTTAGCAATCAGTGGGAGGAAGTACAATTTTCTTTAGCTGGGACCCTGCTTTGAACAGGCTGTTTCCTGTTGCCAGGAGTCAGAGTCTGGCTGAGACTGCTTTAAGACCCAAAGGTCAGTCCTGGGGAAAGGCCTCAGGGCTGGGTGACTGGGCGGTAAGCAAGAGGAACCCCAAAGGAGCAAGCAGCCAAGATGGCCAGGAGTCCCAACACCCAGAGGGGAAGCCAGCTTGGCTTGACCCCTCCGGGAAGTCTCAAGTCTGGGAGGGATTCTGTTTCCTTATCTGTTCAGTGGAGATAATAACCTTGACCTCTCCTATTGTCAAGCAGCTTCCAGGCACACTGCCAGGCGCTTTAGTTACACTATCTCCTTTTATTCTCCTCAAAACTACCCATTTTAACAGATAAGGAAACCAGAGCCCAAAGGGTAGAAAAGATCACTAGGACCACCTAGACTGTAAGCGGTGAAGGCAGAATTCACACCAGATCTGCTGGCATCTAGAGCCTGCCCTTTCAGAACACCATGCTTTTCCTCTCCCATGAAACCCAGCAGGTTCCAGCGTTGCATAAAACACCCTTTGGCCCAGTAGGAATTACCACCCCAGGTGGCTTCTCTAGGCCATTCAGGAAAGCCACAGCTCATGTCTGCCCAGGGTACAGATATTAAGGTCAGCGAGGAGGCCAGCAGGTCAGGAGCAAGAGGACCACTTGCTGAAAGCCCTTGGCCAGGAGCCCAGTTTGGGGTGACAGGATGTGGACATGGATTAGCAGAGACCAGGGGCCTGAAAGGAATACAGAGGCTGAGAGCGCAGTACCTACATGACAGCTCCATCATTGCAGGACTCCCGATTTCGTTGGTAGCCGACTAGACGAGACATGGGAATCTTCTGGGTCATTTTGTTGCAGGAGAAGTTACACTTGTTCACACCGTGTTGCTGTCCTGACCCCACAGAGGCCCCCAGTCAGCCGGACTGTCCATGGACATCTGGCTTCCCAGCCCCATGCCAGCTTGTCCCAGCCACACCCTCCTAGCCAGAACCAGTGCCCCACACCCTTGAACCTCAGCCCCCTGTCCCCAGCCAAACCTCTCTAGGCCTCAGTTTCCCCATCTGTAAAATAGGGACAGCAATAGAATCTACCTCACAGGGTTGTTGCAAGGATGGAGGAAATGAATTCTTATAAAGCTCTTATTGCCTGGCACATCTTGTTTAATTTTAAAATTCAATTGTTGGAGTGGGTTCACCAGGGGAGAGGAGTGTGAAACTGACAAGGATCTACCTGAGGTTACACAGCCAACAAGTGACAGAACAGGCTCTCCTGCCAGGCCTGGCTCCCGGCCCTTTTGGACCCATGATGCTGCCGTTCCCCCGACCATGCTCTTACTCTAGTAAGTCACCTACTCAACTCTCACCCCCTCACATTGGGATCCCATCCCTCCATCTCAGCCTGATCCATTTCCACAGCCTCTGGGACACCCCTGGATCTCTGTCCATTCACATCCCATGTGTATTCTCTGCATACATCACGGCACCTACCGAATGTCACATATATGTGCCCAGCCAAAAAAACCACTTAAAGACATACATGCCACCAGGCCAACGTCACAGATAACAAAAAGTTTAAATATATAACAACAACCACCTTCTAAGCGGTGTGCTGAGTAGACAATACTTTGTTCTGCCATTAAGAGCCAGGATGAGGGTTTCCCTGGTGGCTCAGTGGTAAAGAATCCACCTACCAATGCAGGAGTCATGGGTTCTATCCCTAATCCAGGAAGATCTCGGATACTGTGGAGCAATTAAGCCCGTGCAGTAAAACTATTGAGCCTGTGCTCTACAGCTGGGGAGCCGCAACTACTGAGTCTGAGTGCCCTAGGGCCTGTGCTCAGCAACAAGAGAAGCCACCGAAGTGAGAAGCCTGAGCACCGCAACGAGAGAGTAGCCCTTGATTGCCTCAACTAGAGAAAGCAAAGTGCAGCAAAGCAGACCCAGCACAGCCAAAAAGTGAATACAGAAATAAATAAATTGTATATAAAAAGAGCCAGGTGAGTTGGGAAGCAGCTCCGAAGAGGAACCAAATGGGCTATTTGGATTCCCAAGACAAGCTAGGGGAGCAGGAGTAGGGAGGAGGCATAGAGATGGGTTGTGCATGGAGTTGGGGCAGAATGGGATAGGCAGGGCCTTAAGATGGCTGGATCCCATGTGGAGCCAGACAGAAACCCCAGGACAGAATGACGGTGACTCAACAGACAGTTGAGAACCCAGATATTTTATATAAACATTCAAAGTGGTTTGCACTGCATCTCTACCTTCCCCTAAAATCTCCAGCAAAATTTACTCTGCTTGGTATAAGTTTGAGAGGGGTAGGCCAGAAAATGAAGAGCTTGAGTTTCTGATCAGAGTCAAGATCACTTGCAGCTGAAGCAAGACTTCGGAGGGTTTTGAAAAATCTAGAGGTTAGGACTTCCAGGGCAGTGGAGCCAAGAGAACAAACTTATTTTTGCAGAACTTGGGAGGTCCCCAGTGATCCTTGGGTTCCACCAAAACACACATCACTCTTGCACAAATACTTAATGCACATGGACACACAAACCAAATATGCTCTGCCTTCCCAAATACAGGCATGCATGCACACTTTCTAAAATCTGTCACCCCTTCTCTCATCAAGCCCCCTGCCTCAGCCCACCCTGCCTTGTGGGGAGCGGGGGCAGTCAGGGCTTGCAAGGTCAGGGCCAGGCCATTAGGGGGCATCACTGGTAGCCCCCGAGGTGGGCAGGGGGGCTCCCCGCTGCTGGTCCCTGAGTCACCAGCTGCCCTTTCTCTCTGAGGAACCAGGATGTGAAAGTTGCCCTGCTGCCTTGTCACCTTACTTTCCCCTCAGCGGGACCTCAGAATGACTCAGCAGCAGCCTCCCCGGGTTCTGCTGAACAGAGTCAAGAGTCAGTCCTCTGGACTGGAGTGGCAGGTGACTTCCTGGGGAATCCCCAGAAAAAATGGTGCCCCTGATGACCTGGAGCCAGGGGAAGGCTGCTCAGTGGGCAAGAGGGACAAGCTGGGGAAGCTCAGTGCCTTTTCTGACTCTGCATCCACTATGCCCACCTCTAGGGCTTAATGAGCCACAAAGGCAGTCTGTCTCACAGCCCCCACCATCTGCCACAGTGCCTGATGGCCTTGGCCAGGTTCTGTTCCTGCTTTTGCCTGGGAAGGTGGTGTAACTAACTGAGCAGGCTTTCCTTCTAGGAACTGAAGTTTTCTTTCCTATAACTGGGGATAATGTCTTGACCAGCCAGTCATCTATTAACTGTCATGTGAATGCAGGAGGACAGGGACCATGTATGTCTTGGTGTCACAGTATTTCTCATCATTAAGCATAAGGTGGATATAAATATTCATTGAATGAAATAATGTCTCAGTCTACTTATCCCTCCACCCACCTCCCTACCCATCTATCCATCCATACATTTATCTGCCCCCTCTTGTCAATCTGCTACCCATTCCCTGCCACCCACCTATCTACCTCCCACCCATCCCTACTCACTCCAGTCCGTCAATCTACCTGTGCCCCCCTCACCTACCTACCACCTTTCTGGCATCCTCTACCCCCTTCATCTACCCATCCCTCCATCTCTCTCCAGCTCACTCACACATCCTTCATCCATCCATCCACTCCTTGATTCAAACAACATCTGTTTGAGTTACTTTTGAGTATCTACAAAGACCCAGGCCCTCTTGTCCTTAACTCTGAACTCCTTCTCTTGGAGGTGCTGATGCTGAGCTTGGAGAGAGTACCTCAATCCCAATAAGTTCTATCAGATTGTCATGTTCACTCGGTCAACCAACAAATGCTGACCTGCCTCTGGCCAGGCCCTGTGAGGAGTCGAGGGATGAAGAAGGCCCATCTCAGCCTCAGAAGTCTCTCAACCTGATGGACAGCTAAGACAGAACCACAGAGTATCAGAACTTTTCTTAGTAGACCACCTATGGTGTATTAGACCCTATGCTCAGCCCACACACATCTGCTCTCATTAATTCCTGCAAAAAGATTACTTTTATCCTTATTTTAAAGATGTGGAAGCTGAGAATCAGAGAGGTTTAATGACTCGCCCAAGGCCACACAGTTGCTTAGTGGCAGATCTGGTTTTCCTCCCAGTCCCAAGGACAATCTGCTATTCTAGGCTGCCTTAAACATCAAGAAAAAACACCATATTCCAGAATAGACCTCAGAGAAGTGGTTTACATGAGGGAGAGACCATCTCCAACTACAAGTGATCAGAGGAGGTTTCTTGGAGGAAGTGTACATTAGGCTGGAGCTCAAGGACTGTTTAGAGGGTTATAGGCAGGAAAAAATGGGAATGTTCTGGGTCCTTGGGTTTTTGGGTGATAGAGAGAGAGCTTGAGCCATTGCTCATCTATGTGTCTCAGACGAGTAGCTGTCTCAGGTTCTCTGAGCCTCCCTTCCCTTCCCTGTAAAATGGACATGATAATAATTGCTTCATGGGATAGTTATGAGAATAAAGCTTTTAAAATATCTGGACCCTTAGAGCAGGGTTTTCTCAACAGCAAACACCACTGAAATTTTGTACCACGTAATTCTTTGTTGTGGAGGCTGTTTTGTGTACCATAGGATGTTTGACATCACCCTTGGCCTCGATGCACTAGCTGCCTGAGTATCTATCTCCCATCCAAAACGTAACAACAAAAATGAGGCCAGAAATTGCCAAATGTTTCCTTGGGGGCCAACTCCGGCACCGAGGACCACTGCTCTAGAGATACCCACATGATTCTCTCCCTTGCCTCCCTCAATGCCCGCTTCTCCCCTGACTCCCTACATAAAATCTCAACACCTTTCACACCACCCTTTGATCCCTGTTTTTTTAAAATCACAGCTTTATTTTTTTTCCCTTCTAACAGACCAAATCCTTTACTAATTCATTTTGAGTATTACCTGTCCTTTCCAGTTGATATGCAGCAACCCCAAGGGCTGGGATCACTGGCAGTTTTATTCACTGATGTGGCTCCAGCACCTAGAATCGTGCCTGGCACACAGTAGGTGCTTATCTACTAAATGAATCTACAAAATGCACAAGGAAGCCACTTTGTACATGTAAAATCCCAACCAATGGGAAATAGAGGAATTTTTAATTTAGATTCGACCTGGGCCTGGATCTGACACTCTCGATTTATCCTCCTCTGCCTTTCCCACCCACTCTTACTGCTAATCAGGGGGGCAGACGACAGCAGCTTAATTCAGTTTTTTTTCCCTCTTTCTTGTCAGAGCTTGAGTGGGAGTGAATGCGTCAGTGCTCAGGGAGGAAAATTCTCTGTTCTGACTTGTATCTGCAGGTTTGTTATATAAAGCAGAGGAGCCTCCTGCCTGACACAGCCCCGCAAACCCACATTTGGGAACTGACGCAGCCACCCTGCACCAGCCAGGGTGGTAGCTACAAAGTCCCCAGCTCCCCTCCCTCCCGGCCTCTCTGGCTTGTGGTCCAATCTCTAAGTCCTACAGGGGCTTCCAGGGGGTCTCTCTGAGCCACATATGTCAGCGTGGCAAAGAACTTCCAAGATGAACCTGGCCAAATGCCCAGTTGTAAAGCAGGAGAGACAAAGCCTCAGAAAGGTTGGAATAATGGGAATATCTCTCAGCAAAACCAGTGGCCAAGATTAGGGTGGGCACCTGATGGTTTTGAAGCCTCAGGCTCCTGGATAGAGCCTCCAGAGTTCCCCCCACCCAGGATCCCTCCTCCATCCTAGCAGAGAAGACCCCCGCTCAACCCAGCTGAGTAGAAGCGATCCTCTTCCTTCTCCCACTTGCCAAGTGTCCTCAGCCTCACCACACACATATAGGCAATAGCTATATTTAAAGGTGCAGCAGCTGGGACCAAAGAAGGCAATACTGTACTCAGTTCACAGCTATGGCCAAGCAACCTCCACCTGACTCCTCATCTTCCAGTCCTCACTGTCCCCAAACACCTCAGGGCTCTGGGGTTCAAGCCCAGGAAGCAGGAAGGCCAGTAGCGCTTGGCCTGCACCATCTCCACTTGCCTGTTCTCTGCCTCACCAGTGGCTTTTCCCCAAACAGAGGGACTTGGGGGACAGTGTGCTCCATGGAGGTGTCCTGGAAGCCAGAGACTGGTGCTCATTTACCCAGACTGGCTGTGTGTGCTAAGGCAGCTCCAGCAGCCCCCTGCCCTCTCTGAGCCTCAACCTGTCAGATGGCCTGGGTATTCCCAGAGGATAGGGCAGACTCAAACAGCTCTTGAAGGCAGTGAGAGCCACATAAGTAGGCGCATGCATCCACGCTCCCTCCTGCACCCACTCTTACCCTCTCCTGTCCTACTTGCTGGCTGTGTATCTCCAGGTCAGTTTCTCAACCTCTTTGGGCATCCATCTTACTCATGTTGGGTGGGATAGGTACATCATGCCCCCCAGGTCTTAGGCTCCAGAAAGCAAGTAACTGGAGGTGAAATCATTTTTCTAAACTGTGCTTTGGAGGAGAAAGACAGTATCCTGAGCGGGGTGGGAGGTGGGGAGGGGACGGACATGAGCAGAGGGATTGGGGGCTAGATCAGAGGCACAGTGATGAGCCTAATTTATGAGCTGCAATGACCTTGACCTCCATTGGTCCTGGGCTCCTTTTCCTGGGGAGGCCTTGAAATTGAGCAGGAGAAAGTCCCAACTGTGGCCTGGCCTGGGGCCAAGCCGAGACTACAGGCGTCAGGACTGAGGGTTACATATTAACCCTGGACAGGGATATGAGCCCACAGCCTGCCAGGGCTCCATCCAAGTGCCCACCGAGAGCCTCCTCAGGCTTCCCACCACCCCCACCCTCCCGGCACCCCCACAACTGGCATCGTCTGCTGCCCACACCACCTCCCTGCACTGCCAAGTGGTCGCCACCTTGCCCACTGGGCCAGGCAGGGGCAGTCTCTGGTAAGAGTAAATCTTTCCAGCCAGAAGGCAGACCACACAACCAGAGAGGTGTCCAGCTGCATCCCCCCCACCCCAGCTCCAACCTCCCCCACCTGGCATATACATCAAGAAGGGGCTGCCAGGGATCTCAGCCTTACCCGGGGAAGCCTCTGGGGGCCCTGATGTCAGGTTGAGGGGCAGAAGTGGGGCTAGGGGCTCCCCTTGCCCTGCTCATGGCTAAGTCCACCCCACTCACCAGCTAGCAGCACAACCAAATGGCAGAGGACAGCCAAGCAGAGCAGCCACGAGAGAGGTGGAAGACCCATGGCTGAGGCGGGCGGGGGTCCAGGGGCGGCCAGGCAGGCGGCAGGGGCCCTTGTCGAAGCTCAGCGCTGTCCCCTGGCCGCCTGAGCTCTGCTGCGATTTATAATGGGGCTCCTCTGCCTCCGCCTCCGCCTCCAGCCCCCGCAGGCAGGCGGTGGGAGGGGAGAGGAAGGGAGCGTGTGCAGCAACTGGATTCCTCAGGATGTTGCCAAGGAACCGAGCGAGCGGCTCTCTGGTTCTGGGTTAGGGGGACCGGGCTGACTCCGCATATGGGGACCTGCCTGGGAGACTGGACCAGGCCTGTTAGGGTTCAAAGGGCTTTCTCTCCTCCCATCTGTTGAGGCGGCCTTCCTACTGGGAGCTGGCACGCATCCTAGGGTCTGAGCTGGGGCCCTAGCCTCTAAGTGGGCAGAAAACAAAAGGACAGAGGCCAGGAGAGTGCCAGCGGCAGACAGGCAGGCCAGGAGGACTCGGGGGTCCCGCCATCTGGGGTCTGACAAAGTCTCTCCTGGTCTGGGAGGGAGCGCTCTGATGCCAAGAAGGACCTCTAACCCCTACCTCTCAACACCCCAGCACCTGGGAGACCTTGTTCATCAAGGTGTTCCCCCACGCCAGCATGGAACCTGGCAAATAGTAGGGGCTCAGTACAGAAAAAGCCTGCGGAAAGAAAGAGCCAGCCCCACTTCGCAGGGGCAGATGGGGAAACGGAAGCCTTGAGAGGGGACCAAGTCATCCACAGAGAATATCAGGGAAGAGAACCTACCGCCCCCACCACAGAGAAGAGCAAGCAGGCCCAGGGGGTGGGCAGTTCAGGACGAGGCAAAGAGCCACGGCCTCCCCGCCTCCAGCCCCGCTACCTCTCCTTCCCCCTTTGCACTTGCCTCGTCCTCTCCTCCCCACCACCGACTCACCGGCCGGGAGCCCAGGGAAACACACGGCCACCAGTGTCGCCCCGTAACTCGGGGCCTCTCGGGTGGTCCGTAACTCAGCAGCATGCCCTGAAAAATACCTGCCCCTCGCGAAGCCTCCGTTCCCCCATCTATTTAAGGAGGGAATTGGGTTGACCACTGAGGAGGGGGCTTCCCAGCTCCAACTTCCCAGGCTCTCTCTCTGCCAGGGGCCGTGACAAGAGGTGCAGGCATGATTGGCCATTGGCTCCCACCAAACTGGTCTCAGAGCTTGCAGGTGTGAATGGGTGCTGCACAGTGGCTTTCAAGGCTGCCTTCCCCACAGACAGTGGCAATAATCCCCAAGACTCCAGGAAACTCTAGCAGGAGCCCAGTCAGTCTGGGGCAGGAGTTTACCGTGAACCCACTCCCAACAAGGCGACTCCGGGCTGCCAGCCAGAGCAAAGGCAGTCTGTCTGTGAGCTACAGCTGCAGGCTATGGAGCCAGTTGGTCTAGGTGGGGCTGGGCAGAGGGGTCATAGCTCCGGGGGCACCCCTCTCTTACTGTAAAGCTGTCTGGGGTGTGGAGCTAGAAGGCTAGACCTTCCCTGACAGGGAGGGGCATCCCTGGCACTGGTCAATGTCCACTCAGGCTCAGAGAATCTGTTCCAGCCCACGCAGACACGAAGTAGTAACCTTCACATCCTTCAGTGTATAGCTGGGGAAATTGAGGCCCAAAGAGGGACAAGAAGTGATACAAATTGAGGTCCCAGGCTCTTTCTGGTCTGCCCATGATGAGAAAGAGTAGGGGTGGTGGGAGGAAGGGGAGAAAGAAGAGGAGAACAGGGAGGGGCTGGGGAAGGGGACAAGTAATAGGAGGACATTGTTTAGTTGCCAAGTCCTCTCCTACTCATTGTGACCCTATGGACTAGCCCACCAGGGATTTCCCAGGCAAGAATACTGGAGTGGGTTGCCATGTCCTCCTCCAGGGGATCTTCCCGACCCAGGGACTGAACCCATGTCTCCTGCATTGGCAGGTGGATTCTTTACCACTGAACCACTGGGAAAACCCAGGGAGAGGAGGAGGGGGAGAGAAACAGGGAAGAGGGGAAGGGGAGAGGTGTGAGGGGAGAGGCAAGTCCTAGGAAGCCCCACAGTTCATAAAAGACAAGAACTAGGTTGTACCAAATATCTGGGGGTAGAGACCCTTGCTCTTTTGGCCCCAGACCATGCTCCAAAGAAGGATTTAGAAAGCAAGGGCTTTGGGATCAGATGATCCTTGTTCTGGCACTATCTCCATGTCATCTCGGACAGCTACTCTGCCTCTCTGATTTCACACTTACTCTGACATAGGCAGTGTTTTAAGTGCTTTGTATGACTAATTCAGCAACTTATGACACCAAACCCAGGTGTAAGCAAGATGCCATTATCCTGGTCCATTTTATGAATGGGGAAATTGAGGCATGCCAAAGTTAAGGAATTTTCTGACTATCACCATCCCAGAAGTGGGATGTGCCCCAGCCAGCTGACTCTGAAGTCTGAGGTCCTGACTCCCAATTACACCTTTCCCTCCACACCCACTGTGAGGACTACTGTGGGAATTGAGTTTGTGCCCTTAAGGTACCGGCTCAGAGTCTGGCACGGAACAGGTACCAAAACACAGAGAGAACACTGCTTTTCTTTGTCCAGCCCTTGGAAATATCCCTTGTTCTCTTCTGGCCTAGCTTTTGCTCCCACAAAATTGGAATGGTCACCTCACCTGTCTCATCAGGGTGTTAAGAACTGAGCTTAGATTCAATTCAGACACAGTAGCCAGGCTTTTAGGTTGGTGGGACCTGAGACAAACATGACTCTACCACTTATGAGGGATATCACCTTGGGCAAGTGACTTAACCTCTCTGAGCCTCAGCTTCCCCATCTGTAAAATGGGATGCTAATAGCCACCTCACTGAATCACTCACTCCCTGGGGAGTTCACAAAACTAAGGACTTTCACAGTGCCTGACACACAGGAACCATTGATGTTTGTTATTCAACCCTGATGTGTGCCTGGCACTATGGTGGACAGGGAGGGGGAGGTGGGACAGGAGGGGAGGTAGGGAAATAAGTCAAAGTTTTTGCCCTAAGGAGCCCCAGTTTGGTAGTAGAAAGAAGATGCAAGTTTTATCAGAGATTCAAAGGCTGCGGGGTCTTAGGGAGGGAGAGAAGTCTTTGTTCTTATCTGGGAATCAACAAAGGTAGGAATGAGAAATGATATTTCAGCCAGAAAGTGGGCAGAATTTTTCTTGTTTTTTTTACATTATTGTTTTGAGAAATTTGTAAACAATAAAAAGGGATGAAATAAAGAGCTTTCCTGCATTTTCCCATATTTGATTCATCTTTCTTTTCTTTGCCAAGCCATCTCAAATTGGCTGCCTGATACTTTGCCCCTGAATTCTTCAGCATGTTCCTCCACTGTATAAAGACATTGTTTTACATGAATAGGATGCTATTATCGCACTTGGCGAAACTAACGATTCCTATACCTCTTATGACATTAAGTTAGTATTCAAATTTCTCCAATTGTCCTGAAATGTATTTTAAGTTTCTTCTCCTGTCTTCCCTCTTTCTTTCTTCCTTCCTATCTATCGACTATTGAGCCATGGTCCAATTTAGGTTCATGCATTACTTGTGGTTGTTTCTATTAATCCTACATTAGACTTCTTTTACATTTTTCATGATTGAATTCCTGAAGAATCAAGACCATTGTCTTGCTCACTGTTTTTCTTACTGTGTGTTGTCTCTGAGGAAGGAATGGGCAGGAAATCTGCCGTTAGACACTTTGAAGCTGGAGTGAGAAAAGAGGATGCTATTCAGGGAAAAAAGGAAGCTGGGAATCTTCTGAGCCGAGGAATCACCAGAGCAGCACTGGGTGGCAGGAAAGAGGGTTTTCGCAGGGTCAGTGGAATGGTAAGGAGAGAAGTATTCCTACCTATATTCTGCAGACCCACTGGTGGCTGGGACCCTGTATGGGTGCCCCAAAGAGCAGGGAGGCTGCATCACTGTTGTGGAACCTGGGGGATTCTCCCAGCATCGGAAGCAGGACAGAAACAAGTGGGGAATGGGGTGGAGAGCCCAGGGCACGCCTGTGGGACCCCAGGATGGTAAGAGGAATGTGGTGGCCAATAAGACGATCTCTCCAAGTCCCCGTGGGGCCCGCATTCCCTGCCTTAGCCAGCCCTACCCAGCTCACCTTTTCTGACCGCTAAAGAGGGCAACGCACACGCTCCAGACATTTCCCTCTATCTGTGCACGTGCCTGGCCACCCTCTCTTTTTATTGTAATAAAATAAACATCATTTTGCCAACAAAGGTCCGTCTAGTCAAAGCTATGGCTTTTTTCAGTAGTCATATACAGGTGCGAGAGTTGAACCACAAAGAAGGCTGAGCACTGAAGAATTGATACGTTCAAATTGTGGCTCTGGATAAGACTCTTGAGAGACCCTTGGACTACAAGGATATCAAACCAGTCAGTTCTAAAGGAAATCAACCCTGAATGTTCACGGGAAGGACTCATGCTGAAGCTCCAATACTTTGGCCACCTGATGCAAAGAGCCAGCTCGTTGGAAAAGACCCAGATGCTGGGAAAGACTGAGGGCAGGAGGAGAAGGGGATGAGATGAGACGGTTGGATGGCATTACTGACTCAATGGACATGAATCTGAGCAAGCTCCAGGAAATGATGAAGGATAAGGAAGCCTAGCATGCTGTAGTCAATGGGTTCGCAAGGAATTGGATGGGACTTAGTGAACAACCACACACATCACTTAAAAAATTAACATTTTAACCATTTCTAAGTGTTCAGTTCAGTGGCATGAAGTACATTCACATTGCTGTGTACCCATCAGCACAATCCATCTCCAGAATTTTCTCATCTTGCAAAACTGCAAGTTTGGACCCAGTGAACAATAGCTCCCATTTTCTCCTGCCCCCTGCTTCTGGTAACCACCAATCTGCTTTCTGTGTCTAGGAGTTTGACTCCTCAAGGAATCATGCAGTACTTGTCTTTTTGTGACTGCCTTCTTTTGCTTTCAAAGTTCATCCATGTTGTAGCAGATGTCAAAATTTCCTTCCTTTTAAGGCTGAATCATATTCCACTGTATGGTTAGACAACATTTGGCTTATGCATTCATCCATCAATGGGTGCTTGGGTTGTTTCCACCTTCTGGCTATTTCAGAACATGCTGAAGTGAGTAATGGGTGTACAAATATCTGTTCCTGTTCCTGCTTTCAATTCTTGTGTGTGGATGCCCAGAAGTGGGATTTCTGGATCATATGGTAGTTCTATGTTTAATTTTTTTTGAGAAACAGCCATAATGTTTTCTACAGCAACTGTATCACTTTACATTCCCATCACCAATGCACAAAGGTTCCGATTTCCCTACACTCTTACCAACCTTGTTTTTTCATAATAGGCATGTTAATGAATCTGAAGTGGTATCTCATTGTGGTTTTGATTTGCATTTCCCTAAATGGTTAGTGATATTAAACATCTTTTCCTGTTGCTGGGGAGGAAGAAAAATTTCCTCTACACATCTAGGTTTTTCTGGCTGGTCTAAGAATTAAATTGACATGAGACAGATTAATAGGAGAAACTCAAACAAGAGTTTAATAACATTATATTCACAGGGAGACCATGGAAAACTGAGTAACTTGCCAAGAGAGCTGAAGCCCTCATGTTAAATACCATCTTCCCCTGATGACAAGAGAATGTCGTGGGTAGCAATTTGAGGCTTCAAAGAGGAGGAAGACAATTCACAGGGAGGAAAAAAAAAAAGCACAAATGTTTGGTAAATTAACACTTTCTGCATCATGCAGAAACAATGGGACACAGACTGGATGTTGATCTCTAGACCTTGCACAGTTTCCCCAACCATACTTAGCTCCATATTCTTTGCAAATACCTCTAGTGATAGTTCTATTTCTGTCACGGGTTCTTTATCTAAATTCTTTCAGGCAGTCAAGGGGGCAGTAACTAAAAAATTTCCCAGGTCTTCTCTTTCTTAAAAATAATCAGCCTAAGATTTCCCTGGTGGCTCAGTAGATGGGAATTCACCTGCCAGTGCAGGAGACACAGATTCAGTCCCTGGTCCGAGAAGATTCCACGTGCTGCGGAGCAACTAAACCAGTGCACCACAACTACCACGCCTGCATCTTGCAACCACTGAAGCCTGAGAGTTCTAAGCTGTGCACTGCAGCTGCTGAAGCCCTGGCAACCTAGAGCCCGTGCTTCACAAGGAAAGCCACCTCAGTGAGAAGCCCATACGCCGCAACTGGAAAGTAGACAGCTGGGAAGTAGACACAGCTCGCCACAACTAGAGAAAGCCAAGGCAAAGCAACAAAGACCCAGAGAAGCCAAAAAAAAAGTAAATAAATCAGCCTATAGGATATAAAGAATGAAATATATTTTCAAATGAGGTTATGTTATGAGACCATGAAATGTAATGCTCTAGAATCCTTTGAAAAAAAATATTTCTGTTAAAGGTCAGAGGATATATTAAAATTGCTATAAGTTAAATATATTAATGATGTATAATATTTAAATGAATGTTAATAAGAAAGACAGAAGCGGTTCTTTATTTATGTAGATTTGCATATTAGTTCAGTTCAGTTACTCAGGCGTGTTCAAGTCTTTGTGACCCCATGGACTGCAATACACCAGGCTTCTTTGTCCATCACCAACTCCTGGAGCTTGCTTATCCTCATGTTCACCGAGTCGGTGATGCCATCCAACCATCTCATCCTCTGCTAACCCCTTCTCCTCCTGCCTTCAATCTTTACCAGCATCCAGGTCTTTTCTAATGAGACAATTCTTCAAATCAGGTGGCCAAAGTATTGGACCAGTTTCAGCATCAGTCCTTCTAGCGAATATTTAGGACTAATTTCCTTTAGGATTAAATGATTTGATCTCCTTGAGTCCAAGGGACTCTTAAGAGTCTTCTCCAACACCACAGTTCAAAAGCATTAATTCTTTGGCACTCAGCGTTTGTTATGGTTCAACTCTTACATCCATACATGACTACTGGAAAAACCATAGCTTTGACAAGACAGACCTTTGTTGGCAAAGTAATGTCTGTCTGCATTTTTAATATGCTGTCTAGGTTTGTTAGTTTTTCTTCCAAGGAGCAAGCATCTTTTAATTTCATGGCTTCAGCCACCATGTGCAGTGATTTTAGAGCCCAAGAAAATAAAGTTTGTCACTGTTTCCATTGTTACCCCATGTATCGGCCATGAAATGATGGGGTCGGATGCCATGACTCACTTTTTGAATGTTGAATTTTAAGCCAGCTTTTTCACTCTCCTCTTTCACTTTCAACAAGAGGATCTTTAGTTTCTCTTCGTTTTCTGCAGTGTCATCTGCATACCTGAGTTTATTGACATTTCTTCCAGCAATCTTGATTCCAGCTTGTGCTTCATCCATTCCAGCATTTTGCATGATGGACTCTGCATATAAGTTAAGTAAGCAAGGTGACAGTATACAGCCTTGGCATACTCCTTTCCCAATTTGAAACCAGTCCATTGTTCCATGTCCGATTCTAACTGTTGCTTCTTGACCTGTATACAGATTTCTCAGGGGGCAGGTCAGGTGGTCTGATATTCCCATCTCTTTAAGAATTTTTCACAGTTTGTTGTGATCCATGCAGTCAAACAGTGGAAACAGTGACAGACTCTGCATTCAGATGGATATATCTGTCCTTTTTTCCTTTGCCTTTCGCATCTCTTCTTTTCTCAGCTATTTGTAAATCCTCCTCAGACAATCATTTTGCCTTTTTGCATTTCTTTTTCTTGAGGATAGTTTTGATCACTGCCTCATGTACAATTTGTGACCCTCCATCCATAGTTCTTCAAGCACTCTATCAGATCTAATCCCTGAAATCTATTTGTCACTTCCACTGTATAATTGTAAGGGATTTGATTTAGGTCATACCTGAATGGTCTAGTGGCTTTTCTTACTTTCTCCAATTTAGTCTGAATTTGGCAATAAGGAGTTCATGATCTGAGCCACAGTCAGTTCCTGGTCTTGTTTTTGCTGCCTGTATAGACCTTCTCCATCTTCGGCTACAAAGAATAAAATCAATGTGATTTTGGTATTGACCCTCTGGTGATGTCCAAGTTTAGAGTCATCTCTTGTGCTGTTGGAAGAGGGTGTTTGCTATGACTGGTGTGTTCTCTTGACAAAACTCTGTTAGCCTTTGCCCTGCTTCATTTTGTACTCCAAGGCCAAACTTGCCAGTTACTCCAGGTATCTCTTCACTTCCTACTTTTGCATTCCAGTACCCTATGATGAAAAGGACATCCTTTTTTTTTTTTTTTTGGTATTAATTCTAGAAGGACTTGTAGGTCATCATAGAACCATTCAACTTCATCTTCTTTGGTATTAGTGGTTGGGGCATAGATTTGGATTACTGTGATATTGAATGGTTTGCCTTGGAAGTGAACACAGATCATTCTGTTGTTTTTGAGATTGCACCTAAGTACTGCATTACAGACTCTTTTGTTGACTATGAGAGCTACTCCATTTCTTCTACTCCTGCATATTAGACAAGGAGTATTTTAAAGTGGGTACTCTTTATGAATATGTACAAAACTGAAAATATTTTTATTAGTCCCCAAGTAGTAGAATAAAAATGCTTTTAGTGTTAAAAAATAATCTGCCTGAATTAATTGTCATGTCAAGGAGATATACTTTGGAGTATACAAATATTGCCCCCACTAAGAATGTGGGGGCAATTAACCAGTTGAGTATCTTCTTTGGAGAACTGTCCATCCAAGTCTTTGCGCATTTTGTTATTGGGCTGTCTGTACCTTTTTATGACATCAGATTCTCATAAACACACGTACCATGTGCTTTTATTGCCTATTATTTACAGAGGCAGAAACCGAGGCTCAGAGGGACCAAATAACTTGTTCCAGACACACAGCTGCTGAGAGTTCCTATGTCTGTCGGAACCCATGACCTGTGCCCTTCATGATGCTTTTCCATGCCCTCCAGTCAGAGTTCCGGGTGCCTGGAGTCTCAGCCCTGGAAATCTCACTGTAAGAGCCAGATCCAAAAGGGAGCAAAGGTCACTTGTGCCAAGATGTCCATGGAACAGAATGTACACTGAGGAAATAATGAAGATGCAGTAACAGCAGAGAAGTCCTTTTTCTGGTTGTTTTTGGCAGAGCAAGCTGTGTCCAGGAACTCCTCCTGGGAAGGAGACCCATTTGAGGGCCCAGGGAAGTTCGGCACCAGATGAGCTAGGTACTCCCCCAATCCACTCCCTTTTCTTCCTGGATACACAGCTTGGCTGTACTTCCCAGCATTCTTTGGGAATATCCCTGAGCTCTGCCAATGGCACATGGGTAGAAGCAATGAGCCCTTGTTTCTGGCCCAGCTCATAAAATCCTCCCACAAGCTTCCATTCTCTTTTCCCATCTTTTGGATGATGGATAGGAGACCTGGTCCTGGAGGAGGCTGGGGCCATGAGAAGGAAGCAGCCTGGGTCTTTGAGTGACCACATGGATGGAAGGTCACCACAGACCAGGAATGCCCAGTCAGACTTCATGTGAGAAGACAAAACCTTGCATGGAGTTGAGCCACTGAGATTTGGGGGTTGTTGTTACAAGCAGCATTTCCTGACTGATACGCTCGGTCTCTGTGTTCTCCCTTGATGGGGGAAGGTTAAGGTTGGATTATTGAATGAGTGCATGAATATGCTTCTCAGAGATCTAAAATTGAGGACTGGATGAATGATTTCATCAACTCCTCCTGTCAAGTGGTCCCAGGCTGGACACATGTCTGGGGTTCCCTGCTGGCACCTGCTCAGCCACTTCCCAGGTCCTCAGGCCTGGCTGAGACTCCCTACCCTCTCACAGGGGGACCTTGGGCAAGCCAGCTCATGTGCCAATGTCAAGGGCTTCTCCACTGCCAGGGGTCTCCTGCCCCACCTCACAGTAACAGCACATGCCAAGGAGCAAAGCAGACACTGTTGCAGAGGATTTATTTTCCAGAAGGCCTGAGGGGCAGGGGCAGGGGCAGGACGGGAGTGGAGGGAGATCCCAGAACACTCGAAGGCCATGTGAATGGGCAGCAGGCAGGTTAACACTTCTAGTACCTGTAGTGGACAAATGCCCTTGGGCTCCAGGAGGGGACAGAAGCCCCGAAAGACACTGATTTTTATGGCTGGCAAAGTCACATTCTCTGTGCTTCAACCCGAGCCTAATAGCAAATCTCTTAACCTGGGTATTCCCATTCTCAGGTGAGGCTCAGAGAGGTTAGATGGTCTCCTCTGGGTCACACAGTGACAACCACCCCGCCATGCTGCATCAGGCTCCCTCAGAAAGGAAAAAGCACAGATACCTGGGGAAACTGTTGTCCCCAAAGAGGTGCAGTAAGTCCCAAATCCCTGTCATTAGCCTGGCCACAGCCTCTTGAGAACAGCCTCCATTCAAGGCTCTTTCCCTTAACTACACCCCACACATTCACTCCAGGGCTCAGGAAATCACTGCCTTGTTCCCTTCCCACACATTTCCTAAAGTTTTTCTAGTCATTTATTTGACCTTTTAAGCATTTGCCCTCTTTACTTATACAAATATAACTAGAGCTTATGAGACCAAGCCAAGTGTAGTCATTCACACTGTGGCATGAATTTAGTTATTAGCTATTTGGGAAAGGAGGAAGAAAAAATGAGAGACTCTAAAGAGTCCCTCTGAAGAGGTCAGGCCTGGATGTTGGAGGTTGGAGGGGCAGTAAAAACCCAAGGGAAACAAAAAGGTTAAAGATTTCTAACACGCAGGTAAAATGGGGAAGAAAGGTGAATCTGGGCACATTTGAGACTTCCTACTGGATCCCACCAACCCTTCTCTAGATGACCTTAAGTCTCTGTATTGATGCATAAATGCCTTTGGGAGGCAGGAGAGAGAGAAACTACTTTTATTGACTCAGTCTGCAGCCTCTTACTGAGCCCTGATTCTGAACCAGGCCCTGTGCTCTCTGCTGGAGGCCAGGGGACCAAAGTAACTCAGGTGTGGATATTGGTCTAGCTGGTGGGGCTGGAGGACAAGCTCCCAAGTCCTGAGAATTCTGGGCAGATGGTGATCAGTGTTGTTAAAAGGAGGCAGAGGGCCTGTGGAAATTTAAAAAACTGAATCTCAATTACTGGCTGCTTAGGTCAAGTGATACCCTGGAGGAGGGATGGGGTCAGACAGGTGCAGAAAATGGAAAGACATCCTGCATGTTAGGAGCAGCCCAGGAAAAGAGCCAGAAGTGGAAATGTATGACATGAGTTGGGAGAACAGGGAACTGGAATCCAACATGCATGAAGGGAAATGAGGCAGGACTGGAGACCGAGGTGCCAGGCTCAGGAGCTCTGACCTCAGCCGAGGGCAATGGGGAGCCATGGGAGGGTTTGGAGTGGAGAAGTGCCTGACCAGGATGGTGGATCCTCTGGCTTTGGTAGGGCAGAGGGCGGGTTGGAAGGTAAGAGAGGAGATGAGAGTCACAGCTGTAGGCTTGACTGAGGGTGACAGCTGCAGGGATTAAGATCTCTCAGCGCTGAGAGAGTCACTGGCGCAGGCTCATGTCAGGAAGCTGCTATAACAGGAGGGAGGTGGGATCCATGAGCCTTCCTGGAGGAACCAAGGCCACCATCATCAGAGCAGGGCCTGCCTCATTGGTTCAGCTTCTGGAGAATCTTCTTCACCCAGTGCTGTTTGGGGTCAGCGCAGATCTCTCGGTCCTTCACAGTCAGCAAGCTGGAAGGCAGAAACACCAGAGGGAGAAGGAAGCGTCATTAGCATGCAGCAAGGACGTCATGGTCCACTGCAGACCATTTGCATACAGCAGGTGACTCATAAATGCAGGTGACTCACATATCTTAAGAAGAACAGAGTGAAATAAACATCAAGGACTTCCCATACCTTCAGCCCCAGCCCCAACTGCCAGGATAGGCCAGGACATAGAATGCCCAAGAGGCTCATAATCACAGCTGACACTATCTTGGGAGAGAGTATTGGGTAGTGGACAAGAGCATGAACTTTGGAACCAGCTTATCTGGATTAAAACTCTAGCTCTGCCACTTGTTAGCAAGTCCCTTAACTTCTCTGAGCTTCTGTTTTCACATCTGTAAAATGGGCATGATAATTGTAGTCCAACTTCCTAGGAATCTGATGATGATTTGATGACTTAATATATAAACTGGAGTGCCCAGGAGAGTGCACAGCAGACAGTAGATGCTATATAATTGTGCCAGGAGCTGGCCCAAAGGTCTTTTTTAAACTTTTTCTTAAAAGGCAGAGGAACCAGCGATCAAATTGCCAACATCTTCTGGATCATCGAAAAAGCAAGAGAGTTCCAGAAAAACATCTATTTCTGCTTTATTGACTATGCCAAAGCCTTTGACTGTGTGGATGACAATAAACTGTGGAAAATTCTGAAAGAGATGGGAATACCAGACCACCTGACCTGCCTCTTGAGAAACCTGTATGCAGGTCAGGAAGCAACAGTGAGAACAAGACATGGAACAACAGACTGGTTCCAAATATGAAAAGGAGTACGTCAAGGCTGTATATTGTCACCCTGTTTATTTAACTTATATGTAGAGTACATTATGAGAAACACTGAGCTGGAGGAAGCGCAAGCTGGAATCAAGACTGCAGGGAGAAATATCAATAACCTCAGATATGCAGATGACATTACCTTTATGGCAGAAAGTGAAGAAGAACTAAAGAGCCTCTTGATGAAAATGAAAGAGGAGAGTGAAAAATATGGCTTAAAGCTCAACATTCAGAAAACTAAGATTATGGCATCCGGCCCCATTACTTCATGGGAAATAGATGGGGAAACAGTGTCAGACTTTATTTTTGTGGGCTCCAAAAATCACTGCAGATGGTGATTGCAGCCATGAAATTAAAAGACACTTACTCCTTGGAGAAAGTTATGATCAACCTAAACAGCATATTAAAAAGCAGAAACATTACTTTGCCAACAAAGTTCCGTCTAGTCAAGGCTATGCTTTTTCCAGTAGTCATGTATGGATGTGAGAGTTGGACTATAAAGAAAGCTGAGCGCCAAAGAATTGATGCTTTTGAACTGTGGTGTTGGAGAAGACTCTTGAGAGTCCCTTGAACCGCAAGGAGATCCAACCAGTCCATCCTAAAGGAGATCAGTCCTGGGTGTTCATTGGAAGGACTGATGTTGAAGCTGAAACGCCAATACTTTGGCCACCTGATACAAAGAGCTGACTCTTTGCAACCTGATGCTGGAAAAGATTGAGGGCAGGAGGAGAAGGGGATGACAGAGGATGAGATGGTTGGATGGCATCACCGACTCAATGGACATGAGTTTGGGTAAACTCTGGGAGTTGGTGATGGACAGAGAGGCCTGGCGTGCTGCTGTTCATGGGGTTGCAAAGAGTCGGACACGACTGAGAGACTGAACTGAACTGAATGTATATTGAAATGCATTTTTAAGGTTCATTTGATATATGTTGGCCTGAACTTTTAACATTGATTTTCTCCATAAATCCCTCAGTGACCCTGTGAGCCTCCAGTATTCTATGTGCTTCACAGTGAGGAAAGTGAGGCCCAACGAGGTAAAGGAACTCGCCCAAGTGCCAGAGCTGGTAGGACCTGACTCATCATCCTTGTTATAAACTGGCTGCTCTGGGGCAGGGCCTTCAGAGAACGTCCCTATCCGGGCCCACCCTCTAGAGACCTGAGCCCAGAGAGGAGTGGGGAGCAATAGCCCGGGACCATGTGGCAGTTGTGGGCTCGGGCTCCCACTTTTGCCAGAGCTGCAACAAACACCCCTGATCTGCACGCATGCACGTGCGCATACACACAGATGACTGATGAACAGAAATAACAAAGAAGGCAGCAAAGCAGGATTGATCTTGGCGTGGACAGCCTGCCCTGGCTGCTCTGTGGCCCGGGACAAGGCTCAGCCCCTCTCGGAGCTTTGATCTTCCCATTCATTGAACCACATTCTTTTAGAATCCCTTCTGGCTCAAGATCCAATAATCACATGTGTCCCTGGTAGCTCAGCACTAAGGAATCCATGTTTCAAGGTAGGAGACTCAGTTTCAATCCTTGGGTCAGGAAGATCCCCTGGAAAAGGAAATGGCAACCCACTCCAATGTTCTTGCCTGGGAATTCCCATGGACAGAGGAGCCTGGTGGGCCACAGTCAACGGGGTCACAAAAGAACAACTAAGAAACTGAGTGAGTAAGCAACAGCAACCGCCTCTCACTGAGCATCTATTATATGCCAGAAACTGAGTATTACACCTCCCACTTACTATTATTGTGCCCTGTGAGGCTCAAAAAGGCCCCATAACTCACTGTGTCCATTTATTCACCTGTAAAAAGGAGATTTAACAGTACCTAGTACATTGAGTTGTTTGAAGGACTAAATGAGTTAATATTTATAAAGTGTTTATAACAGTGCCTGGCACTTAACAAGCACTCTCTACACGTCTGATAAATAAAAATAAAGGAAGGTGATCATTCCCACTATACTGATGAGGAAACTGAGGCCCAGTATTGACGCGACCAGAACCCTGGCAGGGCTTCCTGCTTCAGTCGTCTTGCATTTTACCCCTTTGAGGGGTGGAAGATGAATGAGAAGGATGAAGGTAAGAAGATGACAGAGACCCAAAGCGGGTCATGAATCCCCAGGTTCAAATACCCCATGCCCCTCAGACTCCGGGCCAAGGAAAAGGAATCAAAGAAGCTGAGAGAAAGCAGCAAAGGAGAACAAGGACCCAAGAGTCCTGGTTCCAGCCTGGGCAACCTTGAGCAAGTCATTCTCCTCACCCCATCCTGAGTCTGTTTCTCCATCTATGAAATAGAAATAATAGCACCTCCTTGTAGGATCACTACAAGAATGAAACAGTCATGCTCAGAACAGTGCCTGGCCCAGAGGAAGCACCTAGTACCAGCTCTTAGTATTCTCCTGGCAAGCATGGACTGCCTCATTGAAAAGGAATGAAATTCATGTCATTGGCAGCAACGTGGATGAACCTAGAGATTGTCACGCTGAGTGAAGTAAGTCAGACAGAGGAGAAGTATCATAGGACATACCTTATATGTGGACTCTAAAAAGACATGGTACAAATGAACTTACTTACAAAACAGAGAGGACTCACAGACTTAGACAACAAACTTATGGTTCCTGGGTGGGCGAAAGGATTGGGGGGAAGGCACAGTTAGGGAGATTGGGATGGACATGTACACACTGCTCTATTTAAAGTGGATAAGCGACAATGGCCTACTATATACAGCACATGGAACTCTGCCCAGAGTTATGTGGAAGCCTGGATGGGCGGGGAGTTTGGAGGAGAACGGATATATGTGTATGTATACCCCTTTACAGGTCCCTTTGCTGTTCATCTGAAATCATCACAGCATTATTTGTTAATCAGCTGTACCCCCAATAAAAAGATAAAAAATAAGAATGGACTGCCTCAAATAACCAAATCTCAGGACACTAGGGATCCAAGATGCTTCTGATGGCACCATCTTTGCTGACTCAGCCTACTGCCTGGCCCCTGAACCCTACACTCTACAGTAGCCCTACACTGCCTATCTCACCATGCCCACAGATGCATCCTCTGTGTCCTCAGAACCAGGCACATGCTGCCTGGCACAAAGGAAGGGCCTGATAAGATCTGTCGAATGATCACATTTTTTTTTTCTTGATACACCCAAGCCTCAGCTGAGCCATCTAGTCCAACCAGGGGGTCCCCTGGCATCTGGGCATCCAGCTGCATTTCTCTAGCCCTGGGTGGAGCCCACCCACCTGCACCTGGATCCTCCCAGGCAACACGCATCAGGCTCTCTAAGGCCTTGCCTCCCCAGCTCCCTACTCACACCACGCCAGGCCTCCGGCAGGAATTTGAAGTCCAGTAGTAATATTTCACCAAACGCAGGGGCAGAGGGTAACGGATGTAGTCCCGGCAACAGACGCTGTCCTCCACGTTGGCACCATAGGGACCTGGGGGAGAGGGGTGTTCAGAGGCATCACAGGCTTGTCTCCCTTGGTCCTCACCTCTGACTCAGCTTTTCTGTTCTCATGCGGAAGGTTGGTGTCCAAAGGATTCTGGCCCCTCAAAGACCCACTCTTGGATTTCTAAGAAGCCTCTAAGTGCCCGAAGTCTACACTCTGCGTTGGCCAGCTCAAGGGAGAGGGAGTCAGACTCACTGAGCCTCAGCAATGCCCTAAGGCTACTTCCCTGATGGTCCAGGGGTTAGGACTCTGTGCTTCCACTGCAGGGGGCACGGGTTCAATCCCTGGTTAGGGAACTAAGGTTCTCTAAGTGGTATAGCACTCCGCAAAGAAAAACAAACAACAAACAACAACAAAAAACAATGCCTGGTGTGGCCAAGAATAAAAAGCCCACCAAAACTCAACCAAACAAGCGGAACAATGCCAAAGCTCTCGATGGGACCCAGAGACTCTGAAGAGGAAGGAGCCTTAGAACTTTGCTGTTCGAGGTGAGGTCCGGGGACCCTCATCAGCATCGCTTAGGAGCTTGTCAGAAAGGCTCAGTGCCTCGTCCCAGCCGGGCTGAATCAGATGTGCACTTTGAAGAGCTCTCCAGGTCTTCGGAGAATTTCCCTTCAGCTCACATCTACGTTAATCCCCTTCCTGGAGCAAATGGTGAGACTGGGGTCCGGAGAGGGAGGTGGATTTGCCCAGACCACATAGCAGGACCCAGGAGAGTGTCAGGTCAAGGGTTCAGACAGAGTCCAGTCACCTAAGCCCTGGTACAAGTCTTACTCTACCCTGAGTCACGTAACATCTCTGAGACCTAATTTCCTCCTCAGATCGAGAGGAATAATACCTACTCTCTGGGGCCCTTAATGCAGGGAGAAGTGCTCAGGAACCCCAGTAAATGAGCAATCATTGTTCCTGACTCCCAGCCCAGTCCTCATTCCCCTGCCCAACACGGGGCAGAAGAGCAGACCTTGAGATGGAAAGAGAAATAACAAGCTCAGTGTTGAGGGGACATTCTGGAGCAAAAATGGAGCAGTGAGAGGGCAGGACAAGTCTTCCAAGGGAATAGCCCTTACCCCTGCTCCTACCTTTCCCCAACCAGGCCGTCCTCCTTCAGGGGACCCTATCCTTGAGTTCTCTAGGGGGACCCTGGGCCATGCCTACCGCCACCCACCCCTAACCCAGCTGAGGCAGACCCTAGATGCCAAGCCTTCAGCACTGCTCATTTAACAGATATAAAGGCTCATCGCTGGTAGAAGCAATGCGACTAGCCCAACAGCCGACAGACTGGCGCCTTCAGCTCCCAGCTCAGTGCTCTCTCCACCACATGAGGAAACTATCCTAGTGTCTGACCTTGACTTCTTCAGAGAACCCTGCCTCTTCCCAATCTCACCTGCCTCTGTTGCTTGAAGTATCATAGCCAGGAGGATGAGGGCAGCCAGAAGAGGGGTCTGCAGGCTGGCCATTGTTTTGACCTGTGTCCCAGCTCAGGTGTCTACAATCACCCAAGGACAGGGAGGTCTGGTATTTAAGTGCTTGCTACACCCACAAGCCTCAGACACTCTTAGTCACCCGTGAGGCCAGAGTCTCTGACATTCACATTATGAAAGAAGAACTCCCGCTTCCTTCAAAGAGGAGGAAATTCTCTGTGGCCAGGAGCCACTCAAAGGGGACCCCCACGCTCACCTCTCCCTGAGTCTCAAGAGATATGAAATCCCCCTTCAGCTGGGCCTCTTGGAGGCCTGTGCTCCCTGGGGTCTGCTGGCTGTGTGGTCTTGACCATGTCACTGGATATCTCTGGGTCTCAGTTTACCCATCTGGAAATGGGGGAGGTGTTTTCAGAGTCCCACCGACTTACCCCAGTGGTTATTTGTAAATCAAGTGAAAATGGGGACAGGAGCCAAACAGCCCCAAGCCCTTGCCTGGAACTGAGGCCCATCTTGTCCCCTTGGTGACCTTCATCATGGATCTGTCTTCAAAGGGAGAAGCCTATGGACCCCTTGGCTTATTTTCTCTGCTGCATCACCAGCATCCTCCAGGGCTTCTCATAAGGTCTCAAGTTGGGCCAGTTTATGATCATTTACATTTCCAGGTTTCTTTGTGGTTCAGCTGGTAAAGAATCTGCCTGCAATGCGAGAGACCTGGGTTTGATCCCTGGGTTGGGAAGATCCCCTGGAGAAGGGAAAGGCTACCCACTCCAGTATTCAGACCTGGAGAATTCAATGAGTCACAGAATCAAATACAACGGAGTGACTTTCATTTTTTTTCGGTCCGTCTTTCCAGCTGTCTCTATGCTCTTCCTCAGCGACTCCCTTCTCAATCTACCACCATGTTCCACTGATTCTACTTCCTAAGTCTCTCTCAGATCTGTCCCCTTATCTCTGTCCCCGTTGTCCCTGCCCTGTCCTGGCTGCCTCCACGCCAGGCTCAAGTGCTGGCCCCTCATTCCCCACTCCACAATGCAGTGACCAGAGGGAGCAGCCCTGATTCCAAGCTCCACACACCTGCTTCAAAACCCTGCTGTGCCCCTGCTAAACCCATTCTCCTGATTGTGACCTTCAAGACCTCTATTCCAGACACGACCCTCCCCACTAAACTGGTCTCCCTCCCATGAGGAATCACATCACTCTCCTCATAGTTCCTCAAACAGGTCTGTGGCCTCTCCCTAGCCATGTATGCACTTTCCACTTCCCTACTGCATAAACTCCTACTCATGCATCAAGAGCCATTTGAAATGTCAGCCTCTAGGTAAGCACACCCCCTCAGGATTTAAAATTCTCTGGGGTGACCTAGAACATGGACTCAAACAGATTACATCATGTTTTCTCTTTCCTGGGCTCCTCCCAGAAGCCAAATTGATTCATCTCTTGGAAAGCAGGGTCTCCATTTATTTGTCTTGGCAGTCCAGGGTCTCCCAAGAATGGGGTACATGGTGGGTGCTCAGAATACCTCTAATGGAGGAGAAAAAAGGGGCTTGCTAGTAAGTGGCTGAGCCAGCCTGGAGTTCAGGTCAGCAGTACTCTACTTGTAAAGGGATCCAGTCATTCATTTATTCATCCATTCAACAAATACTTATTGAGCCCTTGATAGACAAAATAATGAACCCCCCAAAGCGTCCACATGTAATTCTCTGAACTTGTAAATATGTGACCTTAAATGGTAAAAAGGACTTTGCAGTTGTGTTTAAGTTCAAGCCCTTCAAACTTGGATGGACTCAATCCAATCACAGGGTCATTGTAAGAAGGGCCCGCTGATGCGTCAGATAGAGACAGGATAAGGGATGACATAAGCAGAAGTTCATGTGATATGATGCTGTGAGCCCAGGAATGCAGGCAGCCTCGAGGAGGTGGGAAAGGCAAGGAAACAGATTCTCCCCTAGGGATTCCAGAAGGAAAACAACCCTGCCAACACCTTGATTTCACACCACTGAGACTGATTTAGGACTGCTGACTTTCTAAACTGTGCATGGGTGCGCGCTCAGCTGCTTTAGTCGTGTCCGACTCTGTGACCCCATGAACTGTAGCCCACCAGGCTCCTCTATCCATGGGATTCTCCAGGCAAGAATACTGGAATGGGTTGTTGGGCCCTCCTCTAGGGAATCTTCCCCATCCAGTGATCAAATCCACGTCTCCTGCATTGCAGGCAGATTCTTTACCCACTGAGCCACCTCTGAACTGTAAGATAGCAAATTTATGTTGTATTAAATCACCGTTTGTCACAGCAGCACAGGGAGACTAGTACAAGAACCTGCCACGTGCAAGATACACCACCAGGATCTGGGGACACAACAGTGAACCTTGGAGACAGACAATAAACAGAGGGAAAAAAGAAAACCAAGTAAGGTAATATCAGGCTGCAGTGAGCGCCGTGAAGAAAATGAAACAGAGAAAAACAGACGGTGACTATGGGAAACCAGGCTGAGTAGTCTATGAGGGGTGACATGCAAGCTGAAATTCAGATGATACTAAGAAGCCCATCAGGGAGGAAAGAGCAAGGGGCAAGGGTGAGAGGGCTGAGCAGCTGGGGCAGAGTGAGTGCGGGAACAGGGGGCAGCCAGATGGGAGAGGCGGGCGGACAGAGGCGGGCAGAGCCTGTTCAACTGCTATTCCTATGGGCTTCCTGATGGATCTGCGCTGGAAGTACATAGCATTGCCTTGGAAGACCTCGTCAAAAGCCAGTCACAGAAGGACAAATACTGCATGATTACCGTTCTGTGGGGTTCCTGAGGGAGTCCAATTCATAGAGACAAGAACTAAAATGGTGGTTACCAGGAGCTGGAGGGCAGAGGGAATGAGGAGTTAGTCTTTAATGGATACAGAGTTTCAGTTTGGGAAGATGGAAAAGTTGTGGAGATGGATGGGGAGGATGGTTGCACAACCTGGTGGTCCAGTGGTCAAGAATCCACCTACCAGTGCAGGGGACACAGTTTCCACCCATGATCCAAAAAATTCCACACGCCACACAGGGCAACTAAGCCCTTAGTAGTGCTGCAGCTACTGAGCCTGAAACGAGAGAGGCCACCAGCTGCGACGGGAAGCCTGAGCACGGCGGGGAGCAGCCCCCGCCGACAGTAACGAGAGAAAGCCTGCCTGCAGCAGTGGAGACCCAGCACAGCCAAAACTAAATAAAGAATTTTAAAAGTGAATGTATTTAGTGCCGCTGAACTGTACACTTAAAAATGATTACAATGGTAAATTTTACATGATGTCTATATTAGCAATTAAAAGTAAGAAAACTAAAGCATATGAAAAGATATTTCACATCTTATGTCATCAAGGAAATGCAAATTAAAGCAATGAGGAGATACCACTACACACCTATGAGAATGGCCAAAGTCCGGGACACTGACATCAGTGAGGATGCGGAATAACATGAACCCATTCATTGCTGGTGGGATGTTAAACAGTACAGCCACTCCGAAAGTCTGGCGGTTTCTTGCAAAACTAAGCATGCTTTTACTGTCTGGTCCAATGATCATAATCCTTGGTGTTTACCCAAAGGAAAACTGAAAACTTATGTCCTCACAAAAGCCTATAGTTTAGCGACTTTATGCCTACTTGTCAAAATTTAGGAGCAACCAAAGTGTCCTTCAGTAGGTGAATGGATAACATAGGGTACTTAAGGCAATGGAATTATTATTCACGGCTAAAAAGAAAAGAGCTGTCAAACTGTGAAAAGACCCGGAGGAAACTTAAATGCATATTACTGTGACTGTTGTTTAGTCACTAAGTCGTGTATGACTCTTTTGCAACCCCATGGACTGGGTAGCCCACCAGGGATTTTCCACACAAGAATACTGGAGTGGGTTGCCATTTCCTTTTCCAATTACTAGCTAAGGGAGAGAGCCAATTTGAAAAGGCTAACTACTGTATGACTCCAACTATATGACCTTTTGGAAAAGGCAAAACTATGATAAAAAGATTAGTGGTTACCAAGGGTTAGAGGGAAGAAAAGATGAATAAATGGAGCGCAGAGGAGTGTTAGGACAGTGGGCACATGCCATGTAACACCGCAATGATGGATACACATCACTGTATTTTGGTCCAAACCCATAACACCACACACCAAGAGAGAATAAACCATAACATTATACGCTATAGACTTTCGGTAGTTACAATGTGTCAAAGTAGGTTCATCAGTTGTCACAAATGTACGCTCTGGTGGGGGATGTTAACAGTGAGGGAGCCGTGCTGGTGGGGGGGCGGGGAGTATATAGGAAATCTCTGTACCCTCCTCTCAGTGTTGCTGGGAACCCAAAACTGTTCCAGAAAATTGTCTTGAAAGAAAAAAGAAAGGTGTTACCCAGAGTCTAATCAAGCTCTAGCCCTGAATCCCATTTTATAAGAAAGACAGGGTCTAGAAGAAGATGAATGATCCCACGAGAAGGCAGACAGCTCCAGAAGGCAGGACCTTCCAGGCCTCCTAAAAGGCAGCTATCTGGAGATCAACAGAGTCGATGTTCTTTTTTTACAAAATGTGGGTTAGGGACACTGAAGATTAAAAGTGATTTAAGAGACAGTCAAATATGTATAATATACAGACTAGTTGAATCCTAATTTTGAGAAACAGCTATAAAAGATCTTTTGGGGACAAACATGGAAATTTATTTCTTTTTCTTTTTCCTTTTATTTTTTCAATTTTATTTTTAATTGGAGGATAATTGGTTTACAGTGTTGTGTTAGTTTCTGCTGTACAACCACATGAATCAGCCATATGTATACATATATCCAGGCATCCCTGGTGGCTCAGCAGTAAAGAATCTGCCTGCAATGCAGGAGTCACAGGAGATGTGGGTTCAATCCCTGGCTCAAGAAGATTCCCCTGGAGGAGGAGATGGCAACCCACTCCAGTATTCTTGCCTGGAAAATGCCATGGACAGAGAGGCCTGGCAGGAAGCAGTCCATGGGTTTGCAACGAGTCAGACACAACTGAAGTGACTGAGCACACAGAAATACATTTATCCCCTCCCTGGTGAGTCTCCTCCCTACCTCACCCCCATCATACTCGTCTAGTTTACCACAGAGCCCTAAACATATTAAATGTTTCATAACAAAACAAGAAGCAATCTTGTGAAAAATGGACCATCTCTGGAGGACTGTGAGGGAGAGACTCAGAACTGGGCTAATGGCTTTTCATCTGAACTCGTGGCTTCCTTCCACGGGGCCTCAGGAGGTGGGCTCGGGGGCTGCCCCCTAGAGAGCACCTTTGTCCCCAGCAACGAGGCAGGGCCCCCAGCCTTTCCTGCTGACTCAGTCTCAGCTACCCAGTGCCCCATTTCCCTGGGGCTCCGAAAGAGGGTGAGCCGCACCTGCCAGCCAGCCTGCTCTCCCTGTGCAGGAGGAGAGGCAGGGACTGCATTCAAGGAGCCTTGAGCTCACAGGCAGGGCTCAGGGGACCAGCTGTCAGAAAAAGGAAAGGGGAGTTTCTCTCGGACTGAAGGTGGGGAATCACAGGCAGTTACCGAGGAAGGAGATGTTTTCCCTCTTCGTGTGGAGAGGTAGAGCTGCTTTGCCCTTCTGTTTTTCTACAATGCTTGCAATGCATGGGAGTCTCCCAGATCAAACTCTCCTTTCCCCAAATGTCCTTCTTCTTCTGTTTAAGTTATTTTTTGCTTGTTAAAAAAATACATAAAAGTGGAAACCACCCATATGTCCATCAATGGATGAATGGAAACACACACACACAATGGAATATTACTCACCTGACAAAGGAAGAAAATTGAGACCTGTGCTACAACGTGGATAAACCTCGAGGACATTAATGCTAAGTGAAATAAGCCAGTCACAAAAAGACACATGCTGTAGGATTCCTAGAGGCATCTATGAGGTACCTAGTCTATGGGGTCGCACAGAGCCAGACACGTCTGAAGCGACTTAGCAGCAGCAGAGGTGGTCAAATCCACAGGCACAAAAAGTAGAATGGTGATTGCCAGGGGCTGGGGAGGAGGGAATGGCTAGTTATTATTTGGTGGGATAGAGCTTCTCTTTGGGAAGATGAAAAAGTTCTAGAGGTGGAATGCGGTGATAACACAACAATGTAAATGTACTTAATGCCACTGAACTGTACACTTTAAAATGATTTAAATAATAAAGCTTATGTTATATATGTATTGTTGTTTAGTTGCAGAGTCATGCTGGACTCTTTGTGACTCCATGGACTGTAGCCTTCCAGGCTCCTCTGTCCATGGGATTCTCTAGGCAAGAATACTGGAGCGAGTTGCCATTTCCTTCTCTAGGGGATCTTCCCGACCCAGGGGTTGAACTCTCTTCCGCTTGGCAAGCAGATTCTTTACCACTGTGTCATCTGGGAAGCCCCTATGTGTATATTACCTCTACAAAAATATAATTATATGTAAACACGTATTTACACAAATGCTTAGCTTACATCTGAAAAGATATACAAACGAGTCATCACATGAGCTGCCCCTAAGGAAGGAACTGGGGTAGTGGATGGGGGCAGTTGTTCAGAGGAGGAAAGGTTTGCTTTCCACCAAATACCCTTTTGAGTAATTTGAAGTGTTTTTCTGTATGCATGATTGACCTATTAAGAAAGAAAAAAATTTAGATTCATGCAGCAAAAAAAAGAAAAAGGGTAGGCTGAAAAGTAATTTTCTCACCTCTGACTTCCCCTCTACATTTCATTTTTCTTTCTCAGAAACAAACAAGCTTGATGATTTCTTATTTGTCCTTCAGAAACAGTCTATGTAAGGCATTTCTTTGAAAGAAATGGGAGAAAGGCCTAAATAAGGAAGGGAGGAAGATGGGTAGGAGGGCAGCACATGTGTGTGTTAAGTCGCTTCAGTTGTGTCCGTCTCTTTCTGACCCCATGGACTGTAGCCCGCCAGGCTCCTCTGTTCATGGGATTCTCCAGGCAAGAATACTGGAGTGGGTTGCCATGCCCTCCTCCAGGGGATCTTCCCGACCCAGGGATTGAACTTATGTCTTTTATGTCTCCTGAATTGGCAGGCAGTTTCTTTACCACCAATGCTGTTCTGGTCCTTGCTTCTCTCATCTGATATGCATCTTGGAAAAGTCCCTGTCAGTAGTCTAGATCAGCCTCGTTCTTTCCAGTGGCCATCTGGTTTTTCACTGTATGGATCTACCAAAATTCATATAGCTGGTCTGCTTATTGATGGACGTTTTGGGGTTTTCCAATCTTTTACATTTACATGCTGTTTGCTGTTCATGAAGGGGAATGCATCTGGTGGATAAATTCCTAGAAGTAGTGTCTGGACTTTTGCTTCCACCGAGAGGCAAAGAGAAAGTCCCTGCCCTGAAGAGCTGCTGCCTCGGAGCTTCCTCTTTTCAGCAAAGCCGGAGGGGCCCTGGAGAGAGCTCCTCATGGGGCTCTGAGGACCACTCCAGGCTCCTGATTTCTGAGTGGTTGGGATCCCCACCCTGAAGCTTTCTGGGGGAACAGCCTGTCATCCCTTTACATGGCAGGGAGGATATGAGCACCCCAAGATTGTGTCACAAATAGAAGGAAGGATGTGCACCTTTATCAGAGGGCCTGGGGCAGCAGGTGGACAAGCCTCGGCCTTTATGAGCAGAGAGAATTGGTCAAGAGCCTGGCAAGAGGTGGCTGAGTCCAGAACGCCACCTGGGCCAGACAAGTGGACTGAGACACAAGAGGGAAATGGAGGAGGGGTGGGGAAGAAGAAGTAAAAGATTTGGGGGTTAATTGGCACAGTGGCAACCACTACAGTAATAAGAGGAAGGAAGAGGAGGAGGAGGAAGAAGAAGAAGGAAAGGGGGAAAAAAAAAGATGAAGACAGCCCATTGGTACTCACTGAGTGCCAGAGGCACTGTGCCTTGCATTTTATGCCAACTGTCTCATCATCCCCCCACTGAGAAGGGGCCACCATCCTTATCCCCATTTCTCAGATAAAGAATCTGAGACTTAGAGGCCACAGTCAATGAGTTGGGGGGGGTGCTGAATTTACACTCAGGTGTGATGCCAGGGTCTAGGTGCATTCTAATCACTCATCTCTGTAGCCAGACTAGGACCAGTGAGAGTAACGAGCCCATTAGAAGGGCTTAGATGGACCGAGAGCCGCTCTCGGCCAGTGCAGCCAGGGTTACCATAAGTGCCCTAAGATGAGGACCCAAGGCTTAAAGAATGGAAGCCTGCTGCTGGGGCTATACAGAGTCTGGGTTTGATCCTTTCGGTTGTTGTTGCTGTTCAGTCTCCAAGTTGTGTCCAACTCATAGCGACCCCATGGACTGCAGCACACCAGGCTTCCCTGTCCCTCCCCCTCCCCCAGAGTTTGCCCAAGTTCGTGTCCACTGAAACAGTGATGCCATCCAACCATCTTGTCCTCTGTCACCATAAGTTTTTTTATTTTGTTTTTTGAGATATAATTTATGTACTATGAAATTCACCCCTTTAAAGAATATAAAGGGAATATATAATTCAGTGTTTTTTTAATATATTCATAAGGTATGTGTCCATTTCCACTAGTTCCAAAACATTTCATCAAAAAGAAACATAGTACCCATTAGCAGTCACTCTCCATTTTGCCCTCTCCTCAGACCCTGACAACCACTAGTTTACTTTCTGTCTCTATGAGTTTGCCTTTTATGGATATTTCATCTAAATGAAATCAGCCAATAGGTGGCATTTTGTGTGTTTCATTTTAAGTTTTCAAGTTGCATCCATGTTGCGGCATTATCATCAGCACTTTATTCTTTTTATGGCTGAATAATATTTCCTTATGGACATATCATATTCCGTTTATCCATTTGAATCCTTTCTACTTTTTGGCTGTTATCAATAATGCTGCTATAAACATGTGTACAGGCTTTTGTATAAATCTATGGTATATGTGTATGTAAGTAAGAAAAGAATTTCTGGCTCACATAGTAATTTTATGTTTAACTTTTTGAGGACCTGCCAGAGGGGTCTGGTGGGCTACTACTGTACATGAGGTCGAGAAAGAGTTGGACATGACTTAGTGACTAAACAGCAGCAACAGCAGACTGATTCCAAGGGGGATCTAACATTTCACCCTCCCACCAACAACATGTGAGGGTTCCAATTTTTCAGTTTTCTTGTGAACTCTTGTTATTGTCTGCCCATTTGGTTACAGCCATCCTGGTGGGTGTGAAGTGGTTTATCATTGTGATTTTGATTCACATTTTTCCTAATGACTAATGATGCTGAGTATCTGATCATGTGAATATTGGCTATTTGTATATCTTGTTTGGAAAAATTTTTTGTTTCTGGACTCTCAGTTCTAATCCATTGATCTGTATGCCCATCCTTGTGCCAATACTACTCTGCTCTGAAGATCATATTTTCTAATAATATCCTCAGGTGGTTGTTTCTTTTAATTTTCAAATGAAATATTCCAAACATAGATAAAAATTAAAATAAATTTGGGAAACTACAAATTTATTGCCATTTAGATTTATTAGATTTAATAGCAGTTGATATTTTGCTGTGTTTTGATCCACTTGTTTTGTTTTGTTTTTCATTAAGAAGTAAAATAGTTTAGGGCTTCCCTGGTGGCTCAATGACAAAGAATCCACCTGTCAGTGCAGCAGACATGGATTCAATCCCTGGTCCAGGAAGATCCCACATGCCACGGACCAACTAAGCCTGTGTGCCTTAACTATTAAGCCTGTGCTCTAAAGCCCAGGAACTGCAACTACTGAGCCGTTGAGCTACAACTGCTGAGGTCCACGCACTCCACAATAAGCCACCACTTCTACAGAGCAGCCCCAGTTCACCACAACTAGAGAAAAGCAAGCACAGCAATGACAACCCAGCAGAGCCTATAAATAAATAAATAACATTATTCTTTAAAAAAAGAATTAAAATAGTTTAGATATAATCAAAGTTATCTTACTCCTACCCCCAGCCATTTCCCCTCCCTCTGTCTCCACAGGTAACCACAAACCACCACTCTGAAGTTGCTGGGGTTCCTTTCTGAGGATGCCACTATCCTTTTATAGCCTTTTATTATGGTATTATTTTGGGGTCTTAATATTTTACATAAGTAGCATCATACCGAATGTAACCTTTTACAACTGGCTTTTTTCACTCAAGTTTATGTTTGTAAGCTTTTTCTCCATGCTGATCCATGTGGATCTAGTACATTCATTTTCATTGTTGTATATAGCAACAATTTCAAAATAGAAATCATCTATTGTTTGTTTAATCCATTCCCCTGGCAGTGGACATTTAGGTTTTTTCCAGATGTTGACTATTACTGAGAGTTCTGTAATGAGTGAACATCCTTGCCGGTGTCTTCCTGTTCTCTTCATCTTTTTGCTCACTTTTTGCTCTAAACTGGGTTCTCCCCTGAGGACTTTGCTTCCCCTGTAGCCTTCTTAGCAAGTCACGGTTCTCTCCCTGAGGACCGCATACCACATGACTGGCATGGGATAGGATCCTCTTTACTCTTCATAGCTACTTCCAAGCCAGCCATTCTTCCCATCTTCTCCATAAAACTCCCAGATTCTTTGACACATATGTCAGCAGACTCTCCATCCATTACCCACCCTTTGTTGCAGCCTTGTACACCTCTAGTCACTCCCCGTCCCACAGATAATACTAGCTACCAGCTCATCGTCATTCCCTCTAGCATGATCCTGTCATAGTCAGGATGATTTCAATAACCAGCCACTCAGTTCCATGACCTTCTCAGATCCAATAAGCTTATCTTCCACCTACTTCAGCCCCTTACTCCTAAGATCACATGTTGACCATATCATTACCAGTAACTGCAGTTGCATAATTTCAGTTTCACATACCCCACTCTCCAGCTACCATCACCTCTCAGCCCAGCTCGTCAGCTTGAATATACAATTCCAACAATCCTTCCACCACACTCAAACCAAACCCATCCCTTTCCCATGTCCCTTGCTCTCCACTCAGGTCTTTGTTTCTCTCCTTATTCGACTCAACTTCCTTGGTCTTTCATTTACAAACATCATTTACCTCAACTCTCTTTCCCAAATAACTTCAACTATCTGCTACTCATTCTAGCTACATCCTAGAAAATCCATTACTGGATGGAAACACAACTCTTCACTTGTTGCACTTGCACCAGTGTAGCTGAATGAGGCTAGAGAGAAGCATCCAGTCATGCTAACCAAAAATTCAAGATCACTAATCTCCTATGGTCCTTCCATTCTGCCCCAAACTCCTGCTGCATATTCCTAACTTGTTTGCTTTTGCATCCTCCTAGACTATTTCATCCTTTTCCCCCTTCACTCAAACCTTTAATCCCTCCTCCCTGACCCTCATTCTCAACTAATGACCCTATTTCCTATTTTTCTGAGAAAAGAGAATTTATCAGAAGAGCACACCCACCTGCAACTACTGTGTCTACCCATGGATTTCCATCTTCCTTGCTTCTGACTAATCCCCTCTCCTAACCAAGGACATTAGTCCTCAGTTTTCCCATTCTTGCCTGCATCATCAGTTTCCCCCTCTCTACTGTATCTTGCTCATCTGAATGCAATGTACCATTCTGGCATCTTAAGAAAACATTGCCTTGACTCCATATCTGCCTTGAAATACTGTACATTTATAGCAAAACTCAAAAGAAGAGTCTATCCTTGCAGTTTCCAAGTCCCCTTGCCCTTGCCTCTCTATTCCCATGCTGATTCCACAGATTCCTTTGGCATTTCCTGTGATGATGGATTCATGAGAGAAGATCCACTTTGTAGAGGGGAGGAGGAGAATAAACTGTGGAGCACATTGTATTTCAATGGTATTGGCAGAGGTAAAAGAAGATATTTTGGGTCTATGTAGGATATAGAAAATGTTAAACACATGAAGGATATAACATGTGTTTCGTGGTTTAAAAAAACTGTTGGAATTTGGTAAACTAACATATTAGATAATGGAATACTAGATGTGGTAACAAACAACCCCCAAATTATATAATGACTCAGATAAGATTAAAAGTTGACTTCCCAGCACGTGAAGTCCAAAATCGGTGTTCCTGATTAGTGGGCAGCTCTTCCGTAAGTGGGGGAGGTGGCTTAATGGTAAAGAATCTGCTTGCCAATGCAGGCAGGAGACACATATTCTATCCCTGGGTCAGGAAGATCCGCCAGAAAAGGAAATGGCAACCCACTACGGTATCCTTGCCTAGGAAGTCCCATGGACAGAGGAGCCTAGCAGGCTACAGTCTATGGGGTCCCAAAGAATCCGACAAGACTAAATAACAACTTCTCCAAGTGATGATTCAGGCCCCAGGCTCCTTCCATCTGTGGTTCTGTTGTTAATGGAGTACTGTGCTCACCTGCATGAAGCCAAAGAAGGGAAAACAGCAGGGAATGAAGCATGGGAGGCTTTCATATCCAGACCTGGAAGTATGGGGGCATCTGCTCTGCTCACATTCCACTGACCGGAATTTAGACACATGGCCTTACTTAATCACAAGTAGGAAGGCTGAGAAACTATTTTGCTGACTGCCCAAGAAGAAAAGAAAATAGGCTTGATGAAGAGCCAGCCAGTCTTCGCAAATAATGGAAGTCCTCCAAGGACTTCCAATGAACAGGCAAGAAGAAGATGATTCATCCTCCAGCATCTTATCCTTGAATTAACAGCTTGCTCTGGACTGGATTCAGAGAGCAAGTCCCATTGTAAAACCACATTTGTTTTTTTCTGGGAAGAAATCTCTTAGAAAAGCAAACATTTCTAGCATCCCATTTACCTCTTCTGCCATTTGATATGTTTTATGTGTTTCCAAGTATGGTTTTTCAGTGTTGCATAAAAACAAAAGGCACCTTAAAGCCTGCAGGGTGTGACTAGTGTGGCTGTACCCTAAGACTAGGACTATGGCATAGCTCCACTTCCAACTGGCAGCAAGGGCTTGGCTAACAAATTTCACACTCCTGGGACTCAGGCTCCAATTCTGTGAAATGAGTAACCCTTGCCATGGCCGTGATGTTGGGGAATCAATGATTTGCTCATTCTCTGCTCCCAGTGAGCCTTACAAGAGCCCTTTGGAGCTGAAAGGACATGAATGGTTATTGCTTATTTCACAGTTGGGGAAAGTCTGAGCTGGAGAGGTGACATGCCTGGCTCAGGGAAATCCCACTTCACAGTTCCTAGGCAAGAGGTGGTGACTTAAGTTATGAGAGGAGGTGATATCAGAAGAGGGAAGCAGAAAAGTGTGAGGGATGGTATGGAAGGAGGATGGCAAAAACCCATGAAAGTACATCCCCAAGCCCAAGGTTCTTTCCATACTGCCTCCTAACACTCACCTTCTTGTGATTTGTTTTCTATGATGCCTGGTGATCTATTCAAAGAGGGAGGACTATAGAGAAGTAAAGTGGGAACTCAGGGCATCTGGAATCCCCAGAAGCCTTCAGATAGGAGGAGAATGTAGATCAATATTGCTCCCATGGTCAAAAGCTGCCTGTTTGAGGAAAGGATCCTAAAGGAGGAACCATGAAGTAAAGGAATCCTCTTTTTGCATCCTTTTATTCTGAGCTCCAGGGAGTTGCTTCTCAGGGATGCTGTATCTTCTGCCTAAGCCTGTACCCCTTATTTAAAACAGAAGATGATTAAAAAAAGTAAGTTAATTATCCCACTGCTGGGCATACACACCGAGGAAACCAGAATTGAAAGAGACACATGTACCCCAATGTTCATCGCCACACTGTTTGCAATAGCCAGGACATGGAAGCAACCTAGATGTCCATCAATAAACGAATGGATAAGAAAGCTGTGGTATATATACACAATGGAATATTACTCAGCCATAAAAAAGAATACATTTGAAGCAGTTCTACTCAGGTGGATGAAACTGGAGCCTATTATACAGAGTGAAATAAGCCAGAAGGAAAAACAACAATACAGTATACTAACACATATATATGGAATTTAGAAAGATGGTAACAATAACCCTGTATGCGAGAGAGCAAAAGAGACGCAGATGTATAGAACAGTCTTTTGGACTCTATGGGAGAGGGCAAGGGTGGAATGATATGGGAGAACAGCATTGAAACATGTAAATTATCATATGTGAAATGAGTCGCCAGCCCAGGTTTGATGCATGATACAGGGTGCTCAGGGCTGGTGCACTGGGACGACCCAGAGGGATGGAATCTAGAGGGAGGTGGGAGGGGGGTTCTGGAAGGGGGTCACATGCATACCCATGGCAGATTCATGTCAATGTATGGCAAAACCAACACGATAATGTGAAGAAACAAATTAATTAATTAATTTTAAAAAATAAGTGACAAAACGTTAACCATGAATCAAGGTGCTGGGAATATAGGAATTCCTCATACTACTTTTGCAAGATTGCTATAAGTTTAAAATCACTTCAGAAACAAAATCAGAGGATTATAAGCACCTAGAAGCCCCCTTATGACCTCTTCCAATCAGTACTCCCTCAAGGGATGCCCCCATTCTGACTCCTAATATCTAGACCAGTTTTTCTATTTGAATCATGTAGAAATCGTAATTTTGTGTCTGACTTCTTTCTTTTAAAACTATGTTGATGGGGGACTTCCCAGGTAGTCCAGAGGTTCGGACTCCCAGCTTCCACTGTAGGGGGAGGGGGGAGTGCAGATTCGATCCCTGATCAGGGAAGCTCCTCATGCCACAGGTTGAGGAAAAAAAAAAAACGTGTGAATGAGATTCAGCTATGCTGTTTGCTTTTTTCAATTCACTCATTCTCATTTCTCTCTAGCATTCCATTGTAAGAATTCATCATATAGGGGTGGGATTTCCAGAATGAGTGAGAACCTCTGAAAACTCTCACTCCAAAAGATCAATGGTAAAGCTATGCAAAATAGCCAAAAGCAATCATTTGAAAACTGGAAATTTATCAAAATCATCCATGGTAGGCAGAATAATGACCTCACAAAGATGTTCATGTCCTAATCCCCAGAAACTCTGAATACATTGTTACACCGAAAAGGGGAATTAAGATTGCAGATGGAATTAGTTCAGTCGCTCAGTTGTGTCAGACTCTTTTCAACCCCGTGAATCGTAGCACACCAGGCCTCCCTGTCCATCACCAACTCCTGGAGTCCACCCAAACCCATGTCCATCGAGTTGGTGATGCCATCCATCCTCTGTCATCCCTTAAGTTTGTTAATTAGCTTAAGATAAGATAAAGCCCTTCCTTCACTGGAAGGACTGACACTGAAGCTGAAGCTCCAATACTTTGGCTACCTGATGGGAAGAACTGACTCATTGGAAAAGACCCTGATGCTGGGAAAGATTGAAGGTGGGAGGAGAAGGGGATGACAGAGGATGAGATGGTTAGATGGCATCACCGACTCAATGGACATGAGTTTGAGCAAGCTCTGGGAGTTGGTGATGGACAGGGAAGCCTGGCATGCTGTAGTTCATGGGTCACAAAGAGTCGGACACAACTGAGTGAACTGAACTGAACTGACTGATAAATGCGGGCAGTCTCTAGAAGCCAGAAAAGGTAAAGAAATTCATTCTCCTCTAGGGTCTCCAGAAGAATGTAGCCCTGTTGATACCTTGAATTTCTTTTATTTTTTTCCCAAAAATATTTATTTATTTATTTGGCTGCATTGGGTATTAATTTTGGCACTCAAGATATTTTTTTGCATTACGAGAAATGTTTTGTTGTGGAACTCAAATTCTCTAGCTGTAGCTCAAGCGTTTAGTTACTCCAAGACAATGGGGATCTTAGTTCCACAGTCAAAGATTGAACCCATGTCCCTTGCATTGGAAGGCAGATTCTTAACCTCTGAACCACTAGAGAAGTACCCATTTTGATTTTAATGAGACCTATTTTATATTTCCAACCCATAGAACTATTTTTATAATTTTAAGCCCCAAAGTTTGCGATAACTTGATATAGAAGTAACTGAAAACTAATACAACATACAAGAAATTGAGAAACATTTACTCAAGAAAATCAACTGAACTTCAGTCAGGAGAGTGTACGTCTGTGGCGTTCAGCCCGAGGCTATGTCCATATTTCTCCTCCCTCAGTTTCGTGATATATTAATAGAAGTTCTATCAAAGTGGTGGTAAAGAGGTGACTACTGGAGCAGAGTGCAGAAGATTCCATGCCCAGAGGCATTATCAAAAACAACAGTGATCTCAGTGTCGTGCAATCAGAGAGGCAAATATCAAAGTTAGTCTGAGCTTTCAGTACTGGTTAGGAAAAGCAATAGCCCAACAGATCAGCCAAAAGTTTTAATAGGGATACCTGGAGAACAAGACAGCCAAAGTTCTCCTCAGTAAGATTTTACTGGCAGGCGATGTACATACGAAAGCCTGCACAAATCTCAGGAGATATTGGAGAAGGTTAGAGCGAGCTACTCAGCCTGAGCCTTGAAAACACAGGAATTAAAATCTGGAATAAACTTGTAAACTAGCTGTATCTTGAATAGATACTTCAAAACACAAATAGATCATTCAGCAAATGGTAGAAGTCTTACTGGCTCAAGAGATTTAAACACAACTTATGGCCAATCATTGGGTAACCATCAAAGAATGCCGATGCAGAGGCAACCCCTAGTACAAGGTTTAAGAATAAAAACAAGAATAAAAAATAACTGAGCAGAGACATCAGCAGCCACATGCTTGGAGGAAACAAAATCCATAAAATTAGTCCAGAGAAGTCACCAAAAAAAAAGAAAAGAAACTAACAAAAAACAGACAACAATAAACAGCTCCAGTTATGGGGAAGGGGTAACAGAAACCAGAGTTGCTGCAATATATGATCTAAAACAGCTGGCTGTCAACAAAAAGAATTACAAGGGAGGCAAAGAAAAAAATGTGACCCATACATAAAAAATAAAACAGTCAACAGATACTGTCTTTGGCGGGATTCAAATGTTAGAAGACAAAGTCCTCAAAGGAGCTCTTATAAACATGTTCAAAGAACTAAAAGATCATGCTTAAATAAAGGAAAGTATGCTGACAAAGATTTATCAAGTAGGAACTAATAATGAAGACAAAGAAATTATTTATTTATTTTATTTTTGGTTGTGCTGGGTCTTCATTGCGCACGCTGGCTTCTCTAGCTGCTGTGAGCAGGGACTACTCTTTGCTGCGGAAGGTAGCTTTCTCATTGCAGTGGTTTCTCCAATTAAAAGCAGAGTTTGAAGAGTGGATTTTTAAAAGCATGATCCCACTATATTATGTCTACAAGAAATGCACTTTTGAGCCAAAGGTACAGATATTTTTAAAGTAAAAGGATGAAAAAGATATAAAATGCAAAAGAGATATAAATGTTAAGAGAGCTAGGGTATCTATATAATATCAGGTAAAGTAGACTTTGAGGCAGAATTTGTTACAAAAGTCAAATAAGAGTATTTTATAGTGATAAAAGGGTCAATCAATCAGGAGGACAATCATTATAAACATATATTCACCTAACAGTACTTCAAAATACACAGATCAAAAATTGACAGAATCCAAGGGATAATTCAACAATAATAGAGACTTCAATGTCCCCTTTTCAATAATTAATAGAAACAGGTAGAAGATCAATAAGGATATAGAAGACCTGAACAACACTATAAAATAACTGAAACTTACAGACATCTATAGAACATTCTATCCAACAACAGGAGAAGGAACATTCTTCTCAAGTGTATGTAGAACATTCTTCAGGATATTATATGTTACGCCATAAGACAAGCCTCAATAAATTTTAAAAGACTGAAATGATACAAAGTATGTTTTCCAACCACCATTAAATGTAATAACAGAAGGAATTTTTGGAAATTCAGAAACTTAAAATTTAAACAACAAATTCCTAAATAACCAGTGAGTAAAAAAGAAATCACAAGAGGAAATTAGAAAATACCTTGAGTTGAATGAAAACAAAAACACAAAATATCAAAACTTAGGAGAACTTCCCGGGAGGTCCAGTGGTTAAGAATTCACCTGCCAATGCAAGGGACAGGGGTTCAGTCTCTGGTCTGGGAAGATTTCACATTCCTTGGGGCAGCTCAACCCATGTGCCGCAGCTACCCAAGCCCCCGCTCCACAAGGCAATGAGGTTATGCACCATAACTAGAGAGTAGCCCTCACTAGCCACAGCTAGAGAAAGCCTGAAGACTCATCACAGCCAAAAGGAAATAAATAAATACTAAAATGTTTAAAAAGAAACTTAGAGAATACTGCTAAAACAGTGCATAGAGGGAAATTTAAAGCTGTAAATGCCTATTTTTAAAATCGAGAATGATCTCGTCAATAACCTAAGCTTACATCATGAGAAACTAATTAAAAAAAAGAGAAAACTAAATCCAAAGCAAGCTGCAGGGATGAAATAACACATATTGAAGCAGAAATAAATAGAAAAAAAAAAACAGAGAAAATCAATGAAACCAAAGGTTGGTTCTTTGAAAATATTAACAAAAGTGACAAAACTTTGGCCAGACTGACCAAGGAAAAAAGAGAAGACATAAATTAACAAAATCAGGAATAAAACAGGAGATATTCCTACCTAGAAAATACAATCAGCAATTGTATGACAATCAAGTAGATAACCTAGATGACAGACAAATTCCTAGAAAGACGCAAACTACCAAAAGTGACTAAAAGAAATAGAAAGTCTGAATAGACAAATAACAACAAGCCAAAAAGACTGGATTAGTAATCAAAAAGTTTCCCACAGAGAAGAGGCCTGGCTCAGGTAGCTTCACTGGTGAATTCTGACAAAAGTTTAAGGGAGATTGAACACCAATCCTCCAATTTTCCAAAAATAGAAGGGAATACTTCCCAGCTTATTCTATTGAGATAGTCTGGGACTTGGGACCTGGCATCCGGGGCCCTTCCCTTGAGTTCTTGCACCTGGACAAATGCCTCCTGGAGCAACAGAATACCAAGAAATGATAAGGGGCTAAAAATAAGGACATGCATGTGCAAGTAGGGCAAATTATGCATAAGATACAAGAAAGCCAAAAACCAACTGCCATTTCTGAGGTGCCAGGAGCAAAAGCAGGGTACTGCACCCAATCCCTGCACACAGCACCACCGAGAGAGTGGGTAGCACACCTAAGCCATCCCTCTGATGACCACCGATCACCCCACTACCCTCCCGCATTTAAGGAGTCAGCCCGCCTTCCTCAGACAGCTGGCAAGGACACTTGTTTCTTGTTTTCGCTCCCTTGTGCTGCAGCCCAAGCCCCATAAACAAAGCCTTGCCTGAATTTCTCGTCTGGCCTCTTACCAATTTCCCCTGATTGAAGAGTTCAAGTACCCAGGGCAGTAACAAAGTGAAGCCTGTACTGTGCTTGGGTGTGCTCAGTTGTGTCCGACTCATTGTGATCCCATGAAATGTAGCCCACCAGGCTCCTCCATCCACCGGAGTATGCAGGCAAGAATACTGCAGTGGGCTGCCATTTCCTCCTCCAGGGGATCCTCCGAACCCAGGGATCAAACTCAAGTCTCTTCAGTCTCTGGCTTTGCAGGTGTATTCTTTACCACCAAGGTACCCGGGAAGCCAGAAGCCAATATTATTCTGATACTAAAACCGGAAGGACAGAGCACACACACACACACAAATTAATGAATAAATAAAGCTAAGAAAACCAACATCCCTTATGAATCTAAATGCAAAAACTCCTAAAATGAAAAAAAAAAAATAGCCGACCAAATTCAGTTAACACAAAAAGAGTTAACTATGGTCAAGTGGAATTTACATCAGAGAAATGTGGTTAGTTTAACATACAAAAGCAATCAATTCAATGTACCATATTGACGGAATAAAGAACAAAATTACATGATCATCTCAATAGGTCCAGAAAAGGAATTTGACAACATTCCACACTCTTTAATAATAAAAAATTACTCAACAAACTAAAAACAGAAGGGAACTTCCTCAATCTGATAAAGGGCAACCGTGAAAAACCCACAGCCAACACACACTTAATGGTGAAAAGTCAAATGCCTTCCCCTTGAGATTTGGAACAAGACAAAGATATTTCTTGTCAAGAAATTAAGCAACAAAGAAATCAGAGGCATTCATACTGGAAGGGAAGAAGTAAACATAATCATATGTACAGAAAATTCTAAGGGGATTACAAAAACACCAAAAACAAATAAAACTACAAAACCGTAGCAGAAACAGTAGTAATCCTGTTGACTGCAGTGTAAAAGATCAATATAGGAAAATCACCTGCATTTCCATATGTTTATGAACAACCCACAAAAGAACAATTCCATTCACAACAGTATCAAAAGAATAAAATATGTCAAAATAAATTTAACAAATACAGTGCAAGATTTCAAAAGTGAAAATTATATCTTTGCCAAGAGGGGTAGAAATCTAAATAGAGAGATATTTTACGTCTATGGATTGGAAGGCTCATTATTTATGGGAAATTTTCTTCTATTTGATCAATAGATCTAACCTAATCCTTATCAAAATCCAAGCAAGTCTGTTTCCTTTCCACACAGATTGATTATAGCTGCTTTTAAAGTTTATATTAAAAGGCAAAGGTCCTAGAATAACAAAAACAATCTTGAAAAAGAAAACAAAGTTAGAGGACATAACCTTCCAATTTCAAAACTTTTTACAGCAATAAAGAGAGTCTGGAACTGAATAAAGATAGACATACAAATCAGTGACACACAAGTGAGAGCCCAGAAATAAACTTTTACATTTACAGTCAGTTGGTTTACAACCAAGGAACCAAGAGGCAACTGGCTACCTACACAAAAAAGAATGGAACTGGACCCCCTACATCACATCATTCAAAAAATTTAACTCAAAATGAATGAGGCCTAAATGTAGAGTTAGAACTATAAAACTCTTAGGACAAAATCTTGGTGACCTTGGGTTAAGCAAATGTTTTGTCACCAGCAAAATCCACTGGGGTCCTAAGGAAAAATAAGAGAATTTAGGTGATAAGGTCTCATTTCTTTTGTGCTTAATTTAGTTTCCATTTGCCTGTAAATTGTCTTGCACTCAACACAAGGGACTAGAGTTTCCACCACTGATTGGCTGTGCCCAACATCCCCAGCTTGGCAGGGCTGTATGAAAAGCATGCGCAGGGCACTTCAGTTTAAGATGGTAAGCGGGGGGCATGTGCATAGACCCTTCACCTGGCACTGCAATCTGGAGCGTGAGCAACACTCCAGTGACAGACCCATAAGAACTGCCCCCTTCCCCACTTGACAAGAACCCTATAAAGCAGCCCTGCACACAGCCTTTCAGTGGGAAAGGGAGCTGTGTACTCTAGAGTCAGGGCTTACACCTGTCCCTTCTTTGATCTGATCAAAGAATGAAACATCCCTTTGCTTCTATTGGCACAAGAAACATGGGGAAGGAGAATCCTTGTTGGGGCTCTCCTCAGAAGGGTTGGTAACAGTTTCTTAGATACAACAGCAAAAGCACAGTCCACAAAATTAAAAATTAATTGAATTTCATCAAAATGTAAAACTGTGTGAGTCACCATAAAGAAAATCTAATCACTGGAAGAAAATATTGGCAAATTATATATCTTCTTGAAGATGTATATCCAAAATAGAAAGAACACTTTATAGAATACCACTCAAGAGCACAATAAGTAATCCAGTTTAAAAATTTGGCAAAGCAACTGAACAGATACTTCATTAAAAAAAGCTATATGGGCATCCAATAAGCATATATTAAGATGTTCAATAGGGCTTTCCCAGTGGCTTATTGGTAGAGAATCCACCTGCCAAGGCAGGAGACTCAGGTTGGGTTACTGAGTTGGGAAGATCCCCTGGAGAAGGAAATGGCAACTCACTCCAGTATTCTTGCCTGGGAAATCCCATGGACAGAGGAACCTGGTGGGCTACAGTCCATGGGGTCGCAAAAGAGTCAGACACAGCTTAGTGACTAAACAGCAACAAGGTGTTTGATATCACCAGTCATTAGAGAAATACAAGCTGCAATGAAATACTACTTCATACCACAAGAATGATGAAAATAAAAAAAAACAGATAATAACACATGACAGCAAGGATGAAACTGGAGTGCTCAATAATTTGGAGGAAATGTAAAATGGTACCACTGCTGCTAAGTCGCTTCAGTCATGTCCAACTCTGTGCAACCCCAAAGACGGAAGCCTACCAAGCTCCTCTGTCCCTGGAATTCTCCAGGCAAGAACACTGGAGTGGGTTGCCATTTTCTTCTCCAGTGCATGAAAGGGAAACGTGAAAGTGAAGTCGCTCAGTCGTGTCCGACTCCTAGCCACTCCATGGCCTGCAGCCTACAAGGCTCCTCCGTCCATGGGATTTTCCGGGCAAGAGTACTGGAGTGGGGTGCCATTGCCTTCTCCTGTAAAATGGTACACTCAGTTTAAAAAACAGTTTGGCAATTTCTTAAGAAGTTAAATATATGTGTTGTTCTATATGACCCAACAATTCACTCCTCGGAACATTTACCCAAGAGAAAGGAAAATTATATGTCCACACAAAACTTAAATATGAATATTCAGAGCAGAATTATTCATATTAGCCAGAAACTGAAAACAACCCAAATGTCCACTCATGGATGAATGAACAGAGTGTATTTTACAGACACAATGGTATACATTCAGCCATAAAAAGGAATGAAGTACTAATATTTGTTAAAACCTGGATGAACCTCAGAAGCACTGTGTTACGTGGAAGCAGCCAGGTATGAAGGGCCACTGGATGGTTCCCAGTATGTGAGATGTCCAGAAAAGACCTATCTATAAAGATAGCAATTAGTTGACTGGGGCTGGGAATGGGGAAAGGGGAGTAACTGCAAATAACCATGAGGGATCTTTCTGGAGTAATGGAATGTGCTAAAATTTAATCGTGGTGGCAGTTACACAACTTTGTGCTTTTACTAAAAATTATTGAATTCTACACTTAAACGTGAAATAGAAAGACCCTGCAAAACAACAACAAAAAAGAATATGTGATTTCTTTATTCGTTCTACTATTAATAAACATTTGGGTAGTTTCCAGTTTGGAGATATTATAAATACTGCAGATATGGACATTCTTGAACATCATTTGATGGATATAAGTAAACATTTTTCTTTAGTGCATGTTTAAGAGTAGGATTTCTGGATCGTAGAGTATACATATATTGTGCTTTGGTAAATTCTGCCACAGAATTTTCCCAGACCTTCTGCAGATTTACATCTCCATCCGCAGTGGTGAAATTTCTGGTTGCTTTACAGCCTAGCTGATACTTGGCACTGTCTGTCACCTTCTTTTGAGCCATTCTTCTGAGCACTTGGTAGTGACCATGGCGGTTTCAGTCGCAATGCCTCTGAGGATTAATGAAGTTGAACCCCATTTCAAGTTTGTTTGTTTCGTCTCCTTAACCATTTGGAAATTCTCTTCGTGAAATGCTGGTTCAAATAATGTTGCCCCCCTAAGTAGTCTGTAATTTTCTTACTGAATTTTGTGGGAGTTCCTTATATTGAGTTGGCACGAAAATTAGTTCGGGTTTTTCCATAAGATGTTACAAAAACACTAGATAAACCTTGGGGCCAACCCAGTATATTCTGGATGAGGGTTCTTTTAATATCACCCTCTGACATAATTTTTCTCTTCCTTAACAGTGTCTTTTGATGAACACAAATTTTTGCTTTAATGTGGTCTAATTTAATAAGTTTTTCTTATGGTTAGCATTTTTGATATCTCCAATTAAGAGATCTTCTCCTTACTCATAAAGCTATATTCTTGTTTTTTCTAAAGTAGTTATGTTTTACCTCTCTAATTTAGATCAACAATCAATCTGAAATTGATTTTATATATATAATTTGAGATATGGGGTCAATATTCCTTTTTTTCCATTTGAACAATTGGTATATACAACATGTTTGGGAGGTTGTTTGTTTTTCAAGCACAGTAGCTTTAGTAAGTCTTGAATCGAATGGGTGAGTCATTCAGCTTTGCTTTCGTTTTTCAAGGCTGCTTCAGCCATTGTTAAGTCTTCCGCCTCCCCAAATAAGTTTTAGAATCTGCCTATAATAAAAACTATCCTGGGAACAAACGATCCTAAAATTTGTATGGGTCTACAGAACACCTCAAACAGCCAAAGCAAACTTGAGAAAGAAGAGCAAAGCTTGAGGCATTACCATCCTTGTTTTCAAACCACATTACAGGGACTTCCCTGGAAGTCCAGTGGTTAACACTCTGAGCTTCCACTGCAGGGTCAGGGGTTCAATCCCTGGCCCCCTGGTTGGGGAACTAAGACTCTGGCATGCCACGTGCCCAAAAACAAAAACAAACAAGCAAAACATAGAAAGAACGAAATCTTGCCATTTGCAGAAACATGAATGCCCCACCACTCCCACCGCCCAAGGAGGATCGAACCCACGTCTCCTGCGTTGGCGGGAAGATTCTTTACCACTGAGCCACCTAGGAAGCCCCCACATCAGATACATAGATGTTTGTTACACACTACAGGAAAGAAATTTTAGGCAGTGTGTTCTTTCAGTGAGAGGAAGATATACTCAGTGATGACACTACATTCTTAAATATTTCAAACGGATTTTTCTTTCAAGAATAAAGACATTTTATATATAGGCCAAAAAAAAAAAATCTGGGATTTTTGACTGGAATTGCCTTAAACCTATCAATCAGTTTGAAGAAATGAGAAATAGATTCTATAATCCTGAGTGAAATAAATGAAGTAAGTCAGACAGAGAAAAACAAACGCTGTTTAATGTGACATGTTGAATTCAAAATAAAAAACAAGTTGATGAATACAGAGAACATGCTGGTGGTTGCCTGGTTGCCAGACATGGGAAGTGGGGGTGGGCAAAATGGGAGTGTGTGTGCCCCCAACTCTCTGTGACCCTATAGACTATAGCCCACCAGACTCCTCTGTCCGTGGGATTCTCCGGGCAAGAATACTGGAGTGCATTGCCTATGCCCTCCTCTAGATCTTCCCAACCCAAGGATCAAACTCAGGTCTACAGTCCTGCAGGCGGCTTCATAACTGCTGAGCCACAAGGGAAGCCTGGGCAAAATGGACAAAGGGAGTCAAACCAGTTATAAAATAAAGAAGTCATGGGGATGCACTGTACAGCACAATGACTATAGTTAATATATATATATATATATAAAACTATATATATAGTTGCTAAGAGAGTCACCTTAAGAGTTTTCTACACAGTGACCAAAAATTATAACTATAACATGGTGACAGATGTTAACTAGATTCCTTATGGCTCTTATAAATATTGAATCATTAAGTTCTCCATCTGAAATATAATGTTGTATGTCAATTATACTTCAATATATTTTAATTAAAAAATAAGTGTATTTTTAAATATTTAGAGAATAAAATGTTTCAAATGATTATGAAAAAACATTTTTATAATAATGTAAAAAAACAAAAAATAATACTTTGCAGGTGAATTGTAGACATCATGACGTTCTGTTCTTTTATATATATATATATACATATATATTCAGTAAGTCATGTATGTAGTGAATTGTGTGACAAGCCTGTTCAGTTCAGTTCAGTTCAGTCACTCAGTCCTGTCCAGCTTTGAGACCCCATGGACTGCAACAAGCCTGTAGCTCTATTGTTTCCAAGATTACCATGAAGCTGTGAAAAGCCTCACTTTCAAACAGGAAAAGGAGGTATTTTCTGTATCCTTGTGAAGACTTTTCCCACATTAAATGTATACAGAATGTTTCTCACAAACTTGTTGCTGTTTTTCAGTTAGTTGCTCAGTTGTGTCTGACTCTGCCACCCCTTGAACTGCAGCATACCAGTCTTCCCTGTCCTTCACCATCTCCCAGAGTTTGCTTAGACTCATGTCCATCGAGTCGGTGATGCTACCCAACCATCTCATCCTCTGCTGCCGCCTTCTCCTCCTGCCTTCAATCTTTCCCAGCATCAGGGTCTTTTGTAATGAATCAGCTCTTAGAATCGGGTGGCCAAGGTATTGGAGTTTCAGCTTCAGCATCAGTCCTTCCAATGAATATTCAGCAGTGATTTCTTTTAGAATTGATTGGTTTAATCTCCTTGTTATCCAAGGGACTCTCAAGAGTCTTCTCCAGCACCACAATTCAAAAGCATCAACGTGGAGGAAATTTTAGGCCCAGTGTTCTTTCAGTGAAAGCAAGTTATAGTCATTGAGTTAAGCATGCAGTGAATTGTATAACAGACCTGTAGCACCGGTGGTTTTTTTAAAATTTATTTTTCAATTGGAGGAGATCATTTCTTTATAGTGTACTGCTTTTTGCCATACAGTGAGAATCAGCTATAATTATACACACACACACACACACACACACACACACACACATATATATATGTATTATATCCCCTCCCTCTTGAGAGCACTGGTGTTCTAAAAGCTACTTTGAAGGTGGAAAAAGCCTAGCTTTCAAATAAGGACAGGATGTATCCTCTTTTATGTCCACAGGCAAAGACATGTTCCCACATTAGATTTATAGAGATGTTTCTTACAAACTACATGAAAGAAATTTTAGGAACAGTGTTCTTTCAGTGAAAGCAAGTTGCACTCACTAAGGGACACATGTAATGAATTGTGTAACAGACCTGTAGTACTGTGTTTCCAAGGCTCTATTAAAGCTGGGGGAAATATAGCTTTCAAACAGAAAAAAAAAAAAACAAAAAACCACAAGTATCTTCCTTTCCATCTGCATGCAAAGACTTCTTCCTGCATTATATATATATGTGCGTGCTCAGTTGCTCAGCTGTGTCCGACTCTTTGAGACTCCATGGACTGCAGCCTGCAAGGCTCCCCTGTCCATGGGATTTCCCAGACAAGAATACTGGAGTGGGTTGCCATTTCCTACACCAGGATATCTTCCCACCCCAGGGATCAAACCCATGTCTCCTGCATTGGCAGGAGGATTCTTTACCACTGAGCCACCTAGGAAGCCCCCACATTAGAAACATAGATGTTTGTTACATGTTATATGAAAAAAATGTTAAGCAGCGTATTCTCTCAGTGAGAGGAAGTTATACTCTGTGATGATACTACATTCTTAAATATTGCAAACGGATTTTTCTTTCAAGAATAAAGACATTCTATATATAGGCAAAAAAAAAAAAATCTGGGATTTTTGACCTGAATTGCCTTAAACCTATCAATCCAGTTTGAAAAAATGAGAAGTAGACTCTATAATCCTGAGTCTTTCAATCTCTGTTCATAGTATATTCCTCCATTCATTTAGTCTCTCTTTCAAATTTTTTCAAAAATATTTTGCAGTTTTCAATGTTGAGGCTTTGTGCAACTTTCATTAGATTCATTTCTAGGTTTTTAATTATTTATAGTACTGTATAACATATTAAATTTTCATGATTGTCTCATCTTCAAGTATCTATTTGTAAGTTGCTTGTTTATAGGAATATAATTAACTTTTGAATATTGACCTTGGATGCAGTGACCATGCTAAATTCACTTATCAATCCAATAGCTAGTCTATAGATTCTTTTGGAAAGTTCTCTATACTCAGTCATGTCAGATGAATAATGATTATTTTTTCTTTCTAATTCTTTTTTTCCCCTCTAATTCTTATGGCTTTTATTTCTTGACTCATTGCACTGGCTATCACTCTAGTACAATGTTAAAGTGGTGACCTAAATCACTTGTCCAGTATACTATTTGCAGGAAAAAGGGAACTGGGACTTTTAAGTATATATATGCTTAGAATCTTTGAATCTTTCTGGAAAGATATGCAAAAAACTAGTAACCTATCACTAAGGTGGACTTCCCTAGTGGCTCAGTGGTAAAGAATCCACCTGCCAAGGCAGGAAACACAAAAGAGTTGGGTTCAATCCTTGGGTTGGGAAGATCCCCTGAAGAAGGAAATGGCAACCCACTCCAGTATTCTTGCCTGGAAAATCCCACGGAAACAGGAGCCTGGCTCAGCCTGAACGACTGAGCACGTCACTAAGGCAGCAACTGTTGAAACTAAGGGTTAAATTTAGAACCAATGGTAACTTCCCCAGACCCACCCCAGGTGTGCTCTGGAATGCAGGAATAGCCTGTCCCATTAGATTTTAAAACCCACAGAGTAGAATCACAGCCACATTCTCACACCAAGAAAGAGGTCCAAATGGGAGGCAGGAAATGGGGCGTTTACCATTGTCTAGAAGGGAATGGGAAAGTGAAAGTCATTCAGTCCTGTCCTACTCTTTGTGACCCCATGGACTATACAGTTCATGAAATTCTCCAGACCAGAATACTGGAATGGGTAGCCTTTCCCTTCTCCAGGGGAATCCTCCCAATCCAGGGATCGAACCCAGGTCTTCTGAATTACAGGTGGATTCTTTACTAGTTGAACCACAAGGGAAGCCCTTAGAAGGGAAAGTGGCCCAGAGAAAAAAAGACTCTTCCCTCTAAAGTAGGTTTTCTGGGCATTTCATGGTCCTGCTTTCCTACTGCTTTCTCTTGGCAATTTTCATCAGTATCTCAGCAACTCTCAAATCAAAGATCAACATAAAAGTTGTTGTCGAAGAAACGGGCAAGAGTAGTCACCTCTGAGAAAGGTAACCAGGGGTCAGGGGAGGGGAGGGAGGTTTGTTTTCATTGTTATACCACATGCATGTGTTATGGACTGAATGTTGGTGTCCTCCTCAAAATTCATAGGCTGAAATCTAGTCCCCAGTGTGATGTTGGAGGTTGGGTCTTAGGGAGGAACTTGGATCCTGAGGGTGGAGCCCTCATGAATGGGATTGAGAGTCCTTGATAAGAAGCCTGAAAGCTCAGTTCACTCTCTCTTTCCACCACGTGGAAGACGCAAAGAGAAGTCAGTAGTCTACAGCCCAGAAGAGGCTGCTCAGCAGAACCTGACTGTGCTAGCACCGTGATCTTGGACTTGCAGCCTCTAAAACTGTAAGAAATGAATTTCTGTTGTGGGTAAGCCACCCGGTTCACATGATTTTGTGACTAAGATAACATGTAATATTGATTCAAAAACAAATCTAGGATTTATTTATCTTATAACAAGTAACTCAATTAGATGTTAAATCACCACTCAGTTGAAAAGACGATTGTTGGCAAGCACTTCTCTCAGAGAGAGTGGGGAGAGGGGCGACGGGCATCAGCCCCTCTCCCCAAACCCCACTGTGTTTCTGACGTGAAGAGAGGGAAAACAGAAGCCAAGACCTTCTGCGGGAAAGCAGTGAGCAGCGGCCACGCTGGGTGAGGGATGTGAGGACGGGGCGCCACGGCTGCCCTGGGAAGACCGAATAAGGTTCTCTCTCTAGTCGCTTCAGGTGTGTCTGACTCTTTGGGACCCCATGGACTGCATAGCCCACCGGTCTTCTGTTCATGGGATTTCCCAGGCACAAATACTGGAGGGGGTTGCCATCCCCTTCTCCAGGGGATCTTCCCGACCCAGGGATCGAACCTGGATCTCCTGCATTGCAGCCAGATTCTTTACCAACTGAGCCAGCTGGGAAGCCTGGGGAGGCTGAGCCGCCACAGAAAAAGACTCAGAGAGGCAGAGAGAAGCTGAATCACAAAGACGGCAGGGTGCCTGGCACAGGAAACAAAGAGTTCCGGTTCCTGAGTGGGGAGGACCCCCAAGGAGAGTCCCATCTCCTCAAGTCCTATTTCCTATGTGTCCATATGCCACACTCACACCCCAGAAGTCCTGAGCATGTCTTGTTTCTCAAAGACACTGGCTCAGGTGGGGCTCTTCTGTTGATCCTGGAGGCGCCTTGAGAAGGCAACTGCCTCTTCGGGCTCCGTACCCACCCTGCTGGTCAGGGCTGGCTGCTGACTCTGGAGCCTCCTGCCTGCCCCAGACAAGAGGAGGGGGCTAGGCTGCTCAAGGAAGCCTCAGGAGTGCTATGCCCTTAACGTTCTTCCCCACCCCAGGGGCATTCCGTGTCCCTGCCTGGGAGGCCCAGGCAAATTCTTTCTATGTTTACAAAAGTCCATAAATCGGTGACCTCCCTCTAAAGCTGACCAGTCCCATAAGAGATTTCCGGAGCCCTTACGCAAGAGGGCCCCTGCTCGGGGTGAGGGCATGTTTCTCTGCTCCATCTGGAGCAGACCCCCTTCCTATACTCCCACCTTCCCAGAGACTCCCCTCCTCCTTATGTCCTGACCCCTGGGGTTGGATCCCAGTCTACAGCTGGGGCTTTCCAAAAGCCCCTCTAGGCCTGTTTCCAGCATCCCCCCTTTTCAGACCACCTATCAGGGATCTTGAACCCTGGGTAAGATGAGGAGCAGGTTTCTCAGAGCTCCAGAGAGCAAGATAGAGGCAAATGCAGGGGAGAGATGGATCACCATGCTGAAATTCTCCCTGAGCCCAATTACAGCATTAATCATAGAAGCTGATAATAGGCAGCTCACTTACTTTTATGTGAATGCATTTATTTAATCCTCACAAAAAAACTTTGATGTGGGTACTATTGTTTTCCCTCCTTTTACACAGAGACAGGCACAAAGAGGTTAGGATGCTTGCCAAGGTCCACAGCTAGAAAGTGACAGAGCCGGGATGCAAGCCTAAGCACTTTGATTCCAAGTGCAAGTTGTTCAGTTGTGTCCAACTCTTTGGGACCCCATGGAGTTAACAGGCCATGGAATTCTCCAGGCCAGAATACTGGAGTGGGTAGCCTTTCCCTTCTCCAGGGGATTTTCCCAACCCAGGGATTGAACCCAGGTCTCCTGCATTGCAGGCAGATTCTTTACCAGATAAGACACAAGAGAAGCCCTAATCTAGGCTTTTGACTCATTCATTCTACTGCTTCTCACAGCCCCTGGGGAAGATCTCACCTCTGATCTTTGGATTATGCTGTTCTCATCTTCTGGAATGTTTCCTCCCTTCTCCACCTGGCAAAAGGTACCCTTCCGTGCCCACCCAAGAGCTTTCTCTGATATGGTTCCTCTCTCCTGCTAGACAGAATTGCACAGCACCCTCCTCTGGGCCACCAGGCTGCCACTTCCTTCCACCATGGGGTGGACAAGTCACGAGGTCTTTGCCCAGTTGTAATGCCATTGCCCACTGAGCCATAAACATTTCCAGGAAGGTCCTGGACTTTGTTTACCTTCATGTCACCAGCCTCACACACTGCAGACCTCTCCAAGGAGGTTCAATGTTCCTCATGGGGCGGACCTCAGCCTCTGACTTTCTGCAGAATTTTGGATATATTGCTGCCCTTCTGTGGTCTCCAAAGTTTCCAGGAGTGAGATTTTTCTCTGATCCTCAGTTGCTGAAATCCCCATCTCTCCCTGCCAAAGAAATCACCTGGGTACTTTTTTCTCCACACTTTGCTCTTTGGGAGAGAGACTGAGAGCTGCCAGGTGGGCCAGTCCTGGGATCTCAAGTTGGACTTGCCCTGGAGGAAAGTCTGAGTCACCTTCCTGTCTCAAGATGGAACTTGGCTGCTTTCTCTTGGGTGATGAAGAACCAGGAAATGTCCTGATTCCTCCACTCAAACCCCCACTCCTCCTGCCCAGGCCCGAGGAGGAAGGTGATCTAGTTACAACGCCTCATTGATAATAGTAACTGTTATTGAGGATCATACTACATAGACCCGCCCCCCATTCATTCACAGTATGTGAATTCTCAAGCCTGGAAGGCAAAGCGGTGGGATGTTTAGGACAACAGGCTGGGTTGGGTCAGAGCTCCAGCTCCAGGGCTGCCTTGTCATCACTTCTCTAAGCCTCAGTGCACACATCTGTAAAATGGGTTAAGTGCCTTTCCTCATGGGTCATCATTGTGAAGAAGATACACATAAGCTCCACAGTGCCTGGCACATAGATATGGCTGAACACCTGGCTTAGACCACTGTATGGATGAGAAGATCTGTGAGCAACTTGGGAGCACACAGCAGGTGTTCCATCCAACTCCCTACCCCCAGCACCCCGTGCATGATAAATGTACAAAAGTAAAGAAGTATTAGTCATTCAGTCATTCTGACTCTTTGCGACCCTGTGGTCTGTAATCCATCAGGCTCTTCTGTCCATTGGATTTTCCAGGCCAGAATACTGCAATGGGTTGCCATTTCCTTCTCCAAGATGTACAGAGGACAGTAGGAAATGTTCCCTTTTCTGCTCGTCCCAGAGGCTGTGTGTCTCTGGGCAATCTGCTTTCCCTCTCTGGGCCCATCCTCTTTGTCTAGGCATTGATGTGAAGCTGTCTAATCTTACACTTGAATATCAGCACCCAAGGGAACAGTAGGTCACATTTAGGCACTCTGCGGTCGGCAGAACTGGCCTGGTGTGATTTCTGTCTCCAGTGCTAACTAGCTTTGTAACAGAAGGTACTTCCTTGACCTCTCTAAATCTCAGTTTCCTTGTGTGTCCAGTTTCTTCCTTCCTCTGAGTGTTGTTTTGAAACTTCAGCACATGAAGACTGCTTGGCTCAGACCTGGAACATTAGAAGTGCTCAACTAATTAAACACTATTTAAGAGCGAAAGGAGGAAGTGGTGGGGACTGGGGAAGGATGGTTGTAAATCGTGTGTTATGGGAATCCAGAGAAACAGCAACTAATTCCAGCTGGTGAGGTGAAGAGAGGAGCCTGGAGGCCCAGAGAAGGAAGGTGACCTAGCCAATGACACACATCTGTTGTGGCAGAGCTGGAAGGAGGCTCCAAAGATTTGGCCCCAGTCTGGGCGGAGAAGCAGCGATCTGTGAGGGGGCAGGCACTGACTTACAGATGACCCATAGGGAAGGCGAGTGCTCTTTTCTAGTGTGTACTTGGGAAGTTCTGATTTCCTTTCTTCTGAGAACCAAGGGTTCCTAAAACAAACAAATAAATCTTGGTCTAAGCTCTGTTTCACTCAGTGAGTTTATTTAAAATAATATCTCTGAGAGGAGACAGTTTATCCCCGCCAATTTCACCCTTGAACTTGAGGAAGGTACTCCAGACTGAGGCAAGATGGGGTTCCAGATCTCTCTGAGCCTCAGTTTACCCTTTTGTAAAATGAACAGATTCTTTTTTTTTTTTTTTAGAGGATAGCTGCTTTACAAGGTTGTCTTTGTTTCTGCCATACAACAATGTGAATCTGCTACAAGTATACACATCTCCCCTCCCTCTGGAACCTTCCACCCCTTCCCCATCCCACCCCTCTAGGTCACCACAGAGTACATGCTCCCTGTGTGATTCAGCAGCTTCCCATTAGCTAGCTATTTTACACATGGTACTGTTGCAGGAAGGAGGACCCCTTCCAGGGCCAGGAAGCAGGCTCTTGTCTAACACTCAGAAAGGAATTGTCCAAGGAGACACATATGCTGACAAAGCAAGAGATTTTATTGGGAAGGGGCGCCCAGGCAGAGCAGTAGGGTAAGGGAACCCAGGAGAACTGCTCTGCCACGTGCCTCACAGTCTCGGGTTTTATGGTGATGGGCTTAGTTTCCGGGTTGTCTCTGACCAATAATTCTGACTCCTGGTGGCACACACGTTGCTCAGACAACATGGATGCCAGCGAGAAGGATTCTGGGAGGTGGTCAGACACGCAGCATCTCCTTTTGACCTTTCCCAAACTCTTCCAGTTGGTGGTGGCTTATTAGTTCCATGTTCCTTCCTAGGACTTCCTGTCATAAAACAACTCATGCAAATGGTTACCAGAGCGCATGGCCAGGGTGGGTGGTTTCAGGCAGTGTGCTTCCCCTAACAACTCCCCACTGAGAGAATTCATATTCAGTGCACTTCTTGGGAAGTGGGGGCAGAGGTCTCTTACTTCTGTAACTTCTTCCTGCTGTGCATGGGCCCAGTCCTACCTAGCAGAGTAGGAGTCTCTCTCTCTACCTGACCTTAGCTGAGGTATTCTGTATCTGAAACAGGCTTCCATCCTTGTAGTAACAGCAATTTAGCCTGCAACTGTCAGACCTTGTCAAGAGATGAAACAGACAGGGGCCAAACAGGAGAGCTAACAGGATGGTCATCACTGGTCCTCAGGAAAGAAAGGTAAAATTGGGGCTGAGGGCTGCAACGTGTGTGACTTTCTTCTGATTGGTTTGGTGGTGAGGCAACAGGGAGGTGCTCCAGGAATCTTGTGCTCAGCCTAAAGTTACCATCCTCCACCTAAGTGGGGGCCCCAGTCCTGTAGAAGAACTCACAGATATTGTGATGCATATTCCTTGAGTTGGAACCAGGATCTCGTCCCAAGGCTGTACCACCACTTGCTCCTCTGTTTCCGTATCCTCTCCCTTCTCTGATTAGCGACTATTTGGATCTGCCCTTTGAAACTCAGGGAAGGTTAAGAAGGTTGAATGACGTCTATATCCTACAAATAAGCAACGGGAAACACAGAAAGGATCTGTACTCCAGAGCCCTGTGGGGGTCCTGCTCACTTGTAATTCAGGGAAATGGGCGACTATGACTCTGATATCCTCCTGTCAAAATGGTGCATAATGACTGCCTCAATTTGGAGAAGAGACACTGAATTGGAAGTATTTCTGAGTTTCAAGTTATAGATCTGAGTCTTGTATGATTAAAATCTCAGTCCTTTGATCTACCATTTTGGTGTAGCAGACCCAAATAGAAGTAGTTGGAGGAGTGACAACTGGAATTTTAATAGACAAAATAAATCTCATCTCTTTTCAGAAGAATAGGCCTGAAACCCAGTCTAGACCTGGCACTTTGGGGAGACTTGTAGCCAGTTGCCTAGTTTTATAAAAAGTAAGGTTGCAGTTACTAGCTGCCAGCAGACATTGTTTTGAGAATGTCTAGTGGCATCCAAGCCTGACACAACTCAGAAAACTCTTTGTTTTTAGCAAAATAAGAACTCATTTGAAATTACATCCATAGTGACACCTAGTTATTTCCTTGGATGTCTGAACCATAGCTACTCTATTTTGACTTTTAGTTGTAATATTCTCCTTAGTAGCCAAAGTAGATGTCACCGTTAATGATGATAGTGTTTCTCTAAGTATTAGAAGACGCAAGAATTGGAACTCATAAAATCTTCTCCTGAAAAGATCTAACTATCTAACGGTCTGTTCTGCCGGTTTTTCCCAGAGCACAGATAACCTCATTCTTGATTTCCACCCTGAACTCTTTTCAGCGGTGTTGAAGGTTAGCAGCTGCCATGACAATGATTTAATCTTTGTAGAGGTAGATGGCAAGTTTCAGTTTCCAGTTGGCAGGGCCCTTTCTTGGTCATAAACTTGGCCATGATTTGGGGAGGGTATTTCATGACCCTTTCATCCCTGAGAATGTTCATTCTCAGGTCTGGCAAAGATTTTGTTGACAGACCGCTCAATGGGCTGTTACTGGACTAGGCCATAAATCAGTACCCAAAATTCTCTGGATCATCTGCCTTACTAACCTCTTGAACCATGAAAACATTCTCTCTTGTTGCTTCTTCCCAAATCTAGAGTTACACTGTTACCATCATCGGTCTCATGTGGAACTATATATTATTTTATCAGAGGCTCAGTCACACATTTGGCAGTGTAAGAAACGGCAATTTTGCAAAATGGGAAATACAAATAACATAGCCAGCAGTATTAGTAAAGTCATAAGTAAGACTTAAGTTAAGAGCTTCCATTAATTGTAGCCCAGTATATTCCAGGTGGTCTGACTTAGTCTATTCTGTACAAATCCTTATCTTCCAGGGAATTTATATGTTGGCATTGTCTACAAGGCACATAGCCCAGTTTCCTAGTGTTATTAGACTGATTATCCTTAGTATGATTTAATTGTTTCCCACACAGAGGAGACTTTAAACCTCAATTACCGTAGCCTGATGTTATCTATATAAATCCATCCCATGATTCTGGGAGATTTTTTCTTTTGCAAAACTTTGCTTGTTGCTCTGATTGAGCCTGAATAATGCAAGAAAACTCAAATTTATGGCCAAGATCAGAGCAGGCATTGAGGCCAGGTGAGGGGATCTCATCTAGTAATATCAATAGTGAACTGAATATGGCTATAATTTTTCTTTCAAAGTAAATTTTTTCAGGGCCAACCAATTAGAGCCTTGGGGTAGAGAAATTCACCAAGGTAACCCAGAACTAGACACAGGTAATTGGACACAAACCCAACAATAGGATTGATTTCTAAAACTAGCATAGGATCATGCCTATGATAGAAAAACATTTGATTTATATGCAAAGGTCCAAGACGTCAAGGAAACATAAATAATCACATGAATCAGGTCCAGCATCTTGGGCAAGTCGTCTACTTCTGATGTCGTCTTCTTCTCATCTTAGTATAGTGCAGTTTCCTCTGTTTGAGCATTGTTTTAAGGTAAGTTCATATCAGCAGTCCTCTCTATAGAGTAGTCCAGTGTAGAGGCTTTTGGAAGTGGGAATTAATCTAAGAGTCAATTTCCTTTCAATTTCACTGTCCATAAGCTAGCTAAGAGTACCTGATAAAAATGTCCTCCCAACCAGGTTGGAGACAGTCCCTTAAATTATGTCTTTTTCCAGTTCTCGTTGCAGGTCGTGAGGCATCTGATATTCACCCAAAGATAGATTACTGAGATAAGCTTCAGAAACAAACTTAGGATATTCTTTAATAATTCAATTAAATTTTACATTAATAAGCATAATAGCAAAGAACTATCCAGAAAATGAGTCTTAGTAGGTACAGACCTCCATTAACAAACTGGGATTTAACATTTATAGAAATATCTTAATCTCCCTAAAATTACTCTCATTTTTACCAAATATAACCAAATTAAGGCTAGTGTGCTTGAAAAATAGGTCTGCTCTCAATAAATTTGGTCTGATAATTTATAGAACCATAATTGATCATAGACTTTTTGCTTTGCTGAAACTTTTATAGCATCTCAGACTAAACTTTTAAAATAAAACCTTTCAGGGCTGGGAAAGTCATGCCAAAGGCTTAGCACAGATTTTTGCCTAGCAAATCTAGGTGAATTCTTCCCTTTTCAAGGTCTCAAAAATTCCTTGTGATTTCTGTACCTGTTAGTGAGATAACCTTTCTCACTTATCTGTTAAAGTTAATGGAACCCTAAGAGTTTCCAATCTCTGGAGGAGTCATATAGAGGGAAAATATAATTGTTTCAATTTGTTTATAACATATAGTTTTACCAAATTACTATCATAATCAGTTTGAGGGGAAGGTTTTCCATACTCCTGGAAAACACAGAATAAAACCTGTAATTTTTTTAGATAGAATCCATAAAAGTTATAAGCATATTCACTGGCCCATTCAGTACTTTTGTTAACCTTTGTGAAGTCATCAGGTTTCCCATTAGAATACCAGGACATATCAGAATGTTAGGAACTCCATATAATTTCTAGGATATCTAAATTACTAATATTTACCATATAATACAACCTGAGAGGATTTATTATTTATTTGATAACATTCCCCATGTAATTTATCAAACCAAACCAACACAATTAGTTTAATATCTCTCTTTGGGGTGTTTTGGGGGCCCTCTGAAGCATCCCAAAGTTAGCTAGAGGTCCAAAGAACTTCAAGAGAATTTGATTTAGGAAGTTTTGTCAAAAATAATCAGTCAAAAAGGTTTAGAGCATTCAGTCAGATTTAGCCAATGCTGGTGGCTGTAGCGCTTAGCTTGCTGATAAGTCAAAGGGCGTATATACTGAGGTTCAAGGTCTAGTGAAAGGAAACTCCGCCATCTTGGACCTAGCTGGCTCTAACCAATTTTCTTTTGGCTGTGTCATTCCTAACAAAATCCATTTATCCAACTAATTATAATTCAATTTTAGAAAATCCTGATCATGCATAACTTTTTTCAGTATTTTTTTTCATACCTTTTACTGAAAACACACCTTCAATTCAGTTCAGCTCAGTCTTGTCTGACTCTTTGTGACCCCATGGGCTGCAGCACCCCAGGCTTCCCTGTCCACCACCAATTCCAGGAGCTTACTCAAACTCATGTCCATTTTTTCCCTAAAGTATTTTCCACAATGAGGTACATTTCTGGTTGACAAATTTGTAACCGAATACAGTCTTATTTGACCTCTAGTAAACCTAGGTACAACAGAAGTATTGTACTTGTTGATGGTTCTGTTAGGTAGTTTGAATAGGAAAAAGGAATCCAAAATGGTGGTGGCTAAAAGACAAAGGAGAAAAGCCTGGGAAAAGGGAACAAAGGAAAATCCATGGTCCAGAGTGAGAACCTAAGGTGAAACAAACATGCCCACTTCCTGGTTAGCCCTAATTAACATAGAGCAAGCTCAGAGGGAAAGAGACAAAATGTATAAAAAGAAGAAGCCAAGATGAGGTTGGAGCCTCTCCTTTGGGGTTAGCCTGCCCTCACGTCTTGAGGGCTCACTCTCCTTTGTTTACCGAATAAAACTCTGAGCTGTAACGGAGCTGTAACACTAGTCCACGGTTTCAAATCTTTGTTGTGGTGAGACAGATCTGAGGAAATTACACATTCTCCAGACAGTTCTAAAGACTTGTCTATGTTACCAGGTATTAATTTTATACTGAATATGTCCCAGTTCACATGAACCTGAATTCATTTAGCTTAATTTAGAATTGTTTGATTTGTAAGCATTTGCTTTTCTTTAAGCCAATTAAATAGAGCTCACTTACACATTAATCTCAAAAATATTGTCCAGAGACAAAACATACCAAGATATACACATATTCAGACAGACACAGTGTGAAACCTAGCTTCATTTTCTAAATTTAGTCATGAATTAGATATTACAATATAAAATGTACTAGTTTATAAATAAAAATGAAATAAATAAAAATTTTAAGGGCTTCTTCCTGTTTTTCTTCAGTCTCATGAGTGAGAGATGGTCTAGATAAGTGTTCCTGAGAGCCCCGGTCTCAAGGCACAGGGAAAGAAAATCAAGTTCTAACAAAATGACAGCAGGTCTAAACTAAGTGGTGGCCACATAGAGCAAAATGGCCATCGCAAATCACAACACAGAACACAGAGTATAAAACACACACATAGACCTGGCAGTCCTAATCAGACCCTCCCTTAAATAACAAGATTACAGTCTCTCAGAAAATATCCTATAGAGACACAGAACTTCAGATCCAAGTACTAACAGAGTAAATGAAAATATCTCAGGTCTTCAAAAATTTCAGAGAGGAAAGGAAGCCAGGTTGAAAGAAAATGGGGTAGGAGACGGGAGAGGCAGGAAAAAGGGGTGGTCTTACAGTCGTCTCCTGACACCTGCATATAAACAGGCATTACTGGACTTTACCCTGGGCCTCCAGAGAAGGGAGGACTGGAACTCGGCACAACCAGAAACCAGATCAGACCAGACTGGAACCAGAATTTAAACCAGAAACCAGACCAGAACCAGAATTCAAGTTCTCTGCCAAGAGGAGGTGATCAGCCTCCAATCCTCAGCACAGGCTGAGGCCCTTCGACCAGATTCCTGCCTCCAGGGCCAGGGGGCTAGAAAAAAAGAGGTAGGATAGGAAGCATTGGGCATACACACCAAGGAAACCAGAATTGAAAGAGACATGTGTACCCCCAATGTTCATCACTGCACTGTTTACAATAGCCAGGACATGGAAGCAACCTAGATGCCCATCAACTGACGAATGGATAAGAAAGCTGTGGTATATATACACAATGGAATATTACTCAGCATTAAAAAAAAATTCATTTGAAGCAATTCTACTCAGATGGACGAAACTGGAGCCCATTATCCAGAGTGAAGTAAGCCAGAAGCAAAAACAACAATACAGTATATTAACGCATATATATGGAATTTAGAAAGACGGTAACGAGAACCCAACATACGAGACAGCTAAAGGAACGCAGATGTATAGAATAGACTCGTGGACTTTGTGGATGAGGGTAAGGGTGGGATGATATGGGAGAAGGGCATTGAAGCATGTTAATTTTCATATATCTAATCAATCGCCAGCCCAGGACTGATGCTCGGGGCTGGTGCAGCGAGATTTCCCAGGGGGGGGGAGGGAAGAGGGAGGGGGGTTCTGGAGGGGAAGCATATGTAAACCCATGGTGATATCATGACAATGTATGGCAAAAACAATTAAAAAAAATAAATTAATATAAAAAAAAATAAAAAAAAAAACAATAGCCAGGACATGGAAGCAACCTAGATGTCCATCAACAGATGAATGGATAAGAAAGCTGTGGTACATATACACAAAGGAATATTACTCAGCCATAAAAAAGAATACTTTTTAATCAGTTCTACTGAGGTGGATGAAACTGGAGCCTATTATACAGAGTGAAGTAAGCCAGAAGGAAAAACAACAATACAGTATTCTAACGCATATATATGGAATTTAGAAAGATGGTAACGATAACCCTGTACGCGAGACAGCAAAAGAGATGCAGATGTATAGAACAGTCTTTTGGACTCTATGGGAGAGGACAAAGGTGGGATGATATGGGAGAATAGCACTGAAACATGTAAATTATCATATGTGAAATGAGTCGCCAGCCCAGGTTTGATGCATGATACAGGGTGCTCAGGGCTGGTACACTGGGATGACCCAGAGGGATGGAATTGGGAGGGAGGTGGGAAGGGGGTTCTGGAAGGGGAACACATGTATACCCATGGTGGATTCATGTCAATGTATGGCAAAACCAACACGATAATGTGAAGAAAAAAATTAATTAATTAATTAAAAATTTTTTTAAAAAGAAGAGGAAAGGAGGGAAGGGGAGAGAAGTCAATAAAGTCTCTTGCTTCTTACCCATTCAGGGCACTCTAGCCAGTTGTTCACATCAGGAGGAGACCTGGGACAAAAGGGTCCCAGTTGCAGCTGATGGGTCTGGTCCATCAGTGGGCAAACTGGTCTCTGAGTACCCAAGTGGTCAGTCACAATGAAGAAGAGTCCCAGCAGAGTCACCATTTGTTGCAAGCAGGGAGACCCCTTCCCTGCAACAGTACTGTATATAGGAAAATGACCAGATTCTATGTAGGCCAGCAGTCCCAACGTTTTTGGCACCAGGGACCTGTTTTGTGGAAGATAATTTTTCCATGGATGGGGGTGGGGGCGGAGGAGGAGGGGAAGAGATGGTTTAGGTGGTAATGCCAGTAATGGTGAATGATGGGAAGCAGAAGATGAAGCTGTGTTTGTTCACCTGCTGCTCACCTCCTGCTCTGCAGATCTGGGGAGGAACAGAGCAGAGTCTGTAGGAAATTACAACATTAGAAAGAGAAGGAGGGGAAAGACCAGTAAGTATCTGCTTATACGTGCAGCGATGGAGGGCTACATGAGGAACTAGTAACAGGGGTGGCCTCTAGGGCAGGAAACTGGGGTAAGGGAATGAAAGAAAAGTGTTTCACTATTTATTCTTTTGTACCTTTTGAAAGTCAAATTGTGTTAATGTTGTTCAGTTGCTAAGTCATGTCTGACTCCTTGCCAATGTAATGTCTGTTAAAAAAATTTTTTTAATATATAATGCAAAAAAGATTAAGTTTTGGAAGGCACCATTTTAGTACTTTTTAAAATTATATAACAATGACTGCAGTTTTTGTTTCTTTTTCACACACCAAGGATCAAATAAGAAAAACCCCCAATGGGCAGACTCTTTGGCCAGAGATTTCCTAATACCAGCAGGGGAGGAGGCTGGAGCACAAAGAGGAAGAAAGGATACCGTTCAAAAATTTAAACTTGATTTTGAAAGGTACAAAGGAAAAATGAAATACTTCTCTTTCTTCCCCAGAGATAACCTCTGATTTAAAATAGCTTTTTGAGATTCCTTGCCAGGCTGAGGGGAATCTAAAGCAATGAAAAGAAAGGAAAGCAAAACAGGCACTGTGAAAGGCAAGTTTCCATTTAATAACTTGACTTTCCATTGTGAAAGGCAAATTGCTTAAGCTTGGGAGCCCTTAAGTCTGTTTCTGCAGTTGATTTTTGTCCTGTTTCTCTGGGCACCGGCTGAGCCTGATTCTTCTTGGCCAAGAACGAAAGCCGGGAGGCTTCCTGGAAGCAGCATTCCTGTCTTCTCCAAGTTAGGCAGTGGCATCCCTAGCTGATTCTTGGGGAGAAGGAAGCCACAGAGAGCTTGCCTGGCCTGAGGATGTGACCCTGGCAAACAATCTCATACCTGGCCGTATTCACCATGGTCATCTGTAGGCGTCTCCCCAGCTGGACTGGGAAAGGTGGTAAAGGTTTCCTAACATCTCCACCACAAAGATTATACATGCTCATGGTAAGAAATTCCAAGAGCACGGAGAATGGGAACTCTGCTCATTTCCTCTCCCTAGAGGGAACTGAGTTACCAACCAGGTTTTTTGGGCATCCTCCCAAAGTGGTCTGTAGGTCAGCCCTGGGAGGCAGTGAGGGTAACAATGCCCATTCTATAGATGAGGAAACTGAGGCTTGAAAAGGAGAGATTAGTGAGACACACAGCTGAAATGTGGCAAAGCTGGGATTTGAACTTGACTCTCCTGTTCACAAGTCTGTTATTGTGTAAGCTCTGAATGGTTCCATCCCAAGTTTATAGAACTTCTTCACCGCATCCCTTGTCCCAGGCATACACACACAACACACACACATGACTAACTCAGTCACACAAAAATGTCCCAATACATACACACACATGGGCCCAGTGGGGTCCCCTTACCCCCACAGACACATCCATCTCTAAACCAAGATACACACTTTCACACAATCACACATGTGCAGTGTGTATAAATACACTTCAGACACACACACGTTACCACTCCCAGACACAAACAGCTCTACATACACACAGACACAGATACTGGGACATGCCCTGTCCCCACTCAACTCTCCCTCATTCCTTCTGTCAGAGCCTACCCCTCAGAGGGGCCACATTCCCCCTCTTGGCCATGCTTTCCACAGAGTTTCTGCCCTCTCTGCCCTCTCCAGTTCCAGCTGCTATCTTCTAGACCAGTGATCATGTCAGCAGATGCTACCTGCCCCACTACCCACGCCCTTCCCCTCCCGGCCAGTTTCTAAGGCAGCAGAAATTTAAGGCTCCTGTTCTCCCCCTAGCCCTAATGTGTGCATGCTCAGTCACTCACATATTCAACCCTTTGTGATCCCATGGACTGTAGCCTACCAGGCTCCTCTGTCCATGGGATTTCCCAGGCAAGAATACTGGAGTGGGTTGCCATTTCCTACTCGAAGGGATCTTCCCAACCCAGGGATTGAACTCACATCTCCTGTATTGGCAGGTGGATTCTTTACCATCTGAGCCACCTGGGAAGACCCACAGCCCTGGCACCTCATGGAGTTTGGGTGAAGAACCTTGAGGTTCATCACTCCCACTTCCTAAGGTTTATATGAATAGGTATCTTGGAGAGGACCTCAGCTGGGAGATAAAAACCTGTTTTGATTAAAGTTTTCACTTACATCTCAGGTTCAAATGATTTATTCACAAAATAAGCCACTCGTTATATACAAATAAATGATACAGATATTTATTAGAGAATTATCTAGCTTACTTTCAATATACTAACATTAAAAGAAAAGAGAAATAGAAAGAGCAGAGAATACATCACCAAATTGGGTTTTGACCAACATTCAGATTTAAACAGCGCCAGGAAGTCCCATGTCACAGCACAACTGGAACCCCAATTGCAAAAAGGTCCCAGGCAGCATGTACGCTCTGTGGGTGAGACTTCAAAGATTGCAGTTTGGGGTTCCTGCTTATATTCCCAGGGACGAAAACTGATGTCATCATCAATCTGTGAGCAAATTTCAAGCCTGGTTCAAGTTAAAGATGTTTGTTTTGTCTTGCAAAACTTGGGCTGTTGTTAAGCCTGGGGCTTGGTAGGCCAGGACCCTTCTAGGGGCTCAAGAATCTCAAGATTCCTCCCCCATCTTATATACGGCGCTGCAAGTCTTGCACTCAGAGAAGGCAGTCACTCATAGTCACTCACAATCAGGACAGTGTCCAGGCAGGTTAGAAGCAAGGTCAAAGGCCTGCTCTGCTTTGTCTCTGAAGCCTAAACAAGACTATTTAATTTCCCCTAACAAAACCCCAACCCTAGGTGGAAGACCATCTTTAACCCTCCCTCTAATCCTGTGACTTCATCTTCTCCAGTTGCTTCTGTTTGTGAAATGCTTCTGAACCCCATGCCTCAGTTTCCCCTAGTAGTCCTCATGTAATAGGGAAGAACCTCTGTATTCTAAATTAGTCACTAGGGACTTCCCCAGCAGTCCAGCGGTTAAAACTCTGTGCTTCTACTGCAGGGGGCGAGGCTTCGATCCATGGTCAGGGAACTAGAATCCCACATGCTGACCCTCAGCCAAAAAAAGAAAAAAAAGCTAATCACTAAAGGGATGATGCTTACAAGTTTCAGTTATATATAATGGCCCATCTCTGGGAACTCTGCCTCCCAGGTAATAAGCATTAAGCTAAAATACCTTTGTTTAGCTAACAGGAAACATCCTGACCAGGCCCACCTGTGAATGACTGCAGGGAAGAAATTAAGACAGTCCCTCTGGAGTCTGGCTAGAACCAGGACTTTACCCTCTCCCCTTTAAGTATAGAAGAATCCTGGATTCTATTAATAACTGGAAGAAGACAGTTCTTTGGGACGCTAGTCCACTGTCTCAGACTGCTGGCTTTCTGCATAAAGTTGCTTCCTTGCCCCAAGGGCTCATCTCCCCATTTACTGGCCTGTCTTGTGGCGAGAGTATGATGAGCTAAGACTCAGTAACAATCAAGAAGATAGAAACCTGTACATTCAGTCTGACTTGAGGCTCTCCTAAAAATGTGGCTGCTTGATGCCCCAGAGACATAGCAGGAACCTCATGAAAATGCACTCCTGTCCCCACACCTACTTGGAGTTCCCAGGGCGGGGGCAGAGTGGGCACCCCACCAGGTGGTGAGTAGGTGGAGAGAGGAAGGTTCCTTTGTTCTGTAGCCCTACGTTAACTAGGAGAAACTAGCTTCCTCCGGAATGTAATCTTGAGGATGAGAGCATGAGGACTAAGGTCCTTAGTTGGGATGCTGTAAATGTCTAGGGGGACAGACTCTGAATGTAGGATTTATTAATTTGCTAAATTAATGACTATTCCTGAGTGCCTACCTACAAGATGTCAGGTGCTGGAGATCAGCGGTGAATGAAGGGTCCAGGCAGGCCCTACTCACGGGAAGTGTGGGGTACATGTGGCCTGAGCATCTATCTCTCTCATACACACACACACACACACACACACACACACACACACACACACACAC
>ML663025.1:5234768-5386273 GCA_007570785.1 Antilocapra americana
ACACACACACACACACACACACACACACACACACACACACACACACCCATGCTGGGGACTCTGGTTCAGACAGGGGAGCTGATTCAGGCTGGAGGCCAGCTGGAGTGTCCAGTGGACAGCTGAGGGATATAAAAGCACTGAGGCCCTTCAGCAATGCTGAGACTTTTTGAGACTGCCTGACCTAGAAAAACATTGCATCAGACTCTGTCTCATTTTTGCAGGGCGCTTGATCAACCAAGACACTTGCTCTATAGATCTGTGGAAACCTTTGGCGAACTAACATGTCAGTAATGCTTTTTTTAGAATGAAAAGTAATTTTCATGGCTTTTTTCTTTTGCAGTGCAAAAGCAGTGAATTGTGGAGGATGGGACTCCCCTAGAACATCTCTGGCTGGGGGGCCAAACACTGATTTTTCACTACTCAGTGATGCCTTACTGGGACTCCGTGAGTCCACCTGTCCAGGCCCCTGCTGGCATATCCTCTATTGAGGTACAAGGTCATGGGTACGTTTTCTATGACGCACCTAGCAGCATCAGAAAGGGACTGCGGGAAACAGGCCAAGTGAAAACACAAAGCACTAGGCATATCAAAAGATCAGAGGGAAACTGGGAGCTATTTGAGGATGAGAGAATTTCCAAAGGAAATGACAAAACTCTGAGTGGCTCTGAGCTTGTAGGAAAGACCTGCAGATGCCGGCTCCTGTGCCTCCCCAGAATCAAGGCCTTTCTCTCCACCCTTGGAAACCCCATTTTGATGGGCTTGGGCATGTAACATAGACTGCTGGATATAGTATCTCAGGGCAGGGGCCAGGGGCGGGGTGGGGGCGGTCGTGGAATCCAGCTCTGGATACCTGGGGAAGTGGCGGCATCTGCCCTGGGCCTCACGACACACACAGAAAATGTGTGGTGGCTGAAGGGAACATGGGACATTTGTCCCTTTGAACTGGACCCTCCGTAAGGCCCTCAGCTGCTGTGAAGAAATCCATGGCCCATCTTAACCCTCCAGCTCCCCATTTCACCCTCGCTTCTCCTCAGACCCTGCCCTGTTAGTCCCACGCTCAGGCCTTTGCTCTCGCTGTGTCCCCCATCCCTTCCCCCCAACCTCTACAAAGCAGACCTGTCCTTTTGTGCCCACCTTCTCCAGCAAGCCTTCTCCTCCTTGGCATCCTTGGAGTTCTCTTTTCCAGTGGGGCTATATCATTATTTGAGTAGGCTTTGATCTCTTGCTTCCTGATATTTTACAGATGAGTGATGAAGGCTGGCACTGGCCAGTAGAAACATAACACAAGCCACACACAATTAAAATTTTCCCGGTAGCAACTCTGAAAACAAAGTTAATGGAAATAGATGACATTCATTTTAATAATCTGTTTAACATAACATAACCAAAGAATTATCACTTTAACATATCAACAGTAAAAATTAATAATAAAATAGGGTTGACCCTTGAACAACATGGAGGTTAGTTAGGAGTGCTGACCCTCTGCATCGTCAAAAATCTGTGTATAACTTACACTCTGCCCTCTGGCACCTGAGGTTCCTATGCATCCACAGTTTCTCCCTATCTGTAGCTCCACATGCATGAATAGATTCAGCCCACTGCAGACTGTGTGGTACTATAGTTTTTATTATTGGAAAAAACCCACAGAATTTTAAAAAGAAAAAAACCCAAGGGTAAGTGGACCCACACAGTTCGAACCCTTATTGTTTAAGGGTCAATTGTAGCTTACATGTTTATTTTCAAATTTTCTTTGAAATCTAGTTTGTATATTGTGTGTATGGTCTGCTCAATTCAGTGCAGCCACATTTCAAATGCTCAACAGTCAGCTTGTAACTACCATGCTAGCCAGCACAGATCAAGGCCATATTAGTCCTTGGGTTACAGGTAACAGAAGTTCACATTAAACTGACTTAAGTGAAAAAAAGGACATTGGCTCATGAAACCGAAAAGACCAGGGGCAGGTGGTTTCAGGTACAACTAGATTCAGGTGTTGCAATAATATTGCTGTCACCGGAGTTCTGACTTTCTGTCAGAAACTTTTCCAGCCCTTCCCAAGCAGGTTCTGGATGGCATAGCAATGACAGCCACCACCAGCCTCAAACTCCTCTACCAGCTCAGCCAACTGATTCCCACACCCAGTTTCTCTTCTCCAAGAGTTCCCCCTCACCAGACTCCCATTGGACCAACTGGAACCGTGTGCTCATTTGAGAACCAATCATTGTGTAGCTGGGTGAATGGAATTGGCTGATTGGTCAAACCAGAGTCATAGGCTCATTTCCCCCTCACACGGTAGGAGGCTAGAGTCAGCTTATGTGATGTGCCAGGACAGAGAGTGGGTGAGAGGTTGTTTCCCAATGGAAAATCAGGGGACTGGTATCAGAAGACCTGGGTGGGGAGAGATAAGTGGTGGAAGTGGGAAGTGGCCAGAGAAGGGATGGGACTGAATCAACAAGGGCTCCCAAAGAGTAGCTGAGTATCAGGTCAAACAGGAAAGTCATAATGTAGTCCTGCAGAAACGTTTAAAACTTTAATGACTTGTACAACGTCTTCCAGCTTTGTCAGAAATGGGATTCAAACCCACACCTCCAGGGGAGATTGCAACCAGAATGCAGGGTCTTAGACCACTTGGCCATCCTGACTACCACAAAGAAAATAAAGCTAGTGGAGGTGAGGGAATTCCAGCTGATCCAGTTGAGCCACTTCAAATCCTAAAAGATGATGCTATAAAACTGCTGCAGAAATATGCCAGCAAATTTGGAAAACTCAGCAGTGGCCAGTTCAGTACAGTTCAGTCGCTCAGTCATGTCCTGACCTCTGGGTCGCTCACTCAGGAACCAGAAAACCAGAGATCAAACCAGCAGCTCCAATCCTGAAGAAAGGCAATGCCAAAGAATGCTCAAACTACCGCACAATTGTACTCATCACACACGCTAGCAAAGTAATGCTCAAAATTCTCCAAGTCAGGCCTCAACAGTACGTGAACTGTGAACTTCCAGATGTTCAAGCTGGATTTAGAAAAGGCAGAGGAAAAAGAGATCAAATTTTCAACATCCGTCGGATCATTGAAAAAGCAAATGAGTTCTAGAAAAACATCTACTTCTCCTTTATTGACTTTGCCAAAGCCTTTGACTGTGTGGACCACAGCAAACTCTAGAAAATTCTTAAAGAATACCAGACAAACTGACCTGCTTCCTGAGAAAGCTGTATGCAGGTCAGGAAGCAACAGTTAGAACTGGACATGGAACAACAGACTAGTGCCAAACTGGGAAAGGAGTACATCAAGGCTGTATAATGTCACCCTGCTTATTTAACTTATATGCAGAGTACATCATGAGAAACACTGGGCTGGAGGAAGCACAAGCTGGAATCAAGGTTGCTGGGAGGAATATCAAGAACTTCAGATATGCAGATGACACCACCCTTATGGCAGAAAGTGAAGAAGAATTAAAGAGCCTCTTGATGAAATGAAAGAGGAGAGTGAAAAAGTTGACTTAAAACTCAACATTCAGAAAACTAAGATCATGGCATCTGGCCCCCTCACTTCATGGCAAATAGATGGGGAAACAGTGAGAGACTTTATTTGGGGGGGCTCTAAAATCACTGAAGATGGTGACTGCAGCCATGAAATTAAAAGACACTTGCTCCTTGAAAGAAAAGCTATGACCAACCTAGACAGTATATTAAAAAGCAGAGACATTACTTTGCCAACAAAGGTCTGTCTAGTCAAAGCTATGGTTTTTCCAGTAGTCATGTATGGATGTGAGACTTGGACTATAAGAAAGCTGAGCGCTGAAGAACCGATGTTTTCAAACTGGGGTGTTGGAGAAGACTCTTGAGAGTCCCTTGGACTGCAAGGAGATCAAACCAGTCAATCCTAAAGGAGATCAGTTCTGGGTGTTCATTAGAAGGTCTGATGTTGAAGCTGAAACTCCAAAACTTTGGCCACCTGATGCAAAGAACTGACTCATTGGAAAAGACCCTGACGTTGGGAAAGATTGAAGGTGGGAGGAGAAGAGGATGATAGAGGATGAGATGGTTGGATGGCATCACCGACTCAATGGACATGAGTTTGAGCAGGCTCAGGGAGTTGGTGACAGACAGAGAGGCCTGGCATGCTGCAGTCCATGGGGTTGCAAAGAGTCGGACACGACTGAACGACTGAACTGAACTGATAGCACCTTCCTGAGATGACAGCCTTTGTGCTGGAGCCAGCTGGGGTTGGTAGACTGTGGTAATCAGGAGTGGGGAGGGGCCAGAGTGGTGGCAGGGACTCAGGGCAGCCCTGTTTACCAACTGTTCTAGCAGAAGTTTACCCCCTCGATATAGCTCTGGTCATGGGGAAGGGACCAGAGCCTAGACCTCAGACATCACGTCCCCCTTCAGCGCTGCACTGAGCACTCAGCCCACCCTGAGAGAAAGCTTGAGCCTGGTGGGGCCCTGAGCAGAGCAAACCTTTTAGCCAAAAGAGGCAGAGCAGACGGGGCCTGTGGGAGGACCTGAGGGTACCTGAGCCCCAGATGGCAAAAGAAATGGATATGTCAATGCAGAGACAGCTGGGCATGTGAATCAGAGCTGCAGGTTCACAGGAAGGCAAGAAGTCATAAATGGCCTCACCTGAGGCTTCCTGAGCTTCACCTGAGAGACAGAAAACTGACGCGATGAGCCCAGCAAATTGACCCCTCTGTCTGTCCATCCGTCAATTTGCCCATTCATCCACTCATGCAGAACTTATGCCTCAAGTTCCTGCTATATGACAGGTACTGTACAACTGCTGGGACTACCTGGTGAACAAGATAGCCAAGGTTTCTACTTTTACAAGAGCTCAGAGCCTAGTGAGAGATAAGCGTGATCAGCAAATAAGCCAGCAAATAAGCATAGTGACTTTGCATCTGTCAGAAGGAGGCCAGGCTGAAAGTGAATGGGAGGTGGTCTGTGGGCCATTTTAACCCAGACACTGACACAGGAATGATGAAAGGATTCAACCCCACATGAGCTGGCGGAGGATGGCCCCACATGGAGGAAATAGAAAGCTCAAAGGCCTGAGGGAGAGCAGAAAGATGTGTGCAGGGAGCTGGAGGTGAGAAGAGGTGGGAGAGATGAGCAAGGCTGGATCAAAGAGGGCAGACAGGATACTGTGGTTGTAGGGATGGCCCCGTAGATACTACTTCAGCAAAGTCAGTTTGATAGGTGGGAACTTGCTCCACCATATTTACCAGATGCATGCAATAAATGGTACACTGGGGACCAGTGGAAGTGACCAATGGTAGGTGATGGTCTGAGACAGCACCACCAAGCTGGGAACTGAGGAGATGGCCCCAAGACCATGCAGGATTTCACCTCGGTAATGCAGACACTCCTGCAACAGATTCAAGATAAATTTCAGACCATATCTGACCAGATCATTGGAAGAACTGATGCTGTGAGGGCCTTCCCTCATGGCCCAGTGATTAAGACTTCACCTTCCAATGCAGGAGGTGTGGGTTCGATTCCTCATTTGGGAAGCTGGGATCCCCACATGCCTTGTGGCCAAAAAAACCAGAACTTAAAACAGAAGATGAGATGGTTGGATGGGATCACCAATTCAGTGGACATGAATTTGAGCAAACTCTGGGAGATTGTGAAGGACACGGAAACCTGGTGGGCTGCAGTCCATGGGGTTGCAAAGAGTCAGACACAACTGAGCATCTGAGCTGACTGAAAACAGAAGCAATATTGTAACAAACTCAATAAAGACTTTTCAAATGGTCCACAGTTTTTAAAATCTTAAAAAAAATAATTGATGACATGGCAATCATATTGATGACCTAGAGAAAAATACCTCATTTGGACCATGTCCAGTTGGATCACTGGAAGAACTGGTGACATGAGAAGTCTCATTGGTGACCTGGACAAAAACACTGCAGACCTCAGGACACAGGCGGGGGTAGAAGAGCCGGATGGTGAAAACAAGATCCCTGCCCCACAGAAGAGCTGAAGTTCACTCATCTGAACCAGACTCTGCAGCATCCTTTTCACCAGCCAAGAGAAGACAGAAGGTGGGTGGCTTTTTGCAACTAACTACTATGTGTAGACAGGTTTTATATTATTAAGTGTGCCCTCCTCTTATCACATACTACAGAGTTAGTTTATAGAGTGATTTCCCTCCCTACCTTCCATGTTTCCTGAACATGGTAACTTCATATCTTGGACCTTGGTCAGTTGTACTATTAAACACTAAAACTTTGGCAGTCTTGGAGTGGGGCGGAAGAAGTGGTACATTGGTTTATTTTTCTGGGCTAACAACACATTTATTCTATTCCATGAACTCTAAATGTCTAGCACATATTAAACTTCAGTCTATGCAAACCTTTGAGGCAGATACTGTTCCTGCATTTATTTTGCAGATTGGAAAACTGAGGAACAGAGAGGCTAAATAACTCTCCCAGGTCATAGAACTAGCAGAAACAGGATTTGAACTCAGGAGTTTCCAGAATCCACACGCTGACACATTCTGTCATGCTCCTTCTAGTTAAAATTGGCTGCGCAAGCACATGAGCACCGCAACCCTTGCTTATTCGAGTGCTATGCCACAGTGTCTCCCCATTCCTGGGGTTCTCTTTCTAGGGACACTGAAGGCTTTGGGGACATGATAAGCAGTCTACAGAACTTGGAAGTGAGCTCCTGGTTTTTGGTGCATCTGGTCACCACTGTCCACATGATTCATTCAAATTTGAGGAACTGGGTTGCCCAACTCTCCACACCAAGGGGGAACCTGGGGTCTTTGGCTCTGGCTCCAGAGAGACTGAGAGGTTCCTATCCCACCCCATCAGAGATCCACACCTGCTTCATCTACTGCACCCCTGAGCTCCCGGCTAAGTAGGCCAAGATGCTCAAACCAGGCTTGGCAGAGATTCACTACTAGCACTGAATCTTGGCCAAAGAAACCAGAGCCTGAGGCAAAAATCTTGGCCTTGCCACTTGGACTGGCTTGCTGGGAAAAGCTTACCCTTTCTTTTAAGTCTCCTCCTATAATGAAAACAGGACTAAAAATAATGTCTCCAAGTTCAGCCTGCCACCTTAGTTGGCAACCCCCCATGACTTTCTTCCTGGTTTTGATTCTAAAAAGAAACAATGTAAAATAAAGCACTTATCACAGATATGACCCAAATCAAATCCCTTACAATTATACAGTGGAAGTAACGAATAGATTCCAGGGATTAGATCTGATAGACAGAATGCCTGAAGAACTATGGATGGAGGTTCATAACATTGTACAGGAGGTAGTGATCAAAACTGTCCTCAAAAAAAAGTGCAAAAAGGCAGAACGGTTGTCTGAGTAGGGCTTAAACATAGCTGAGAAGAGAAGCAAAAGGCAAAGGAGAAAAGGAAAGATATACCCATCTGAATTCAGAGTTCCAAAAAACTAGCAAGGAGAAATTAAGCTTTCCTAAGTGATCAATGCAAAGAAACAGAGGAAAATAGCAATAGAATGGGAAAGACTAGAGATACCAAGGGAACATTTAATGCAAAGATGGGCACAATAAAGGACAGAAACATTATGGATCTAACAGGAGCAGAAGATATTAAGAAGAGGTGGCAAGAATACACAGAAGAACAATACAGAAAAGATCTTCATGACCCAGATAACCACAATGGTGTGATCACTCACCTAAAGTCAGACATCCTGGAGTCCAAAGTCAAGTGGGCCTTAGGAAGGACCACTATGAACAAAGCTAGTGGAGGTAATAGAATTCCAGCTGAGCTATTTCAAATCCTAAAAGATGATGCTGTTAAAGTGCTACACTCAATATGCCAGCAAATTTGGAAAACTCAGCAGTGGCCATAGGACTAGAAAAGTTCAGTTTTCATTCCAATCCCAAAGAAAAGCAATGCCAAAGAATGTTAAAACTACCACACAATTGCACTCATCTCACACACTAGCAAAGTAAAGCTGAAAATTCTCCAAGCGAGGCTTCAACAGTACATGAAACATGAACTTCCAGATGTTCAAGTTGGATTTAGAGAAGACAGAGGAACCAGAGATCAAATTGCCAACAACCATTGGATCATAAAAAAAGCAACAGAATACCAGAGAAACATCTACTTCTGCTTTATTGACTACACCAAAGCCTTTGACTGTGTGGATCCACAACAAACTGTGGAAAATTCTTAAAGAGATGGGAATACCAGACCACCTGACCTGCCTCCTGAGAAACCTGTATGCAGGTTAAGAAGCTACAGTTAAAATCAGCCATGGAACAACGGAATGGTTCCAAATTGGGAAAGGAATATGCCAAGCCTGTATATTGATTGTCACCCTGCTTATTTAACTCCTATGCAGACTTAATCATGCAAAATGCCAGCTGAATGAAACACAGCTGGAATCAAGATTGCTGGAAGAAATATCAATAACCTCAGATATACAGATGACACCACCATTATGGCAGAAAGCAAAGAACTAAGAGCCTCTTGATGAAAGTGAAAGAGGAGAATGAAAAAGCTGGCTTAAAACCCAACATTCAAAAAATGAAGATCATGGCATCCAGGACCATCGCTTCATGGCAAATACATGGGGTAACAATGGAAACAATGAGAGAATTTATTTTCTTGGGCTCCAAAATCACTGCAGGTGGTGACTGCAGTCATGAATTTAAAAGACACTTGCTCCTTGGAAGAAAAGCTATACAAACCTAGTCAGCACATTAAAAAGCAGGCACTACTTTGCCAACAAAGGTCCATCTAGTCAAAGCTATGGTTTTTCCAGTGGTCATGTATGGATGTGAGAGTTGGACTATAAGAAAGCTGAGCGCTGAAGAACCGATGTTTTCAAACTGGGGTGTTGGAGAAGACTCTTGAGAGTCCCTTGGACTGCAAGGAGATCAAACCAGTCCATCCTAAAGGAAATCAACCCAGAATATTCATTGGAAGGATTGATGCTGAAGCTGAAGCTCCAATACTTTCTTTGGCCACCTGATGCGAAGAGCCTACTCATTAGACAAGACCCTGATGCTGGAAAATATTGAAGGCAGGAGAAGAATGGTACAATAGAGGACAAGATGGTTGGATGGCATCACTGACTCAATGGACATGAGTTTGCGCAAACTCCGGGAACTGGTGATGGACAGGGAAGCCTAGCGTGCTACAGTCCATGGGGTTGCAGAGTCAGGAAAGACTGAGCAACTGAACAACAACAAATCATAGTTATAGGCTCAGAATAGTGCTAGGCTCAGAATAGTTCTCAAGGCGAGTATTAAGCCAGGAAAATCAAGCTCCGTTTATCTGTGTGACTCTGGATAAATTACTTTGCGTCTCTGAGACTATTTTACCTCATCTGTAAATGGAGGTAATGCTACTCTGTATTGTGGTAATGCTATGCTGCTGCTGCTGCTGCTAAGTCGCTTCAGTCGTGTCCGACTCTGCGCGACCCCATAGACGGCTGCCCACCAGGCTCCGCGGTCCCTGGGATTCTCCAGGCAAGAACACTGGAGTGGGTTGCCATTTCCTTCTCCAATGCATGAAAGTGAAAAGTGAAAGTGAAGTCACTCAGTCGTGTCCGACTCAGCGACCCCGTGGACTGCAACCTAACAGGCTCCTCCATCCATGGGATTTTCCAGGAAAGAGTACTGGAGTGGGTTGCCATTGCCTTCTTCGGTAATGCTATGAATGTTCAGCAAGATAATGGATGTAAAGGAGACATTCACTAAAATTCAGCTTCCTGCCATTCTTTTCCCAGGCAGAGGTGGGTATATATGCCAAGATTCCAGGGATGCTAAAATCTCTAGAATTTTCAGGCCCCTTGGTTGGCTGAGCACCAGGTTCCCACTCGGGGACTGACTCCATCTGTCCCTAGTAGAGGTGAACATTGTCATCTGGGACTTCCCCAGCAGCTAGTAGACTTTCCAGGGTGAGCTCAGGGGACTTTCCTCTCCCCAGCTGGACAACTTCCGAGAGTAGAAAACGAGTGAGGCTGGTCCCTCAAGGATTGATTGTTGGTATCTGGGCTGCTGATAAGGGGACAATGGGATAAAAAGGAATAGTGACCCTTTCCCATTTCTGGAGATCCGGGACTAGAATAGGGTTCTAAAATGGCTTCTTCCATGCCACAAATCTAGCACCTGAAAGGTGTCAGGGGAGGACAGCTGACCATCCACCCAAACCAAGGAGGTAGGTCCGAGTGGGGCCACAGCACTGACCCTCATCAAATCAGTACTTCCTCCCAGCAAGGCCAGGAGGGGGACAGGAAGAGTGGGACTGACATGGGCTGTAGCTCTGGGTTTGCCATTGTTTTCTTATCTCCAAAATGATACACATTTAGAAAGGTTGGTGGTAGAAGGCACAAGGTTGGGGTGGGGGAGCAGTTCCAGAGGTCATGAGCACAAGGCTTCTGCCCCAAAGAGGACCGTGGTGAATGACCCAGTCTGTGTGAGCCTGAGCAAAACGGGGCAGGAGGACAGAACTAATGGCTCCTGCCTGAGCACTGGCCTCAGAGAGAAGTTGTGAGTGTCTGATAACCCCTCTGATCTTGGTGACTTTCTGTTGCATCCCTACATCCCCCTCTTTATACCTTCTTGTGTATAGGCACACACACACACAAAACACTCACACACACACACACACACACACACACCAGCCAGCCAGCCAACAAGGCTAATTAGTTATACCTCCAAAACATACCTTGAATCTTGAACTTGACCACCCTTTGCAGTCTCCACTTTCCTGGCTCAGTCACCATCATCTCTCATCCTGCTTTCCATGACCATCTCCCTGGACTTTTGATTCTACTCTTGCCTCTCACATCCATTCTCTGTAGATCAGCCAAAAGGATCATTTTGAAAGGCCAACTGAATCTTGTCACTCCCCTGCTTTAAACACTCCAGTGACTCCAACACACACAGAACAGAATTCAAACTCCTCTTCCTGGCACCCCGCCCTGTGTGATATGGACTTCAGCCTCCTCCCACACTTAACCTTGTCCCATTTGCCTTGCTGCCTCTCCAACAGACCACAACCCCTCTCTGCCCCAGGACCTTTGCACAGGCTATATCCCCCTCCCCCACCGCCCCAGGGAACACTGCCATTCCTGGCTTTGACTGTGCTTGTCTCTCCCTTCAGAGCTCACTGTCTTCTGAGAGGGGCCCTCCCTGACCACACTTTCTATGAGAGCTTCTAGTCACTCTTGATCATTGGTAAAAGAGGCTTTTTTAAAGGTAAAATTATGATTCTCATGTAAATATAAAAAGAACACAAGCCAAAGATTTCATTTAATTCAGCAATTTGAAAAAAAAAAACAAGATGTTACAACTGATTCAAAAGACATAGATAACACTGACCATCAGAAATGACAGAATGGATTTATAATACAGTTGTAAAAATTGCCAGTATCCACAGGGCAATAGTTAATTGCATTCTACTCCAACAAAATCCACTTGCATTTCCATGACTAAGACTCATTTGTATGTTGTAGTAATGAAAGGTGCAGGCCCTAAAATCAAATAGGACTAGTGCCCCAGACAGGACACCCAGTTATTTGTCTTGGCCTATTTCAAGGTCTCTTGCAAGTTTCCTGACATCCTCTCTCTTGCATTTAGCAGCAGCTTAACTTTTTTTTTTTTTTTTTTTTTTTTTTGCCATTTTGCCTTTCAGCTATTTCTTAGCTGTCTCCCTTTACCCCAGATTTGAATGTGTCTTGAGGGCAGAAATTCTGTTCAGTATACAGGCCTCCAGGAAATCCCGTGGAGAAAGGCACTCTCGCGACCTGGGATCTTCTGGTCCCTGGACAGAGCGAGTGCGTGGGTAAGTCTGGTTGGGTTAGGGAAGGAGGGGGCGGAAGGTGTTGCGGGGGCCTAGGGAAGGAACGGAATGCGGGAAGGAAGCGGCGCGGGAGGGATTAATCCACGTACATTCCCTGCCCGCCTACTGTATATCAAGCAAGGTTCGGGCGCTAGGAACACGGTCAGGAAAAAGACGGATCTGATGGCTTTGCGCGCTGCAGGACTCGGCGTAAGCTGGAGTCTGAGTGAACGAGTTAAACACACACACAGAGGTGAAGCTGGCGTTTTGACGAATGTTAGGAAGGAGAACGCGCGGTACGCTTGCCTGGAGGCTGGCTTCACCTGATTCAGAGACCTGTTAAGTCAAAGCGAAAGTGCGGATTTGTCTGCTTCGTGCAGGTAAAGGCCTGAGGGCATGTATGCAGAAATGTAAATGTATACAGACATGCAAATCACAGCTGATGGGAGTAGTAAATACAGGAGTGCCGAATGAAAGCCTGCCGGCGGCTCGAAGGCACGCAGGTGGCAGTCCTCTGTTTCTTCGCCCTTCAGACTCTCCAGCACACCGCGCGCGCCCTCTGCTGCTGCCCGGGCGGGTTTCTGCACCTTCGCGTCGCCTTTCGCGCCTCCGGTTGGAGCAAAAGCTTGTATCCAGCTCCTCCTGACGCTGGGCGGAGAACGCCGCAGCGCCCGCCGTCCGCCACGCATGCGCACACTGGAACTATTTCGAAGGGGATTTCCTGCAGCGGTTCCCTAGCCGTAGTCAGGATGGCCGAGCGGTCTAAGGCGCTGCGTTCAGGTCGCAGTCTCCCCTGGAGGCGTGGGTTCGAATCCCACTTCTGACAAAGCGGAGTCTTTTTTGTTTTTCACGAGCGGCAACGTTTGAAACATATACTGTGCCCTGTTAATCTTTTTACAAAACAAATATTTCCTACTTATGACACGTTATTTCCTGATGACTTGCTTTGAAATGTGAGAAAGTCCTCTGAAACCGCAAAGCCGCTTGAAGGTGAGGGGCCAAAAAGGTTAGGATACTGTCAGAAGTGGGATTCGAACCCACGCCTCCAGGGGAGACTGCGACCTGAACGCAGCGCCTTAGACCGCTCGGCCATCCTGACTTCCTAGGAAAGGGTTTTCGTGGGATTCTATTTAAGTCACTATTGGTGCGACGTGGCTTGGGAATTATTCAAACAATTCTGAGGCCTCTCACAGCTCGAGATCCAGCCATACAGCCCCTCGTCATCCACAATCGATAACCACCGTCCTGCCAAGATTTATCATTACTCTTAAATTAGTTCAGTCTTTTTACTACTTACACGTTTTAAAGGAAACTTTGTTGTCTACACAGAAATGGAAAATTAGTTTCTCTTGCCATCAACAGGAAATAACCATAAAAATAAATAACAAATGGAAATGAAACTATATTATTGAATTCTAGTCACTCACCAACTCTGTGACTAAGTTTTGACATTATTTTTAATGACTAAAATTACCTAAAAGGGTCTAGACTATTGTTGGGCCCCTCGGGTGAAGTGAGAGGAGGTCTAGAGGATTCTTTTTGGAAGAGGGTATCAGAGACTTTGCATGGACTCCTCCATGGGTTGAAGCCATGGGCAATGGGATTCCATTCCCCACGTGTTTAGGTGAAGCCTCCTCAAGAAAGAGAAAGTTGGCTTTTATACCTTTTTAATAAACTGAAGGAAGGAAAAGCTAGAGAATGTTAAACTTGGAGAGGAGACCATTTATCTGTTTACAAAAGCCTGCTGTGTTTCAGGGGTTGGAATTGTGCCTGTTGATCCCTGCTCCAAAAACTGAGGCTTGATATGGACGTGGAATGGGTGGGTAGTTACCACAGAGGATGTTTTCCACAGAAGAAAGAGCTTGCTGAAAAGAAAATAAGCTGCCTGTGTAGACAGTGACATCCCCATCACAGGAGGCATTCAAGACAAGGCTGGATAGTCACTGGCAGGAAAGCTGGTGAGGGGATTTGACAGTTCCCATATTAGTTTCTTATTGCTGCCGTAACAAACTACCACTAATTTAGTGGCTTAAAACCACATCATTTATTATCTTATGGTTCTAGAGGTCAAAACTATGTCCCTTCTGGTGGCTCTAGAGCAGTGGTCTCCAACCTTTTTGGCACCAGGGACTGGTTTCATGGAAAAAAATTTTTCTACCAACCAGGGGTGGGGGATGGTTTCAGGATGATTCAAACATGTTACAATCACTGTGCACTTTATTTCCATTATTATTATATCAGCTCCACCTCAGAGCGTCAGGAATTAGCTCCCAGAGGTTGGAGACTCCTGCTCTAGGAAATATCCATTTCTTTTCCTTTTCCACCCACATCTTTGTCTTATACCCTCACATCACCCTACCTTCTGCTTCTGTCTTCAGGATGCCTTCTGTGCCTCTGACCCTCCTGTCTAACCTTTTGTTGTCGCCTAAAGCAAGTGTGGGTGCCCAAAGCACAGCAAGGCCAAACACACGTGATGGTCAGTTTGGAGCAGGGAAAGATTTATGGCAAGGGCCGTGCAAGGAGGAGAGGTGGGCCATGCTCAGAAGGTCTGAACTCTCCAAAGGGTTCCAGGGAAGAAGTTTATACAGGCACATTAAGGTGGGGAGGGTTGCAGGGTGTGTAACCTTCCTCTAGCTGGTTGGTGGTGAGGAGACAGTCATTAGCATTCTGGTTCCAGCCAGCGGGTGCTCAGCCTGAAATTACCATCCTCCACCTGGGCTGGGCACTTAGTTCCCATAGAACTCAGAGATGTGTGTCAGGTTGTTACCTCCCCACCAGGAGGAACCAAGAGCACACCCCAAGGCTGTGCTAAGGTTTCTTTCTGCATTCCCTCACTCTAATTATTGTTTGAATCAGAGAAGGTCTTGGAGGCTGAAACCTTTTTCCTACAAACAAGAAACGAGCGGGGGTGGGGAAAAAAGAGAGAAATGTGGGGAGGGCAAAGAAAGGCCCTTGCATTTGGGGAGGGGCCCACAGGGTTGTGCACAGTTTCAATTCCTCCTTTTCTTTGATACGCCTCAATCTTGATGGTCACAGGTATTGAAGAGAGCAATCACTCATAAACTTGGCAGAGGAACTTGATTTCAAGGGAACTCAGTTTCATTACAAAGATTATTTATTTAAAATATATGCATAATAAAATCTTTCTATTAAAGTCTCAGAGGCCATAGAAACATCAGGACCTGTGATTATCCCTGGGTGGTGACATTTATTGGGATTTTTTTTTCCATTGGTTACCTGCGTGTGTGATATTTATATTTTGAACATGGATTACTTGGGTAATTCTTTTTTAATTAAAAAACTGTCAGGAGGACTTTCCTGGTGGCTCACTGGAAAAGAATCCTCCTGCCAATGCAGGAGATACTCATTCGATCCCTGATCCAGGAAGATCCCATAGACCTTGGAGCAGCAATGCCCAGGCACCACAATTATTGAGCCTGTGCTCTGCTGCTGCTGCTAAGTCGCTTCAGTCATGTCTGACTCTGTGCGACCCCATAGATGGCAGCCCACCAGGCTCCTCCATCCCTGGGATTCTCTAGGCAAGAACACTGGAGTGGGTTGCCATTTCCTTCTCCAATGCATGCATGCATGCTAAGTTGCTTGAGTCATGTCCGACTCTGTTCGACCCTGTGGACAGCAGCCCACCAGGCTCCTCTGTCCACAGGATTCTCCAGGCAAGAATACTAGAGTGGATTGCCATTTCCTTCTCCAGAGCCTGTGCTCTAGAGCTGGGGAATTGCAACCATGGAGCCCTCCTGCCTAAACTACTGAAGCCTGAGCATCTATGTTCTGCTACAAGAGAAGCCACTGCAATGAGAAGTCCACTCACCGAAACTAGAGAGTAGCCCCCACTCTCTGCAACCAGAGAAAGCCCACCCAGCACAGTCAAAACATAAAAATTAATTAATTAAAAGAAAAAAAGTTTTAACTCTTAGGAAAATTGGAGAAGAATTTGAAAAAGACAAAAAGATTCCTGAATGTTCTTTCAAAGGAATATTAAGTGTTGTCTACAGCTGTTCTATTACAGAAGCCACTAATCATATGTAGCCACAGAGCACTTGGGATGTGTTGTCATCTTAGTACAAAAAAAGGAATGCAAAATATCTTGATAAAAATGTTTATACTGATTACATGGCCTTTGAGGTTTTTTTTTTTTTGGCTGAGTCTTACAACTTGTAGGATCCCTGACCACAGATTAGAACCTGGGTCCCAAGGGAGCATAGCCTTTGGACCACCAGAAAAGTTCTTTGGCTACATGTTTAAATAATAATATTTTTAATATATGGGGTTAAATAAGGTATATTTTGGAGGCAGTCACATTATTTTTTCAGGTTTTTTGCGTGTGCTCCTCTTGTGACTTCTTGTCTTTTAATTTTTTTTTTTTTTTTTAGGTAAGAAGTAGATTTATTCAGATACAGAGAGAAGCACACTCCACAGACAGTTGGGGCCATTGCAGAGAGCGAGTGTGGCTTGTTTTTTAATTTTTAAAATTGATTTATTTTAATTGGAGAATCATTGCTTTATAATATTGTGTTGGTTTCTGCCATCCATCAACATGAATCAGCCATAGGTATACATATGTCCCCTTTCTCCTGAACCTCCCCCCCAACTCCCACCCCATACCACCCCTCTAGGTTGTCATAGAGCACTGGGTTGGTAACTAACCACCGGCTATCAGTTTTACATATGGTAATGTCCGTGTTCCCATGCTACTCACTCAATTTATCCCACCCTCTCCTTCCCCCACTGTGTCCACAAGTCTGTTCTCTATGTCTGTGTTTCCACTGCTGCCCTGCAAACAGGATTATCAGTGCCACCTTTCTAGATTCCTTATATATGTGGGTTTTTTTCTTTCTGACTTCACTCTGTATAATAGGTTCTCATTTCATCTCCCTCATTAGAACTGACTCAAATATATTCTTTTTATGGCTGAGTAACATTCCTTTGTACATATGTACCACAACTTCTTTATCCATTCATCATGCTGTTTTAATTGTTTAAAACTTAGTTCATAAATTTGCAAACAGATCTTATCTATAAAATGAAATTGATCCCACCCTTGGTAGAAGCCAGTTCTGCATCTATGAGCAAATTCACTTTAGCATTGCCGATTGTGACAGATATGGACATGTGTGTGTGTATGTGTACATACTCACACTAGACAGACTTCGCCAGCATCCATCTCCAGCACTCTTTTCATCTTGCAAAAACTGAGACTCTGTACCCATCAAACAATAACTTTCCATTCCATCCTCTCCCAACCACCATTTTATTTTCTGTCTTTATTAATTTGACTCTTCTAGATAGCTCATATAAGTAGAATCATATAATATTTGTCCTTTTGTGAATGGCCTGTTTCATTTATGATAATGTCTTCAAGGTTTGGTCTGTCCTAGGTGACTCAGTGGTGAAGAATCAGCCTGCACTGCAAGAGACCTGGTTTCAATCCCTGGGTCAGGAAGAGCCCCCGGAGAAGGAAATGGCAACCCACCCCAGTACTCTTGACTGGGAAATCCCACAGACAGAGGAGCCTGACAGGCTACAGTCTATGGGGTTGCAAAGAGTCGGTGGACGCAAATAAGTGACTAAACAACAACAAACTTCAAGGTGTATTTGTAGCATGTGTCAGAATTTCCTTCCTTTTAAAGGCTGAATACTGTTCCACTGTACAGCTATACTACATTTTGCCTTTTACATGTATACTACATTTATCCATTCATCTATCGATAAACTCTAAGTTTGCTTCCATGATTTTTAAAAATTTTTTTATTTATTGATGCATAGTTGTGCCAATGTTTACAACGTTGTGCCCATCTCTGCTGTACAGCAATGTGACTCTGTTATACACATAAATACTGATACATATTTATATATTCCTTTCCATTGTGGTTGATCACAGGATATTGAATATAGTTCCCTGTGCTATACAGCAGGACCTTATTGTTCACCCATTCTAAATGTAATAGCTCAACAGGTAAGGAATCTGCCTGCAATTCAAGAGACACAAGAGACTCAGGATTGATCCCTGGGTTGGGAAGATCTGCTGGAGAAGGAAATGGCAACCCACTCCAGTATGCTTGCCTGGAAAATTCCTTGGACAGAGGAGCCTGGTGGGCTACAGTCCATGGGGTTGTGAAGAATCAGACATGACTGAGCACAGCATAGCACAATTACATAATCCTGAATAATCTCATTTTAAAGTCCTTAATCACACCTGCAGAATCCCTATTGCTAGAAAAGGTAACAATCACAGGTTCCAGGGATTAAGAGGGAACATCTTGGTAGAGTGGGCATTGTTCAGCTTGCCACAACTATGTCATATACTGCTGCTGCTGCTGCTGCTGCTTCTAAGTCGCTTCAGTCGTGTCCAGCTCTTTGTGACCCCATAGAAGGCAGCTTACCAGGCTCCGCCATCCCTGGGATTCTCCAGGCAAGAATACTGGAGTGGGTTTCCATTTCCTTCTCCAATGCATGAAAGTGAAAAGTGAAAGTGAAGTCGCTCAGTCGTGTACAACTCTTCACGACTCCATGGACTGTAGCCAGGCTCCTCCGTCCATGGGATTTTCCAGGTAAGAGTACTGGAGTTGTACTGGAGTAATGGGTTGCCATTGCCTTCTCCATATGTCATATAAGACTCCATGTATACGCTATTCTGGAAAAAGCAAGGCAACAATGACAGAAAATAAATCAACAGTTGCCTGGAGCCAGAGTGGAGGTCATGAAGGACCTTTTTGGAGTAATCAAAATGTTCTACATTTCAATTTTGATGGTGAGGAACTTTCTTGGTGTTCCAACAGTTAAGACTCCACCTTTCCATCTGCCTGCCAATGCAGGAGCTTCAGGAGAATGGGTTCAATCCCTGGGTCAGGAAGTTACCCTGGAGAAAGAAATGGCAACTCACTCCAGTATTCTGGCTGGGATAATCCCAGGAAAGAGGGGACTGGTGGGCTACAGTCCATGGGGGTTGCAAAGAGTTGGACATGACTGAGCACACAAGCTTCCAATGCAGGGGTGTGGGTTTAATCATTGGTTGGGGAACTAAGATTCCACATGCCTGGTGGAGTCACCAAAATTTAAAGAAAAACATTTTTTTGTGTTATTATACATATTTATCAAAATGGCACAGAGTGCGAGAAACAAAGTAGAAAAAAACAATACTGATCTTGGGTGGCCTCAGCTGGCAACAGCTTGATCTCAGTTTCCCCCTGAGTCAGAGACTGAAGCCAGCCCATGGCAGTGAGAGCACCGAATCCTGGCCACTAGAACATGAGGGCTGGTGGCTGGTGACAAGACCAGGGCTTGTCTGCTTGGTGGGAATGAATTTCGACAAAGAGACAGAAACAAGTAAAGTAGTGAAACAAGTAAAATATTTATTAGGAGGGGAAAAACATATGTGTGAATAGGCACACATGAGCAGGCTCAGAGAGAGGGTCCTGGCTTCTTGGCAGTTTAAACCACTCACATGGGGCATATCTGGATTTCCTCTGGCCAATCATCTTACTTTGCCTGGCTCTGAGTCCATCTTTGGGCTTTCCTGGTGGCTTAATGGTAAAGAATCCACCTGCAATGCAAGAGATGCAGGTTTGGATCCTCGGGTCAAAAAGATCCCCTGGAGGAGGAAATGGCAACCCACTCCATTTATCTTGCCTGAAAAATCCCTTGGACAGACGAGCCTGGTGGGCTGCAGTCCATGGGGTTACACAGAGTCAGACATGACTTAGCAACTAAACAGCAGCAACAGAGTCTATATTTGGTATAACTTAGTATCCTCCCCTGTTTGGGGTACTCATGTCTTAGCCAAGATGGAATCCAGCACTGGAGCCTCTGGGAAGGTCGACACCACCTATTATGGGGTGGCATCCCTTCCCTTTTGGGCCACCAAGGAGCCTTTCTACAAATGTGTAGTCAGGAAGGTCTTCCTGACCTCATGAATGAGAAATATGTGGTCTCTATCTTTCATCCAAGCAGGATTCAGCTCTTCCTTGTTCCTATCATTATATTTATTTTGGAGTATCTTTCCACAGGGGACAAACTTAGCTGCTCAGCCTGGGGCCTCAATAGCAACGTACAAAAGTGACAGTGGGGAAAGTGAAGGTGAAGTCACTCAGTCATGTCCGACTCTTTGCAATCTCATAGACTGTAGCCTACCAGGCTCCTCTGTCCATGGGACTTTCCAGGCAAGAGGACTGGAGTGGGTTGCCATTTCCATCTCCAACAGTGGGGAGGGGGATCCAGAATATAAAAGGAGCTCCTAAAATTAAAAAAAAAAGAAAATCCACAAACCAGGCTGCAGTGTTGGAGGGAGCACAGAACTCCCCAAGACTGTTGTCACTTCTGCAAGGTTCAGGGGGTGCTCCAAGCCATCCTCAGGTGATTCAATAGTTCATTAGCTACAAGGCCTCACAGAATGTACTGCAAGCTCTTATACTCACAGTTACAGTTTGTTACAGCTAAATTACACAGATTACAATCAGAGGTGGGGTGATGGAGATATTCTGGAATTAGTGGTGATGATAGTTCATGACAGTGAATACACTAAAATCACTGAATTGTGTACATTTTAAAAGGGTGACTTTTGACTTCCAAAAGTGGAACATCCATTGTTCTCTCCCCAGGGAGTCATGCACTCCAGGCATTCCTTACCTAGCACTGATGTGTGACGGTCCATATGGAGTACTGCCAACCAGGTAAACTCATCTACCACCTGCGGAGCCATAGCCTTTATTGGGACTTCATCACCTGGCCACAGGTTGACAGCTCACATCATCGAGCTCAGTTTCCAGCTCCTCCAGGTGGAGGTGCTTGAACTGATAGCCTTTGCCTCCACCCCAAACCACAACGGTCAACTACCTGGTGTGACCAGACCCTACCCTACAGAGCATGACATTTCAAGGGAGATTACTTCTCAGAAACTGAGGGAAAATGGCCAGACCACTCTTTGGGCTAATTTTCAATTCTTTACTACATAGAAGGAAATGACTCAAACCTTAAATTCACAGAAAAGGGAACATGAATGGCTAATACTTGCCACCACTAGCTAAATATTAGGAAATATACATGGATACAAAGAGACTTCTTAAAAAAAAAAAAAAAGCTCAGTACACATAGCCATGTGGGTTCCCCAGATAACACAGCAGTAAAGAATCCACGTGCAATGCAGGAGACACAGGTTCAATCCCTGAGTCCGGAAGATCTGGAGAAGGAAAGGCAACCCACTCCAGTACTCTTTCTCGGGAAACTCTATGGACTGAGGAGCCTGGCGGGCTGCAGTCCACAGGGTCCCAAAAGAGTCAGACACGACTGAGCGATCAAACAACACTAGCCATGGGACGCGGGTGGTACAGAATCCGCCTGCAGTGAGGGAGACCTGGGTTCGACTGCTGGGTTGGGAAGATCCCATGGAGAATGGAATGGCTCCCCACTCCAGGATTCTGGCCTGGAGAATTCCATGGACTGTATAGTCCATGGGGTGAGGTTGCAAAAAGCTGGACCTGACTGAGAGACTTTCACTTTTCAGCCACTTGCCTGCTCAGTCGCATCCAACTGTTTGCAACCCCATGGACTACAGGCTCATCTGGCCGTGGGATTTCCCAGACAAGAATACTGGAGTGGGTTACCATTTCCTTCTCCAGGGGATCTTCCCAACCCAGGGATCGAACCTGCCTCTCTTGCATCTCCTGCATTGGCATCGAGCCATCAGGGAAGCCCCTTTTCAGGCATGGGGCAGGCACATAGTTAAGTTTACCTATTCTCAATGTGGATGTTAACTAATAGGGACTTTTGGAGCAATTTGGCAGTATCTATTTTAAAAAACCACAAATACCCTCAATCCAGTGGTTCTGTTTTGAAGACTGGATTCATGTGTGTGCAAAGATGTAAATAAGAGGCTTATATAATATTGAAACTACATAACTCAGATGGGATTCAAACCCAGCCAGATCAGGGACTTCCCTGCTGGCCCAGTGGTTGAGAATTCACCTGCCAATGAAAGGGACAAGGGTTTGATCCCTGGCCTAGGAAGATGCCACATATTGTAGGCCAACAAAGCCCATGCACCACAACTACTGAAGCCCGAATGTCTAGAGCCTGTGTTCTGCAAAAGAAATGCCACTGCGATGAGAAGCCCACACTTCGCCTCTGCTCTCTGCAGCTAGAGAAAAGTCCACACACAGCAACAAAGACCCAGTACAGCCAAAAATTAATGAAAAAAAACTTTTAAAGAAAGAAAACTCCTCAGATTGGAACTTGAACACACAGGCCAGGACTCAGAACTGTTAGCTTTTAATTGGGATCATAAACCTGGTTTTAGGACTTAATGAAGCTGGGGTTCATTATGTTGCAGCACAGAAGGAATTCAGCAAGAAGCAGTAATAGTAAGAAGCAGATTTATTTACAGACATACACATTTCATAAACAGAATGTGGTGTCTTGAAAGAGGATAGCAGCCCCAAAATATGAGGTGGTTAGTTTTATGGGCTGGGTAGTTTCATAGGCCAATAAGTGGGAAGATTATTCCAACTATTTTGGAGAAGGGGGGCAGGGATTTCCAAGATTTGAGCCACTGCCCACTTTTTGCCCTTTTATGCTTATCATCGGGCTTCCCTCTTCCAACAACACAAGAGAATACTCTGGAAATGGATGTCACCAGATGGTCAACACCAAAATCAGATTGATTATATTCTTTGCAGCCAAAGATGGAGAAGCTCTATACAGTCAGCAAACACAAGACTGGGAGCTGACTGTGGCTCAGATCATGAACTCCTTATTGCCAAATTCAGACTTAAAGAAAGTAGGGAAAACCACTAGACCATTCAGGTATGACATAAATCAAATCCCTTACGATTATACAGTGGAGGTGAGAAATAGATTTAAGGGACTAGATCTGATAGAATGACTGATGAACTATGGATGGAGGTTCATGACATTGTATAGGAGACAGGGATCAAGATCATTCCCAAGAAAAAGAAATGCAAAAAGGCAAAATGGCTGTCTGAGGAGGCCTTACAAATAGCTGTGAAAAGAAGAGAAGCAAAAAGCAAAGGAGAAAAGGAAAGATACACCCATTTGAATGCAGAGTTCCAAAGAATAGCAAGGACAGATAAGAAAGGCTTCCTCAGTGATCAGTGCAAAGAAATAGAGGAAAACAGTAAAATGGGAAAGACTAGAGATCTCTTCAAGAAGATTAGAGATACCAAGGGAACAGTTCATGTAAAGATTGGCTCAATAAAGGACAGAAATGGTATGGACCCAATAGAAGCAGAAGATATTAAGAAAAGATGACAAGAATACACAGAAGAACTATACAAAAAAGATCTTCACAACCCAGATAATCACAGTAGTGTGATCACTCACCTGGAGCCAGACATCTTGGAATGCAAAGTCAGGTGGGCCTTAGGAAGGACCACTATGAACAAAGCTAGTGGAAGTAATAGAATTCCAGTTGAGCTATTTCAAATCCTAAAAGATGATGCTGTTAATGTGCTGCACTCAATATGCCAGCAAATTTGGAAAACTCATCAGTGACCATAGGACTGGAAAAGGCCAGTTTTCATTCCAATCCCTAAGAAAGGCAATGCCAAAGAATGCTCAAACTACAGCACAATTGCACTCATCTCACATGCCAGTAAAGTAATGCTCAAAATTCTCCACGCCAAGCTTCAACAATATGAGAACTGTGAACTTCCAGATATTCAAGCTTATTCAAGAGATCAAATTATCAACATCCACTGGATCATCTAAAAAGCAAGAGAATTCCAAAAAAATATCTGTTTCTACTTTATTGACTATGCCAAAGCCTTTGACTATGCGGATCACGATAAACTGTGAAAAAGTCTTCAAGAGATGGGAATACCAGACCACCTTACCTGCCTCCTGAGACATCTGTTTCTAGGTCAAGAAGCGGCAGTTAGAACCGGACATGGGACAGCAGACTGGTTCCAAATTGGGAAAGGAGTACTTCAAGGCTGTATATTGTCACTCTGCTGATTTAACTTATATGCAGAGTACATCATGCTAAATGCTGACTGAATGAAGCATAAGCTGGAATCAAGATTGCCAGGAGAAATATTAGTAACCTCAGATGTGCAGATGATACCACTCTATGGCAGAACGTGGAGAAGAACTAAAGAGCCTCTTGATGAAAAGTGAAAGAGGAGAGTGAAAAAGATGGCTTAAAGCTCAGAAAACTAAGATCATAGCATCCGGTCCCATCACTTCATGGCAAATAGATGGCGAAACAATGGCAGATTTTATTTTTTGAGGCTCCAAAATCACTGCAAATGGTGAATGCAGCCATGAAATTAAAAGACACTTACTCCTTGGAAGAAAAGTTATGACCAACCTAGGCAGCATATTAAAAAGCAGAAACATTACTTTGCCAACAAAGGTCCATCTAGTTAAGGCTACGGTTTTTCCAGTAGTCATATATGGATGTGAGAGTTGGACTATAAAGAAAGTTGAGTGCCGAAGATTTGATGCTTTTGAACTGTGGTGTTGGAGAAGACTCTTGAGAGTTCCTTGGACTGCAAGGAGATCAAACCAGTCCATCCTAAAGGAAATCAGTCCTGAGTGTTCATTGGAAGGACTGATGTTGAAGCTGAAATTCCAAAACTTTGGCCACTTGATGTGAAGAGCTGACTCATTTGAAAAGACCCTGATGTTGGGAAAGATTGAAGGTGGGAGGAGAAGGGTATGACAGGATGAGATGGTTGGATGGCATCACCCACTCAATGGACATGAGTTTGAGTAAACTCCAGGAGCTGGTGATAAACAGGGAGGCCTGGAGTGCTTCAGTCCATGGGGTCGCAAAGAGTCGGACACGACAGAGCGACTGAACTGAACTTGGGCTTCCTAGCAGTGAAAAATCTGTCTGCAATGCAAGAGAGGAAGTTTGGGGAAAAAAACAAAAAGAGGAAGTTTGGTTCTATCCCTGGGTTGGGAAGATACCCTGGAGGAGGAAATGTTAATCCACTCCACTATTCCTACCTGGGAAATCCCATGGACAGAAGAGCCTGGCGGTCTATAGTCCATGGGTCGCAAACAGTCGGACACACACATGCACATGCTTAGCCTCAGAACTGTCCTGGAGTCTGTGGGTATGCCATTTAGTATATGCTATCACATTATAACAAGTGTATAATGCTGGAAAAGGTTGAAGGTAAAAGGAGAAGGGGCAGCTGAGGATGAGATGGTTAGATAACATCACTGACTCAATGAACATGAATCTGAGCAAAGTCCAGGAGATAGTAGAGAACAGGAAGGACTGTGCAATCCATGGGATCTAAGAGTGAGACACGACTCAGCAACTGAGCCACAAAAACAAAGTGTATAATGAGGGTCAGGGTCTACTGAAAGTAGAATCTTCTACCATCTGGGGCCTAATATCCTCAATGGCTATGTCATTCTTTTAAAGGTTATGCTCTGCCCTCTTCCATCCTGTTTCAATATAACTTGTAATGAGGAACTATTAGGAACCACTTACCTGTCTGTTGCTGCTTAGCAACCCCATGAACTTCAGCCTATAGTCCAAGGGATTTTCCAGGCAAGAGTACTGGAGTTGGTTGCCATTGCCTTCTCTGACTTAACTGTCTGCCAATAAGGAAAAGGATACTGTAACAGCCATCCTATCGAATATTATTGCTGTTGCTTAATCGCTCAGTTGTATCTGACTCTTTGTGACCCCATGGCCTGTAGCCTGCCATGAAATTTTCCAGGCAAGAATGCTGGAGTGGGTAGCCATTACTTTCTTCAGGGGATCATTCCAACCCAGGGATCAAATATGGTTCTCCTGCACTGCAGGCAGATTCTTTATCAAATATTATATGACATGTAAAAAGAATTAGGTCAATCTTTGTGTGTTCTTGTGGAGAAGTTTCCAAGACATTTTAAGTGAAAAAAATATCAAGTTTCAATGTATACAGTCTATTCCCATTGCTTGGTAAAATTTTTTTAAAGTTACACACAAAGCAAGTCTATATATTTCCACATATTATATAGTAGTGAAAAAAATAAGAAAAAGAAAGATCTGAAGGGATCCTCCAAATTCTTCTCAGTGATTAATTAAAGGTGAGGGTCCAGATTTTGGAGATGTATGTATGATGTGCAGTGAAATAAACTAATGAAATAATTGTGCAATGAAAAATAGGCCAAAACTAACCAGCCCCTCAGCACCAAGCACAGGGCCAGTTGGAAAAGTGTTCAGTCAATATTGGCTGATTTTAATCAGCAGTCTTCCAAAGCTGGCTTCTGGATTTTGTTGGATGACTCCCTCCAGAGGAATCTTTCTGTGAATTTTTGATAAAATTGGAAATCAGATGGTGTAACTGCCCTCTAATGGTCTGTATTTTAATAATAAAATCCAGCAATACTCTAGTGGTACAGTGGTTAAGACTCTGTGCATCCACTTCATGGGGCACAGGTTCAATCCCTGCTCTGGGAACTAAGATCCCGAATGCCACATGGAATAGCCCGAACACTCTCTTAGCAAAGATTTAGGACCCAGCTGATCTGGCTCTAGGCTTCCCAGGTGATAAATAATTCACCTGCCAAGCAGAAGTTGAAAGAGACACAGATTTGATCCTTGGGTTGGAAGATCCCCTGGAGAGGGAAATGACAACCCACTCAAGTATTCTTACCTGGGAAATCTCCTCTGCCTGGTGGGGTCAGGGGATTGCAAAGAGTTGAACACAATTGAGCACCACCACTGACCTGGCGTTTGGCTGCCTCTTAAACTTCACCCTTCCCCAACCCCTTCATTTTCTATATTTATGTCCCTCCTCAAAGATGCCAAAGTCTTTCTTGCCTCAGGACCTTTGCACCTATGGTAGTTTTCTGAGCCTGAAATGCACTTTTCCTGTCTGATTCTTATGCATTCTTCAAGTCTTTGCCTAAGTGCTTACACTTTCCCTGACCCTGAGTTATTTAAATGGCATCCCCAAATCTCTATTATTCTTTCCCATGGCATCTTGCTTTCTCTTGTAGTAATATCATCAAATTATCTATATATCTGTGGATTTGTATATCTCGAGACTATCTCTCCCATCACATTCCCTGAGGGCAGGGTCTCTGTTTGGATGGCTCACAGCGCTATGCCCAGTGCCTGTTGTTGGTCAGTAGCCCAGTCGTGCCTGACTCTTTGCAACCCCGTGGACTGCAGCATATCAGGCTTCCCTGTCCTTCATCATCTCCCAGAGCTTGCTCAAACTCATGTACATTGAGTGGGTGATGCCATCCAACCATCTCATCCTCTGTCGTACCCTTCTCCTCCTGCCTTCAATCTTTCCCAACATCAAGGTCTTTTCAAATGAGTCAGCTCTTCACATCAGGTGGCCAAAGTATTGGAGCTTCAGCTTCAGCATCAGTCCTTCCAGTGAATATTCAGAATTGATTTCCTTTGGGATTGACTGGTTTGATCTCCTTGCAGTCCAAGGGACTCTCAGGGGTCTTCTCCAACACAATTCAGAAGCATCAGTTCTTGGGCATTCAGCCTTCTTTATGGTTCGACTCTCACATCCATATATGACTACTAGAAAAACTATACCATTGACTAGACAGACCTTTGTTGGCAAAGTAATGTCTCTGCCTGGTGCACCCCAAACATTTGCTCAGTGCTAGAGTCCCCACAGCCTCTGCAATTATGCTCCATCCCTACCCCATGGACGACAGGCCCTGAACACAGTTGGGGCTTGATCAGAATAAGGAGCCTTTGTAGAATTAAGGAGGACTTCCCTGGTGGCTCAGTGGTAAAGAATCTGCCTGCCAATGTAAAAGATGAAGGAGACATGAGTGCTATCCCTGGGTTGGGGAGATCCCCTAGAGTAGAAAACAGCAACCCACTCCAGTATTCTTGCCTGGGAAATTCCATGGACAGAGGAGTCTAGGGGGTTACAGTCCATGGGGCCACAAAGAGTTGGACATGACTAAGCATGCACAAGACAAGGTGCTCCAGATGATGTGTGGAGGTGGCCTTCTTGGACCAGAGAAGGGGGACTCACCATGGGAACAGAGAGACTCTCTCCTCCACAACTTCAGCTGGCTTTCTGTCCCCCTGTCCTAAGAACCCAGGGCTTCCTTGGCAACAGTGAGAGCTCTGGTGGACGTCATGTTCCAGCCTAGGGACAGGTTCCTTCCCACTTTTCCTGACCGGAGGCGAGTGAAATTGGTTTGGGAGAAAAGGTCGAAGAGAAAAAAAAAACAACAGTACAGTGATTGAGTCTTGCTGGTTGCCATTTGAAAGGAATGAAAGTGGGATTAAGCAAAAACACAGAATCCAAACCAAAACCAAAACAAAAATACTCTACTGTTTTAGAATCTGCCTCAGAAACAATTGTCTTACTGTGTTCTATGTCATCCTAAAATCAAGGGTTTGCTCAACAGCTTTGTTCTGCACTTGGCCTTGAGCAGTCTGCAGAGAGGCTGGGCTCTGGGTAACAATTTCGCTGTTACCAAGAAGCAATCCTCATTCCCATATCTACTGTCTGCATGGGGTGGAAAAGAGAGTCTCAGGTGCATTGGGGAGGAGGTGAGGGAGTGGTGTAAATATCAAGTGTCACATTCTCTGAGAGGTCATCTTTGATTTTTGTTTTTAAAATATTTATTCATTTGGGTGCAGGTCTTAGCTGCAGCAGGTGGGATCTTGGATCTTCCTTGTGGCCTGTGGAATCTGTAGTTGTGGGATCTAGCTCCCTGACCAGAAATCAAACCCATGCCCCCCCACACTGGGAGCGTGGAGTCTGAGCCACTGGACCATCAGGGAAATCTCTGAGAGGGCCTCTTGGACTACTCTGTCTAGTAGTTACCTCGTGGTCATCTCTGTCACACTCCTGTTTTACTTATATATTTATTTATGGGCCACACCATGTGATATCTGATTTCCCTGACCAGGGATAGAACCCATCCCAGCTGTGAGAGCCCTGAGTCCTAACCACTGGGCTGCCAAGGAATTCCTTTCCTTTTTTTTTTTTTTTTAGTTATACCACTTGTCACTATCTGAAGTTATTTTTTTCTCTCCAGTTTATACTTGTCACCTCCAGTAGGCAGTGGGATCCGAGAAGGACTAGGGTGGGTTTTTGCTTGCTGTATTCACATGGCCTGGGATAGGGTCTGGCAATATAGCAAGGTCTCAACAATCTCTGGTTGATGAATAAACGAAACAATTGACTGTGCAGGTCTCTATAGCCTGAGAGGTGTGTGTGTGTGCGCGCGCGCGCGTGTGAGTTTCAGGGCGCAAGTGGAGCAAAGAAATTCCAACATCATCTCCCACTTTCTGACAATCTCCCCTCCCTCCACCCAATGGCAAAAACTTTCCGTGCAATATTTCATTCATTCTGCCGGAGGCTCTGTGAAGTGAGATTTATTCCTCTCCCTGTATTACAGATGAGGAAACTGAGGCCCAGCGATCTTCTGAGTTACCATTCCATCAGTTCAGAAGAGAAGACCACATCAATTGAATCATAAAAGGATCTCCGCCTTCCACGCACTCCTACAATTCACCCTGACCCTCTCCTTATCGATGATCGGTCATCTGGGACTCCTTGGGAGTCTCGACACAGGGATGACGATCCCTCTTTACCGGGAGACTTCAAAGAGGGGCAGGAGCTTGCCCAAGAGCACACAGCGCTAGAGAGACATCCAGCAGGTATGCGGGTAGCTTTGCAAGTGGTCGTCAGAAGCCAAGGGCGAGGAGGGCGCGGAGCGATCAAAGCCGCCCCGACTGTGAGGGAAATTGCCAGCAGGCGGCTTTCCGGGGAGAGACAGGTGCGGCTGTCTAGGCTGGTTCTGGTGGAGCCATCTCATTGACCGCGGCCTCAGTTTCCGCGTCTATAAAGAATCGGTGACTTCGTGTGCGGCTCAGAGCCGGACCGACCGGCGGTGAGCGAAGGGTTAAAGGGGCGGGTATCGTGGCGAGGGCCGTGCCGGGATTCCGGTAGCACCTGGCGGCTCGCGGCTCCCCGCCCAGACGCCGCGGGTAGCTCCGGGAGCCGCAGCGCCCGCGGGAGCCCCCCGGGGAGGAGCCGCGCAGAAGCCGGCACCTGTCGCGGGAGGGGCGGCGACGACGGCCGGAGCAACAGCGGGAGGCGAGCGGAGGCGCCATGGCAGAGTTCCCGTCCAAAGTGAACACGCGGACCAGCAGCCCCGCACAGGGAGGCGGCGCCGCGGTGTCGACGCTGAGCTTAGACTTGGGCTTTGTGCGCTCCAGCTTCGGTGTGCTCATGCTCCTGCAGTTGGTAAGCGCGCTCGCGGGGCCTGGGGCCCGGGACCGGGTTAGGGTGGTGGTGTAGGGCGGTGTCCCGGCCGAGCCTGGAGGGGTCGGGGACTCCGGAGCTGCCCTTTTTCTTTGCTCCTCGCACACCCCCGACCTAGGCTCACACGCGCCCCAGTGCGCCTTGCCTACCTCGGGGGCGCTTGTAGGACTGACGCTCCCAAGATCTCCTTGGAACGCTCTCACAGCGAGACGCCCTAGTTGCCGTCTCTTAGAGCACACGCAAGATGTACCAATGTCAGAGTGCCCATCACTAGCGCCCCATCATTCCGTCCCCGCTGGTCACCAGGAGGTCACAAACAAGCGCTCACAAACGCCACAATCCCTGCGCGCTACTGTTTCTCCCAGACTCTGGCTCTCCCTTTGCCAGGACTATGCCCTCAGCCCTCCAGCTCCCAGCCTGAGGCAAAGTCCGCTCTCCGCTGATCCTCTGCCGAGCTCTGAGCTGCTCACTCTTCGTCTAATCGAGCGGCCACATCCGGGGGCAACACAAACCCTTCAGAGGGCCCTACAGGCCCCTGCGAGGGAGCCCGACCCATCTAGCTTCCACTGGGTAACCTGCCACTTTCCGACCGGTTTGGCCCCTTCGAGCCAAGATACCACGCCCAGCGTTGGGGGAGGGTTTGGTGGGGAGGCAGAGTCAGGAATCCTGTATCCAATACCCTCTGTAGATCCCTGCCCAGGCAGATCGATGGGCACACCTCTTTCTGCACCAGTTTCAGGCTTGGAGGTGTTAGCTTGCCGCCCCTGCCCTGCTGGTGCCAGTCTGGAAGCTGGGTGGCTGCCCTGTGGGAGGGGCTTGTTGCATTTTCAGGGGACTATAGGGAAGATGGAGGAGGGTCAAGATCCATTTTCCACTAGGGCACCTCCTGCTGTCCCACTACTGGGTCCTAGCAAGAATGCCAGGGGTCAGCACAGAAGGCAGCTGTGCTGCCAAATCAAGCTTCCCTCTTTACCCAGGTGATCACACTTCCTCCTGGACCAATGCTATCTCTTTCAGTTCAGTTCAGTCCAGTCGCTCTGTCGTGTCTGACCCTTTCCGACCCCATGGACTGAACCACTCAGGCTGCCCTGTCCGTCATCAACTCCCTGAGCCTGCTCAAACTCATGTCCATCAAATTGGTTGGATACCGTCCAACCATCTCATCCTCTGTCATCCTCTTCTCCTCCTGCCTTCAATCTTTCCCAGCATCAGGGTCTTTTCAAATGAGTCAGCTGTTCCTATCAGGTGGCCAAAGTATTGGAGTTTCAGCATCAGTCTCGCCAATGAATATTCAGGACTGATTTCCTTTAGAATTGACTGGTTTGATCTCCTTGCAGTCCAAGGGACTCTCAAGAGTCTTCTCCAACACCACAATTCAAAAGCGTCAATTCTTGGTTGCTCAACTTTCTTTATGGTCCAACTCTCACATCCATACATGACTATAGGAAAAACCATACTGTTGACTAGATGGACCTTTGTCAGCAAAGTAGTGTCTCTGCAAAGGAATGCCTGCTTTTTAATATGCTGTCTAGGTTGATCATAGCTTTTCTTCCAAGGAGCAAGAGTCTTTTAGTTTCATGGCTGCAGTCGCCATCTGCTGTGATTTTGGAGCCCCCCCAAAATAAAGTCTGTCTTTGTTTCCACTGTTTCCCCATCTATTTGCCATGAAGGGATGGGACCAGATGCCATGATCTTTGTTTTCTGAATGTTGAGTTTTAAGCCAAATTTTTCACTCTCCTCTTTCACTTTCATCAAGAGGTTCTTTAGTTCTTCTTTGCTTTCTGCCATAAGGGTGGTGTCATCTGTATATCTGAGGTTCTTGATATTTCTCCTGGCAATCTTGACTCCAGCTTATGCTTCATCCAGCTGGCATTTAGCGTGATGTACTCTGCATAGAAGTAAAATGAGCAGGATGACAATATACAGCCATGACATACTCCTTTCCCAATTTGGAACCGTCTGCTGTCCCATGTCCGGTTCTAACTGTTGCTTCTTGACCTGGCTACAGATTTCTCAAGAGGCAGACCAGGTGGTATTCCCATAGGCCAGTATTCCCATCTCTTAAAGAATTTTCCAGTTTGTTGTGATCCACACAGACAAAGGCTTTGGCGTAGTCAGTAAAGCAGAGGTAGATGTTTTTCTGGAATTCTCTTGTGTTTTCTATGATCCAATGGTTGTTGGCAATTTGATCTCTGGTTCCTCTGCCTTTTCTAAATCCAGCTTGAATATTTGGAAATTCTTGGTTCACATACTGTTGAAACCTTGCTTGGAGAATTTTCAGCTTTACTGTGGAAGTGTGTGAGATGAGTGCGATTGATTTGTAGTTTGAGCATTCTTTGGCATTGCCTTTCTTTGGGATTGGAGTGAAAACTGACCTTTTTCAGTCCTATGGCCACTGCTGAGTTTTCCATAATTGCTGGCATATTGAGTGCAGCACTTGAACATTATCGTTTAGGATTTGAAATAGCTCAGCTGGAATTCTATTACCTCCACTAGTCTTTTTCGTAATGATCCTTCCAAAATCCCACTTAACTTTGGACTCCAGGATGTTTGGCTCTAGGTGAGTGATCACACCATTGTGGTTATCTGGGTCATGAAGATCTTTTTTGTATAGTTCTTCTGTGTATTCTTGCCACCTCTTCTTAATATCTTCTGCTTCTGTTAGGTCCATACCATTTCTGTCTTTTATTGTGCCCATCTTTGCATGAAAATTTCCCTTGGTAGCTCTAATTTTCTTGTTTTGATCTCTAGCCTTTCCCATTCTATTGTTTTCCTCTATTTCTTTTCATTGATCATTAAGGAAAGCTTTCTTATCTCTTCTTGCTATTCTTTGGAACTCTACATCCAGATGGGTATATCTTTCTTTTTCTCCTTTGCCTTTAGCTTCTCTTCTTTTCTCAGCTATTTGGAAGCCCTCCTCAGACAACCATTTTGCATTTTTGCATTTCTTTTTCTTGGAGATGGTCTTGATCCTTGTCTCCTATACATGTCACAAACCTCCATCCATAGTTCTTCAGGCACTCTATCAGATCTAATCCCTTGAATCTATTTGTCACTTCTATTATATAATTGTAAGAGATTTGATTTAGGTCATACCTGAATGGTCTAGTGGTTTTCCCAAAGATTGAGAAACTCTATACTGTCAGCAAAAACAAGACCACAAGACTGGGAGCTGACTGTGGCTGAGATCATGAACTCATTATTGCTATCTCTTTCAGAATTCCTCATATCTCTTCCTTTGAGCCCTGTCCCCAACCTCACCCTCAGGCTCTCTTGGAGGGGCTTGTAGGTGTTGGTCCCCACCCCAGGAAAAAATGTGGAATTGGAATCAAAGTCACTATAGCCCAGAAATCTGCATTTTAATCTCCTCTGAGTTGTCTGGCAGATTCTCTGGGAAGGGAGGGACAGAGGTTACCCCAAATTTAAATCTGCTGATAGGAAGGGCCTGTCTGGAGCGATGCTGAGTGCTAGGCTTCTGGCTGCTTGTGAAGGGAACAGTTGCCAAGCAGGAAGGGAGTCCCTGACCCAAGGGTGTGGAAGTGCAGAGGAGAGAGAGAATCAGTTCTGAGTCCAGGAAGGCTTGTGTAAGAAAGATGGCTTTTGACATTGCCCTTTGGGCTTTCCTTGTGGCTTAGCTGGTAAAGAATCCTCTGGGTTTGATCCCTGGGTTGGGAAGATCCCTTGAAGAAGGGAAAGGCTACCCACTCCCATATTCTGGCCTGTATAGTCCATGGGTTCGAAAAGAGTTGGACACGACTGAATGACTTTCACTTCACCTCACTGATATCTGAGGCAGAGGTAGGGAAAGGGTGCTAAAAGGGCAGGCGACCATGCAGGCCAAGGCTTGAGGCTGGGGAAGTGGAAGAGAAGTGGGGAGCAGGCTTCCCTGGTGACTCAGATGGTAAAGAATCTGTCTGTGATGCTGGAGACTGGGGTTCGATCCCTGAGTCAGGAAGATCTCCTGGAGAAAGGAATGGCAACCCACTCCAGTATTCTTGCCCAGGAGATCCCATGGACAGAGGAGCCCTGTGGGCTACAGTCGATAAGGGTTGCAAATAGTTGAATATGACTGAGTGATTGAACACACATACCCATGTGGGGAGAGTAGCCAGCAGGTTGGTTTAGCTGGTGGAGAGGAGGAAGAAGTTTTCCTTTACCCATCGAGTTCTTCTGGCTGGTCTAAGAGTTAAATTGACATGAACGAGATGAACATGAGAAAACTCAAACAAGATATAATGCCATGTACACATGGGAGAGACCCAGAAAAACTGAGAAACTCAGAAAATGGCCAAAGCCCTCCCCTCAAATCCCATCTTCAGCTAAAGACAAAAGAGGATGTTGAGGATGTGAAGTCAGTGACTGGGAAAAGTGCAAGAAACAAGGGTAAGGTTGTGGTGCAGATTTAAGTCATTGCTTTTTCCATGGATGTGTTTCTAGAGATTTGGCCAACCTCTTCTCCCTGGTACTGTGAGGGAGACATCCTTACAAATGTAAATATTTCTTACAAAAGGGTAGGGAGCCTTGGTTTTCAGCTTTTCCCTTGCCTGCTTTTCCTAGCAAATAACCAGCTTAAAATTGATATGCTAGAAAGATGAGTTTGGGGATGGTAAATTTTGCTCCCCTACACTGGAGTTGAAGCACTTGTTTCTGGGTGGCCAGAAGCCGAGGGAGATAAGTGGTGACCATTTTCTGTTTGCAGCCTTAGCGGGGTTGGAACCTCAGAGGGCTCTAAGCTGGGCTGAGGACAAGGAAGGCTTGGGGTGGGTCCCCCAGGATTCGCTCCTGGTTGACAGGACCTGAGCATCAGCCCCTTTTCCATTTGAACAATGAGACTTGAAATAAGGGGAACTAGAGGAGGGTCCTGCTGTGTCTGCAAGAACTGGAGTAGCTTCCGCTGGAGAAGGCTTGTGTCTCTTGATTTGGGGGTCCCTGTGGGCTTGGCAGCCCAGTCATGAGCATCTGGCTTCCATCACACACAGATGTAGACAGAGGTGTCCATGGAATGTAGGACTGGCCCAGAGAGCTGTGGGGGAGCTTGGCACTTAGACTCCAGGGACTGGCTGTGAGTGGGATGGCCTTCCTTTGTCCTCCCTGTAGTGTTTTTGGAGCCCACGGTGGGAAGATGAGAGTCTCCCATTGGAGTGTGAAGACCTTCACCTTTTCATGACTTCACCAATTGGCTTGTGGGAGAAGCTGCTTCCTGAACTGTTTCTCTGGCAATGGACAGTTCCATGGGGTCTGAGACAAAGGGGGCTCCACTCAACAAGCACCACGCCTGCTGGGCAGCCAACGTGGCTTCCACCACTCAGATGCCAACTAGGCTCCAGGCTCTTTGCTAAGAGCTTCATATTCTCATATATTCCTCCACTTTACAGGTGATTAAACTGAGGCTCAGAGATCAGTTGTTGGCCCAAGAGCTCATAGAGTGTGAGAGCTGGGATCGAAGCTCCCAGTGGCCCAACTTTTCGGATATGCATTTTGTTATCACACTCAGCTGGGCTCCTCCCCAGCTGGGCACTGAGTGTGGTGCTGTTGTGGGAGCAGTGGATGAGCTTCCTATGGGAGGATCAGGTGGGCTGCCTGGAGGAGGCAGTACATGGGAAGGTATCAGACATCCATGTTTCCCAAGATCTGGTGAAGGGTTCCAGATGTGGGAGGAGGAAGAGGGGCTGGGTGGGAAGGCCCCAGCTTCTTGAGAGGAGATGTGTTCTTTGTTTAGTATTAAATGTGTCCTGAAGAACCAACCTGTGTTCACTGATTTGTCACATCTCCCACCCCATCTAGCTCCAGAAATAATATGAAATGGGATATGATATTAAGTCACATATGACAGAAAAGTTAAAGTAATATATTTTTAAAAGTTGGTAGTGTGTGTGTGTGTGTGTGTGTGTGGAGATGGGGTTGGGGCTGACTTAAAGAGGGCTGAAAAGAATCTAAACTCTGTTACAAATTTAAGGCTGTTGATTCTTTGTTGAGTTTCCTAGCAGCCTAGGCAAAAGGGAAGCATGAATTTATGCAGATAGCATCTAAAAAGGAAGAAAAATAAAAAAGGAAGCAGGCATGCCTGGTCTAGAGATAACTTTTGGTCTTAAAAACCTGGAAGCTTTGATGCTGTAGATCTTTGTGTGGCTACTGGGTGAAGGAACTTTCTGGAAGCTGTGGTTAACTTATATATAATATAATTATATACATAATCCCAGAGACTTACATAGAGTAAGTATAAAGTGAAGTGCACATTTCTTATTTTTTTTAAATCTTCCTCCAGCCCTGGGAGAAAGGTGATCTTCTGGGTTTGCATGTGTGTATGCTAAATTGCTTCAGCCGTGTCTAACTTTTTGCAACCCTATGAACTGTAGCCTGCCAGGCTCTGTCTATGGGATTCTCCAGGCAAGAATATTGGAGTGGATTATGATTTCCTCCTCCAGGAGATTTTCCTGACCCAGCAATCAAACTCATGTCTTTTATGTCTCCCGCGTTGGCAGTCAGGTTTTTTATCACTGGTGCCATCTGGGAAGTCCCACGTGGGTTTATTGATGAAGGGACAAACTTAGAGAGGTTGAGGAACTTGTACAAGGACACATGGGGTAGAGTGGTCAAGCTGTGATTTGCACTCAGGTCTGAGAATCCAAAGCCTGGCTCTAGTTGTGCTTCCTTTTGTTTTGTTTTTAGGATTTTGTTTTGTTTTTTGGTGGGAAATAGGGTGCCTTGGAGGGGAAGAAGAGGAAATTCAGCATGGAGAACTCATCAGAGACCAGGGCCATCAGGGAAGGCTTCCTGATAGAAATGGGCTCTGAAGAGTTTAGTTATGTGAAAGGGGTATTAAGAAGGAAGTACAGAGCAGATGAACCTTGGAATATCTCATATAAAGGCCCAGCAGTCAGAAGGCTTGGGGCATAGAAGCCCTATGAATGGTCTGTGACAGTAGGGCCACTTGTGTTTAGAAGCTTCTATCCTGTGCTTGGGGCTTCCCCAGTGGCTCAGCGGTAAAGAATCCACCCGCAATGCGGAGATGCAGGAGTCGTGGGTTCGATTCCTGGGTCGGGAAGGTCCCCTGGAGGAGGAAATGACAATCCTCTCCAATATTCTTGCCCATGGACAGAAGGGCCTGGCGGGCTACAGTTCATAGGGTCACAAAGAATGGGACATGACTGAGTGACTGAACACACACACACAATTCCCAGTTAGCAGGTGAACAAACAGATCGGAAGCTTCACTTGCCATTTGATCACCGTGATCCATGGGCAGTAGTGAGAGAATTGGTGGAAGTAGGTTTCAAATCCTGGCTCTGTGATCTTGGACAAGTTCCCTAATATCCCTAAGCCTCAGTTTCCTTGTCTGTGAAATGGTGATGGTGAGATTGTGGGGAAGGTGGAAGCTGATGCCTACAGAGGGCTTAACACAGAGTGTGTTAAAACGAAGGGAAGTTATTAGGATTCACAGGGTCATAGACATCTAGGGCTCTTAACGCTTGCTCCCCAAGGTCCCTGGGTGTCTCCTCAACAAGAGCTCGTATGCTTCCAGGGACAGGGAGCTCAGTCTCTCTGAAGGCTACCTGCTACATCCTTGTGCACCTGGGAGTGTGAGAAAGTTCTTCCGTTCGCTAATTCTTGATCTCTCTTCAGCCCCACAAGGTATGGCAGCTCCTCTCCAGGTTGGAGGCAGGACAGGACCTGAAAGTCAGCTCTTTAGCCTGGTGAGACAATGTCATTGAAGTCTGAGAGGTGTGAGCAGAGGTTGGCCATATTGGGATCGCAGTGATGGGAACTCACAGGGTTTTCCTTAGCATTAAGTTTTGTGGGTTCCATCTCCCTAGGGCAGTATTCCTGATGCTGCACACTCCCCACCTTCCTCCATGCTCCACTGTATGAAGCATACCAGTGCCTGTATTGTTAGCTCCGCCTACACACCCCACTTGTGGCTGGAGGGTTCTTGAATGTTTGTAGTCAATTTGTAATTATATAACCAATATATGGACACGTTCTCCTTAAAAAGCAAAAACCTATTACAGATAAGACTAGAATTATCCCTGGATCCCCTGCCTGTCTCCCCAAAGGAACTGCTGTATTGGGGTGTTTCTATTTCTTTTTCCCATGCATTTAAAAAAACAGTGGTGGCTTCATTCTGTATCCTTTGTTCAGTTGTTTGTCTCCTACCCAGGGCACCTGCCTCTCTTCGAGCTGTCTCCCTCCTTCTTAATAGCCTCCTTCGTTCAGGCTATTCCAAAATGTCACTGGTTGGACCCTAGTTCATTTAGCCATTTCTCTATTGATGGGCCTGTTTTTTTTATTTTTATTTTTTTATTTTGGGCTTCCCTTGTGACTCAGCTGGTAAAGAATCCACCTGCAATGCGGGAGACCTGGGTTCCATCCCTGAGTTGGGAAGATCCCCTGGAGACGGGAAAGGCTACCCACTCCAGTATTCTGGCCTAGAGAATTCCATGAACTATATAATCCATGGAGTCGCAAAGAGTCAGACACAACTGAGCGACTTTCACTTCACTTTATTTTTTTATTTTGTTTTTTTTTAACTTTTTATTTTGTTTGAGGTATAGCCAGTTAACAATGTTATGATAGTTTCAGGTGAACAGCGAAGGGACGACTCAGCCGTACATATATATGTATCCATTCTCCCCTAAAGTCTCCTCCCATCCATGCTGCCACATAGCACTGATATAGCATAACGGTGCTACACAGTAGGTTCTTGTTGGTTATCCATTTTATATGTAACACTGTGTAAATGTTGATGGGCCCATTTTTTAAAATGCTTTTACTCTTAAAAATATATAGACATACAGCAAAAACATTTCAGCAGTCCAAAGGGTTATCAATGAATATATAATCTCTCATCCTGGTTGGGTCAGTGCCCATACCCCCATCCCTGCCCCTTGCCCAAGGCATTATGGGTGTGGCATTCCAGGGTGAGTCAGTGGGTTATTTAAACAAAATAAATAGTGTAAATAAGTAGCTCACACCCACCTGTGCCCTGCCAGGTTTTCCCTCCTGGCAGTATACCAGGAGGGAAATTGATGTCCCATATCATTACACAGAGAACTACATGTGTCTTTCTTTTTTAATCCTTTCTTTTCTTAATTTCTTTAAGATATAATATATTTACAACAGTCCAGAATAAAATAGAATGGGAAAGAGCACCATGAGCAATCCCTGCCCCCTTTGATTAGAGTTGACCTCCCCCATGCCCACTCTGTTCTATTTCCTGTGTACACGCCAACCTCTCCCACTTACCCCGGGGGCTATCATCTAACCAGGTGGCGCAGTGGTCAAGAATCTGCCAGCCACTGCAGGAGACTTGGATTCGATCCCTGGAGAAGGAAATGGCAATCTGGCCCCAGTACTCTTGCCTGGGAAATCCCATGGACAGAGGAGCCTGTCAGGCTACAGTCCGTGGGGTCGCAGAGTCCGACACGACTGAGTAACTGAGCACACACACAGTCTATCCAGTCTATTTTTCTGCACTTTCCTTTTTTCACTTAAAAATGTCATGGAGGTCTTTTCTTTCTCCCCCACAACTCCCTGCCTCTTCGAACATCTATTTATTTGGCTGCATTGGGTCTTAGTTGTTGTGCAGGCACCAGAGTGAAGGCTTAATTCCTCCGCTGCATGTGGGATCTTAGTTCCCAACCAGGGGTCAAATCCTTGTCCCTGCATTGCAAGGGGGATTCTTGACCCCTGGACCAACCAGGAAGTCCCTGTCGTGAAGGTCTTCTCGTCTCAGTGTGTGAACCCTGATCCCCTCTCTTGAGGCTTCTGGAGCAGCCCATCGTGCCGCTGTGGTGTGAGTTGTGTGGCCTGTCCCTCTGTTGACAGACACTTGGTTTTCCACTCTTGCTGTTCCATGCTCTGGTCCAGTGAATAATCTCACCCAAGCCACTGAGTGCATCTGTACGGTACATTTATGAGAGTGGGACTGTGACAGGAGGGAAAGGGGCGGGGCACGTCTTTTGAAAGAATGGCATAGCCAAAGCTGCTGCCGCTGCTGCGTCACTTCAGTCGTGTCTGACTCTGCGCGACCCCCCAGACGGCAGCCCACCAGGCTCCCCCGTCCCTGGGATTCTCGAGGCAAGAACACTGGAGTGGGCTGCCATTTCCCGCTCCAATGCATGAAAGTGAAAAGGGAAGGTGGAGTCACTCAGTCATGTCCAACTCTTAGTGACCCCACGGACTGCAGCCTACGAGGCTCCTCCATCCATGGGATTTTCCAGGCAAGAGTGCTGGAGTGGGGTGCCATGTCCTACTCCGCATAGCCCAAGGGCACGACATTAACCAATTAGAATCATATGGGACCAAGATGGCAGACCATCCTAGGAAATTAGGTTTATTCCCGGCTCTCTAAACCTTACAAGTGCTGACCCTTTATTCCCAACTTATAACTAGACCAACTCCAGCTCATGCTCAACACCAGTGAGGACATTTTTGCGCCATTTCTTTGCGACAACCTTTGGGCACTACAACCAGTTGGGAGACTATCTTGGAAGGGATGGCATCTAAAATTCTAAGTGTAAATCTTGACCAAATTGTATGGTGGATTTTAACTTAAGGGTTAAATTTTGGATAGAATGGGAGTTAGAGACATTATTTCAATTTGGGTCTGAAATGGGTCAGGCGGCATCAGTCCCAACCAATACCCCCCTGGGTCTTATCCTCCAGGACTGGGAAAGACTCAGACTACTGGGATTAAAAACAAAGAAACTTGTTGGCTGTGTAATCATATTTGGCCACAATATGAGCTAGGAAGCCAAGAAAAGTGAAAAAAGTGAAAGTGAAGTTGCTCAGTCATGTCCGACTCTTTGCGACCCCTAACAGGCTCCTCCATCCATGGGATTTTCCAGGCAAGAATATTGGAGTGGGTTGCCATTTCCTTCTCCCGGAGATCTTCCCGACCCAGGGATTGAACTCAGGTCTCCCACATTGTAGGCAGACGCTTTACCGTCTGAGCCAGAAGCCAAGACAAGTGGCCAATAAATGGGTCTCTGAGTTATGATACTATATTGCAGCTAGATTTATATTGTAGAAGGAAATTTAAATGGTGTGAGCTTCCATATGTTCAAATTTTCATGGCCTTGTATTTAGATAGTGAGACCCAAAAGGAATTTAAGGTGTATATAGTTCAGAGAGATAATTCTAGTAAGGAGACAGAAGACATTTTAACTGATCTACCCTGTGGAGCCATCCAAAGGTTAAATCCTCTGCAAGGAGGAGCCAGAGCTACTCCTTACCTATTGGGAGGAACCATTACCTCAGGGGAAGACACAGCTAGGAATGAAAAGAGGTCCCACCCATATTCAGGAACTTCTTCTTTGTACCCTGAATTACCCAAGTTCAGTTCAGTCACTCAGTCATGTCTGACTCTTTGCAACCCCATGGACTGCAGCATGCCAGGTTTCCATGTCCATCACCAACTCCCAGAGCCTACTCAAACTTATGTCCATTGAGTCGGTGATGCCATCCAATCATCTCATCCTCTGTCTACCCCTGCTCCTCCTGCCTTCAGTCTTTCCCAGCATCAGGGTCTTTTCCAGTGAGTCAGTTCTTTGCATCGGGTGGCCAAAGTATTGGAGTTTCAGCTTCAGCATCAGTCCTTCCAATGAATATTCAGGACTGTTTTCCTTTAGGGTGGACTGGTTGGATCTCCTTGCTCTCCAAGGGACTCTCAAGAGTCTTCTCCAACACCACAGTTCAAAAGCAACAATTCTTTGGTGCTCAGCCTTCTTTATGGACCCAATTCCTTTTGAGTCTCACTGTCTAAATACAAGGCCATGAAAATTTGAACCATACAGTCACATCCATATATGACTACTGGAAAAATCGTAGTTTTGACTAGACCTTTGTTGGCAAAGTAATATCTCTGCTTTTTTATATGATTGTCATATGTTTTTTATAGGTTTGTCATAGCTTTTATTCCAAGGAGCAAGCATCTTTTCATTTCATAGCTGCAGTCACCATCTGCAGTGATTTTAGAGCCCAAGAAAATAGTCTCTCACTGTTTCCATTGTTTCCCCATCTATTTGCCATGAAGTGATGGGACCAGATGCCATGATCTTCGTTTTTTGGATGTTGAGTTTCAGGTCATATTTTTCACTCTCCTCTTTCACTTTCATCAAGAGGCTCCTCAGTTTCTGTTCACTTTTTGCCATAAGGGTGGTATCATCTGCAAAACGAGGTTATTTATACTTCTCCTGGCAGTCTTGATTCCAGCTTGTGCTTCATCCATTCCAGCATTTTGCATGATGGACTCTGCATATAAGTTAAATAAGCAGGGTGACAATATACATCCTTAACATACTCCTTTCCCAATTTGTAACCAGTCCATTGTTCTATGTCCGGTTCTGACTGTTGCTTCTTGACCTGCATAAAGATTTCTCAGGAGGTAGGTAAGGTGGTCTGGTAGTCTCATCTCTTGAAGAACTTTCTAGTTTGTTGTTTGTTGTGATCCACACAGTCAAAGGCTTTGGTGTAGTCAATAAAGCAGAAGTAGATGTTTTTCTGCAACTCACTTGCTTTTTCTATGATCCAACCGATGTTGGCAATTTGATCTCTGGTTCCTCTGCCTTTTCTAAATCCAGCTTTAACATCTGGAAGTTCTCAGTTCAAGTACTGTTGAAACCTCACTTGGAGAATTTTGAGCATTGCTTTGCTAGTAAGTGAGATGACTGCAATTGTGCGGAAGTTTGAACATTCTTTGGCATTGCCTTTCTTTGGGATTGGAATGAAAACTGACCTTTTCAGCTAGCACCATCAATGATATAAGTTATCAACCAACTGCCCCTACAGTTTTGCCTCTGAGAGAAGTTCCTGATGGAAATTGAAGAACAATATGATTCTGCGTACCTTTCTCAATGTCTGATCTGAGTATGGCAGAGGACAAGTTGGGGAGTTTTTCTGAGGATCCTGAACTTATCCCACTAGTAAGATCTTTTGATTTCACCTTGGGGGGCTTAACAGATTTTACTATCCCTTTGTCGCACCCCAGAGGAAAAGCAGGATATAATACTGGCAGCCAGAGCCCATGCAGGCCAACTGGCAGCCCAAGCGGACAGGACCATGCAGTGAACTGGGTGGGGAATGATGCTGTCCCTGAGGCAAATCTGCAATGGAATTACCAGCTGAATTCTATTGATAACAGATAGATGGGACCATATGATTAACTGTTTAATAGAGGGTATGAAGAAACTTACAGTAAAACCTGTTAATTATGAAAAGGTGAAAGAGGTCCAACAGGAATAGGATGAAAACCCTGCAGTCTTCCAAAGGAGATTAGTGGAAGCTTTTAGGAAGTATACCTAAGCTTTTGGGAGTATATCCCTCCTCCTCTGAGGGACGGACCCTTTTGGCTATGCATTTCATAGCCCAGTCTGCCCCAGACATCAGGCACAAAATTCAGAAAGCAACTGCTGTCCTCAGATTCCAATGAATGATTTGTTCCAATTGGCTTATTTGGTTTTCAATAATGGGGATATGGTCAGAGAAATATGCAAAAGACCCAAATGATTGCAATGGCTTTGTCTGCTCAAAGACCACCAACTAGGGAGGCTGCCTTTTCTCGGCCAATCCGGTCCTGGTGGACCACGAGGCCCATGGGTACCCATACAAGGCCGGTGTAGCCTATGGACAAAAGGGGCACTGGAGGAAGCATTGTGGTCGCTGTCGGGCATTGGCAAGTAGCCAGGCATTGGCAGAGGGAATGCCCCAGACACCAGAGAGCAGAGGCCCCTCAACCAATGATGGTTTTGCAACCAGAAGACCAATGGGACCCACGGCCAAAAATGGCTCTGCCTAGAAATAGCATCTACATAACTAATGTCCAGCCTTGGGTGATCATTGATGTGGCTTGGTAGAATTTCTTATAGACACTGGTGCAACCTTCTCAGTCCTAACCCAAAGGATTGGAAACCTTAGCTTACATGCCAACAAATAAAACAGGTAGTTTTGAAAGTCTTAGGCTTGATAGAGGAAATGCCACAACCTTGCTATACCAAGGGGAAAAATTGGGCTAAAAATAGGGGGTTAATAAGTCAAAGGGGATGCTATATGTTAGATGAAAACACTGTGATTCCACAAGCTCAGCAATGGAAAGCGATCAAGGTTTTATATGAAACTATCCACTATGGATGTGAAGCTCTTTGGAATTTACTACAAAAATTGCTTGTGGGTAAAAGAATGAAAATGGTGGTGGCCCAGATTACCAAATCATGTGACACGTTTACAAAATGATCCTAGAAAAATGCCACTCCCTCCTCCATTATTTAGACCCATTCAGCACCAAGGAGAACTGGTAAATGAGTGCAGAGGAAATAAATACTTATTGGTAAATGTAGACACATTCACTGAATGGCTAGAGAATGTTCCCACATGGACAGAAAGAGTAACAAAGAATTTGATTAAAAAGATAATCCCACCTTTCAGATTACCGAAATATATACAAAATGATAATGAACCTCTCCCAGATTTAGGAATTATTTTGGGAAAATGGTTTGGGTTCCTCTCAAGATCATGACTAAAATTCTGAAACAGAAACTGTGAGGTCTGTGTGTTTGTGTGTTCATATGTGTCTATATGTGAGTTCTCAATGTATAATATTGCCAAAAGTTAATTCACAAAAGAGCTCTATTTAATTGACTTAAAGGAAATTAAATACTCATATAAATACTCAAAAATATAAAATGATCCGGCCAGAGTTAATTTCAGTCTCATTTTATCTGAAAAATACTCAGGACAAAACTGATATCTGGTATTGAAAGTGGTTTAAGCTTTTTGGTGTGATTAATATAGGCAAAGAGTGACACATGATCAGGATTTTCTGAGACTGAATTAAATTTAGTTGGGTAAATGGATTTTGTTGGGCATGGGCTAAAATAAAATAAGACTGGATTTGATTTCTCCCTCCAAATATTCTTGAAATACTTCTTTTGACAAACAGATTGAGATGAGTTCCTTTGCCTATAAGTGATTTCTATTTGCTTTTGAGATCTTTAGGGAAAAAACCTTTAGGTTAGGGAAAAAGTATTGTTTCCCAGTGACTTATCTAACTAAAAACTAACTTTGGGATGCTTTAGAGGGATCCTGCATTATCTCAAAGAGAAATATTTAACTAGGGTTATTTGGTATGTTATGTTAAATGTGATCATTGGTGATTCTGGTTATTGTAACCAACTTTATCGTACACTGTAATCAGATGTTTGACTATGCCTTTTGAGTCTTTTGTCATTTATACATATTTATGTATACTGGTGCTGGTTTAAAAAAAAAAAATGCTTCATCATCTAGAAGATACATAGGAAGGCTAAGGAACCAGTTAGAGCAGTTCTACATCAAGATGGCTTATGTAGGGATTTCAGCCCATGTAGACTGAAACAGGGAGCCTCCCTTATGCCTGGGGCCCCTAGATCAGGTATCCAGAATTACAGAAGATGGACCTTCCTTTCTGCTTCCCAAACTGGGTTTTGGCTACGTTAGTGTCCTAGCCACGTGGGTTCAAGTCCCAAGCTGGATTTTGGCTGGGTTCGAGTTCTAGCACATGGATTCAAGTCCCAGTCTTGTAAAAGGTTTCACCCTGACCCTATGGGGCTAATGAAGTGCATGTGATCCCTGCAGCCAGCTCTCTCTGCAGGGACCAGCCTAGGGTGCTGAAAACATTGCTTCTGTCATCCCCTCAGGGTTCAAGGACTGCCCCTGCCCCTTCTTTGCTCCCACCTCCAGGGCACTGATAGTCCCTCCCAATTAGTCTCCAGGGAGTGTTCTTACCTTCTGGGATTTGGAATTCTGTTCCCCACTGGGCATCTGTCTGCTGAGTCACAGAACTGGCCCCACCATTAACTGTGCATAACCTTGGGCGAGGTTCATCTTTTTCAAGTGATGTTTCCTCATCTGTGAAATAAGCCACATGTAAATAAGCTTCATGTAAAGAGCTGGGCCTCCTGGGAGTGAAGCACTGGGGTGGGGTGGGGGGAGGGCTTGGAGTTGAGTTGTACTTGACCTGGGCTTTCAAGGGGCCTAAGGCCTTCCCAGGATAGCACTGTATGGCTGTTAGGGTCTTTGTGCTGGGGAGAAGGCACAGATGGGCCTTCTGGGGAAACCAGGAGACCCCCAGTGGAGGGAGAGGAGGAGGATGGGAAGGCAGGCAGGTAGGGTCTAAATTTCTGGAACCTCACTGAGGGGCTGTGTTGCTGCTGCCTCTGGGAGCCAGGGAAGGCCTTGGGGATGCCTCAGGGGGCCGCCGCCTGCCTCCACACACCTGGGGCTGTCTGTGGAGGGGATCTGTTTAGTCTCTGCCCCCAGAGTGCTGCTTGAGCTTCAGGTTGGGAAAGTTTTTCTAGAACCCCGAGAGAGACCCCAGAGGAAGATGGTGGCAGTGGGCTCCTTGACATTCAGTCTGCAAGCAGGGGCTGGAGGTCCCTGTTAAGGGGGTGGCAGGGATGTGAGGGTAGGGGTGTAGAAGTCTCTTTCATCTTTAATTCTGTAACTCAGGACTCAGGAATAACAAACAATGTGATAAAGGCTCTGTTTGAAAGCCCTGGAGGTGACCCAGGCCGTGAGTCCCTGTTCCCCTCCTCCCCCTCCTCCTTGGCAGTCCAGGCTGGGAGCTGCATGCTTGTGGGTGGGGACCCTGGCTGCTTGGCTCTCCCTGAAGCCTGTAACAGCACCTGGCACAGAGCGGGCCCCTGGGGGAGAGTTTGTTCAGTGACTCGATGTGGTAACTCACGTGCCTGCTTTTCAGGTGACAAAAGGGAGGTTTGTTAGAGTTAGATACCAGCCTAGACCCGGTCAATTGGCTCCAGGCTGGGTTATGAACCTGCCCTGGCATGGCCTGCAGAGTACCCCATGGGAATTCCAAGGAGCCTTTCCCTCTGCAGGGGAAGGAGGTGGGGTGTGGAGATGTGGTGGCACCCTGCCGCACAGTGCCTCTGTCCCCTGCGCCTTTGTCTCCTGTGACACAATGGGTGGCTTTTTGTCCCCATAAAGTCCCTTTCACCATAAGGGAGAAGGGCCAGAGCGGGGGTGGAGGCTGGGCTGGGCCAGGCCAAGTTCTGAGTGTCCTGAGCTGCCCAGATGTGTTCCTGTGTGGGGGAACCCTGAGAAGGGTTCACGTGGTCCTCTGGACCTCAGTTTTCTGGAAGGTGCAATGGGGAGAAGGGAGTCTGGGGGCTGTTGGATGGGCCCTACCCTCAAATTGTTCCCAAAACATTTGGTTTCATTACCAATGTTTAAAAAACTGAAGATTTATTTCATGTAGAAGTTTGGGTTTCTAATGTCTCTTTAAAAATTAGAAGTTCTTGGGACTTCCCTGGTGGTCCAGAGGTTAAGGATCTGTGCTTCCACTATAGGGGGCACAGGTTCGATCCCTGGTTGGGGATTTAAGATCCTGCATGTTGTGTGGTGGGTGCAATCCAAAAAACAAAGTTCTGGCTATCCCAGGCCTGCGTTCCCCTAGTCTGTGAGCTGCTCTCAGCTCCACAGACCTGCCCTGGCCCACCTGAGTCATTTCTGTGACCTGTCTGTCTTGGAGGCTGCTGAGTTTGAAACAATGTCCCCCCTCGTGCCACCCCACCCCCCAGCTCTGGGGTCCCTCTAAGCCCCAGGCTAAGAGCCTTCCTAGCCACTCACAACCTCTATAGCTGTTTGCTTTTTCCTTCACTCTACCTGCATGACATACCTATGAGGTGGTTGCAGGAAGGGGGATCCCTTCCAGGGCCCAAGAGTGGGCTCTTATCTAACACTCGGAAATGAATTGTCCGAGGAGACACAGTGTTGACAAAGCAAGAGACTTTATTGGGAAGGGGTGCCCAAGAGGAGAGCAGGAGGGTAAGGGAACCCAGAACTGCTCTGCCATGTGGCTTACAGTCTCGGGTTTGATGGTGACGGGATTCGTTTCTAGGCCAATCCATTGTCTCTGGCCAATCCTCTTGATTCAGGATCCTTTCTGGTGGTGGGCTGCTCAGCCAAGATAGGTGCCAGTGAGGATTCTGGGAGGTGGTAGGACACTGAGAGGTGACATCTCCTTTTGACCTTCCCCAAATTCTTCTGGTTAGTGGTGGCTTGTTAGTTCTGTGTTCCTTACCAGGACCTCTTGTTGTAAAATAACTCACACACGTGGTTACTATGGTGCCTGACCAGGGTGGCTGATTTTAGTTGGTGTGTTTCCCCTAACAAGGTGACCAGCACAGGGGTACGTTCCCAACCTTCTTCTGTGTCAGATGAAAAAACAAGCCAAAAAGGTTAGGTGACTCTATGATGAACCTAGACAGTGTATTAAAAAGCAGAGAGTTCATTTTGCCAACAAAGGTCTATATAGTCAAAATCAAAGGTATGGTTTTTCCAGTAGTCATGTACGGGTATGAGATGGACCATAAAGAAGGCTGAGCGCTGAAAAATTGATGCTTTTGAACTGGGGTGTTGGAGAAGACTCTTGAGAGTCCCTTGGACTGCAAGGAGATCAAACCAATCAATCCTAAAGGAAATCAACCCTGAATATTCATTGGAAGGACTGATGCTGAAGCTCCAACACTGTGGCCACCTGAGACGAAGAGCCAGCTCATTGGAAAAGATCCTGATGCTAGGTGGGCAAGATTGAGGGCAGGAGTCGACAGAGGAAGAGATGGTTGGATGGTATCACCGACTCAATGTACGTTAAGTTTGAGCAAACTCTGGGAGATAGTGAAGGACAGGGAAGCCTGGCACGCTGCAGTCCGTGGGGTTGCAAGGAGTCGGACATGACTTGGTGACTGAACAACAACAATAAGGCCACCCAACAAATCTCAAGGGCTACTCGGCCCAGGGAATGGAGAGTATTAAAAGGAGAGCTGAGTGACCGTCTTGGGGCAGTAGAGGAGTTAGCGAGTGCTCCTGGATTGGTAGAGTCCCTTCAGTCAGTATGAGGGAGGAAAGGCTGTGGGTACCCCTGGAGGAGGCCTGAGTTGAGGAGTGTCAGGCCTTAGACTGAGAGGAGCCTTGGAGAACACTGAGCAGACCTCTCTGCTTCCACTGTACAGAGGGGAAGACCGAGATCTAAACGGGTAAAGGTCCTGCCTGGGACCCCTCGCCTGTGAGGAGTGGAGGGAGTGTAGCTGGAGGAGGAGTCCTAGGCTGGGGTCAGGTTGCATTCTGCCCCCCTTCACCTCCGCCCCTCCACCACCTTTGGATAAGCCCAGCTGCCTTATCTGAAAGGTGGGTGGGGCCACACTGATGGGTGGGGGTGGGGAGGTGACCCTTATCTGCCAGGAACTATGCTTGGTGCTTAAGGTTAAATATGTTCATCTCACCAAGCCTCACACTCCTAGGAACTGCACATGCTCTTCCTACCCTATCTACTGCAGGAAACCAGGCACAGAAAATGGACTGGAAAACCCAGGTTCTCACCTCTTGAAATGATAATGACATTAGGGTATGTACTGAGTGTCAAGACTGTGTTAGGTGTTGGTCTGATGAAGATGAGCATACAGAGGTACGGAGAGGTTCAGCAACTTGGTGGAGGTCACACAGCTCATAAGTTGACTCCGCTTGAACCCAGGGAGTCAATAGACCAACTTTTCATCAGTTAATGCCAACATCTCCTAGTTAAATCAGATCATAACAGCCATTCACAGCCTCAAAGGGTAGCTAAGAAAGATGTATTCATTTCCTAGGGCTGCCAGAACAAATTGTCACGAACTAGGTCGCTTAACAACAGAAATTTATTGTCTCACAGTATTAGAAGTTCAAAGTCGAGGTGCTGGCAAGGTTGGTTCCTTTGGGAGGCCCTGAAGGAGATTGTCCCATGCTTCTGGCCAGGAATCCCTTGCTTTCCTTGGCTTGGAGACATATCACTCTGATCTCTGCCTCCATCTTCACATGGTGTTCTTTCTGTGTGTGTCTCTGTGTTCAGTTTCCCCCTTATTAGAACCCCAGCCCTTGGATTGCCCCCCGCCAACTGAGAAATGCCTCATGGTCAGGCATTTGTAACTAATCCCTTTCCTCTCTGACTCAGCAGGTGCTCTTAACAAAAATCTCTGTTATCCAGTTGAGAAAAAATTTTTTGGAAGCACAAACGTCCTGGAGCATGTGTGAATGTGACCTTTAGGACAGTGTTCGTTGCTCAGTCATGTATAACTCTGCAACCCCAAGGACTGTAGCCCACCAGGCTCCTCTGTCCATGGAATTCTCCAGGCAAGAATACTGGAATGGGTTGCCATTTCCTTCTCCAGGGGATCTTCCCAACCCAAGGACTGAACTTTGGTCTCCTGCAGATTCTTTACCATCTGAGCCACCAGGGGAGCTGCCATTTAAAGACAAAATCCCTCATCTGAAATCTTTAGGTTTTCAGAAAGAAAAGGGCATTTTTTTTTTTTAACCTTCAGGATTTCCAGACAGTTCTCTTGGTTCTCTTGGTTCATCTGCAGGGGGTGCCTGAGGAGGCATGGCAGGGGCCTCAGAGTTTGGAAGGGCCAAGGGGTGAGGTTTCATTCTGTGCGTGTTTGTGTGTGTATGTATGTCTGTATGTCAGTCTTTGAAGAGTAAGACACACAGATGTACGTGTAGAGAAGCATGGGGACAGAGGAACATGGGGGCAAGAGCACAGAGTTCTGCTCTTCCTCACCCGGCTCCCTCCCATGCCAACTCCCCCCCACCCCCAAACCCCTGCTCTCCTGTCCTAGTGAGATCTTTCTTGAACTTCTTATCCCTTCTCAGCTGAATTTTTCCCCATAACACATTTCCTGTGCTTCCCTCGTGTACTAGGGTTTTATCTGACTCCCTTACCCCCAGCCCAGCTGTAGAGAGCTCCAGGAGAGCAGGGCTTCCCTGCTCACACAGTGGTAAGTGCTCAACAGATATTCGGCTTTTACAATTCTTAAAAAATTTTGACTTATTTATTTGGCTGCACCAGGTCTCAGTCACAGCATGCAGGATCTTCAGTTGTGACATGGGACCTCTTAGTTGTGCCTTGTGGGATCTAGTTCCCCGACCCGAGATCAAACCTGGGCTCCCTGCATTGGCAGCATCTGGTCTTAGCCACTGGACCATCCGGGAAGTCCCACAACAGGTACTTGTTGAATGAGTGAACACAGAGGGAGGCACATGGTGGGGCCTGTGCTCAGAGAGGGGGTGTTAGAATTGCAGGAGGGCCTGGACGAAGCCCAGCGGGCAGGTGGCAGAGTCAGAGCTGTCTTCTTTGCTCTCCGCCTACCACTTCTTCCCTTCCCCTGCACGGTGGGGTTTACCGTTCTGGACTGGACTGTAAGACAAGTCTTCTGGCCCCTTCCAGCTGGACTGTGGGTCTGCAGCAGGAGAGAGGGTCCAGCAGCTCCTGCACATTCTAGAGATGAGGCCTGGGCCCAGCTTCCCATGCCCAGCAGAGGGTCAGCACATGCGGGGGTGCCCTATCCTCGACTGGGACGCTCCTGCAGATTCTTGGGGCTGGGGGTGAGGGGACAGGAAAAACCAGTCTGTTAGGTTCAGATGGACCTTCCTTGTTGGAGAGCAGAAACCGAGGCAGCTCCCTGGGCACAGGGCCAGGGCGGCAAGGCCAGAGGAACGCCAGAAATTCTCACTGCTTATTAGAGCAGCTTTGTCTCCCAGAGGCTGCACTTGCTGAAATCAGGGCTGAGCAGGAGGGAGAGGCAGAGACCAGGGAGCCGGGAGGCCAGTTGGGCCTCGCCCTGCTAAGCCAGCCCAAGTGTCCTCATTTTTGGTACATCGCTAAGTAACTCTTAGTAGACCAGGTTTCAGAGAAGGGTTGATCTGGGTTCAAGTCCTGCCCTGCCCTGTCCTTGACTCATGGGTGACCACAGATGACCATGGGCACATTTTCCTCTGAGCTCCTGTTTGAAAAATGGGGCTAATAAATAAGCCTGACTAATGAGAGGGTTATGGGAAAATCAGTGAAATAAAAGGGAAGGTGCTCACCTGAGGCTTGGCACATTACAAGCCAGAGGGCATTACGTGGTTATTTGTTACCGAGCCCATGAGTGATAACATCACCAATTGATAAGTGTACATTAACGTAAATCCAAATCATTCCCTTCGTGATTTTTAATTCACTGTATTTTCTAACTTCCTTTCAGATAGTTGGAACCAGGCAACACAATGGCATGGAGGCCCATAAGGATCCTGCTTTAAAGCAAGGAAATAATTAGGGACTTCCCTGGACGTCCAGTGGTTAGGGTTCCATGTTCCCATGGCAGGGGGCGCTGGTTTGATCCTGCATGCCCAGTGGCATGGCCAAAAAACAAAGGCAAGGAGATAATTGTCTGCCCCTGGAAGGGTCCTGCGCCTTGCTGCTTTGGGGGTGCCTGTTCCCCTTTCGAGCAGTCACTCCCCCAGGTCTGGGGGCTCTTGGCCCTGATGTGTCTGTTTCAGGCAGAGTGTCTGTCCAAAGGATGAGTGGTAAGTCTTGGGGGACTAGGCTGAAACACCCTGACTCTGGGTTCTTATGGATAAGGACTCCTCGCTAGCCGTGTGACTGCCCACAAGGCCCTGCTCCCTGTCCCACCTTCCTCACTGCACACTGGGCCCCACAGGCCACCCAGTCTGTTGGTGGTGGCTGAAGGAGAGCACCAGAGGCTGGAGGTGGGGCAGGAAGGCTCGCGGGGTGCAATGCCAGGTGGGCATCCCTGGGAACTCACCCCTTCCCCCGAGGAGGGAAAGAGAGGGCGGGGGCAAAAACCTGGAGAGAAGGGAGAAAGGGTGCCTTCCTGAGTCTCCCACTCCCACCCCTGGGTGGAGGGAGGCAAGGGTGGGAGCACAGTTATTGACTCAGACCCACGTCCTTCCATAACACACAGCACCTGTGCTGGGAGGGTGTCTGGTCCCTGTATCCTGGATAAGGAAGCTGAGGCCGGTTAGCACCTGAGCATGTGTTTACTGAGCAGGTACTATGTGCTTGGCACTACAGAGCACTGGAGACGCAGCGATGCCCAAAACCCAGGGGCCTGGGTTCTAGCGGGTGGACTAGAGGTGCCCTGAGGAGCTGCACAGAGGCGGGGACACTTGCCTGGTGTCCCACCACACAGGCAGAGCCCAGTGGCTGACTGCCAAGCCCAGGGCTCTACCTCTCACTTCTGGTGGTGGGGGGAAAGGAAAGCTGTCAAAGGGGCTCCTGGACTCCGGGCCTCAGCTAGGGTCACCCCTGCCCTCCCCCACACATGGAGGGGGATTGAAACAGAAACTTCCCTTTTTGGTCCTTGGTAGGGGACCCTCTGGGGGCTTTCCTGGTGGCTCAGATGGTAAAGAATCCACCTGCAATGTGGGAGACCTGGGTTCGATCCCTGGGTCGGGAAGATCCCCTGGAGAATGGAATGGCTGCCCACACCAGTATTCTGGCCTGGAGAATTCCATGGGCAGAGGAGCCTGGCAGGCTACAGTCCATGGGGTTGCAGAGAGTCAGACATGACTGAACGACTTTTACTTTTGGGGACCCTCTCTGGCTGCTCTGGGGTGTCTGACAGCTCTCCTGTGTCTGAGAAGCTGGGGAAATTTTTGTCCTCCAAACAGCAGGCAGAGGTGGGTTTTGCTCCTGAGCAAGTACTACCCTGCCAAGTTCCCCAGGATGCCCTTGAGGTGCGTCAGCCAACCTACCCATGCAGAATTCCCTATGGCACTGTGTCCTCAACTGGGAATAGTTCATTTATATATATGAACCCCTATGGGTGCTGACCTTATACAGTACTTATGCTTTTCATACTCATGTGACCGGTGATGTGAGTGCAGCACAGAGTGGTTGTGAGTTGCCCAGTGTCACACAGCTGGTAAGAGGAGTGGGTTTTAAGTCAGGCAGTCAGCTCTGGAGGCCGTGGTGTTAGCTACTCTGCACACTACGGGATGTTGGGGCCCACCTTGCCACATACAAATGGTGTGCTAATCCCTTCGCTTCTCCGAGGCCCAGTTTCACCTGGAAGGCAGGGATGATAGCACCTGTATTGAGGGGCAGTTAGCAGAGTCGGAGAAGGTTGGGTGGAGGGGGCTTGGTGGGGCTCCAGGCAGATGTCACTGTACCTCTGGGCCTCTGTGATTGTGTCCCTGCCTCAGGGATGTGCTGGTGACTTCATTTTTCTATCAGTAGCTTTTCCTAAGCCCCTGGTCGAGCTCAGGTCCTCTACTGGGTGCCAGCATGCACTTATGAGTGAGACAGTCACTGTCTTGGGCAGCCGGGCAAGCCCAGGAGACTACCCTCTCCAGGGCAACAGGGGTCTCACTCTGCAGGCAGCAGAGTGGATGGCAGAGCTGCTGTGGCTTCTGGTCTGGGGAAGGAAACAGAATTCGTCTTGGGTGGGTGGTGCCTGAGGGGCCATGTGAGCCCAGAAGATGGCTCTGGAACCCAGACTGGAGGAGTAGGGAAGGTTCCCTGGAGCATGTACCATTTCAGCTGGGGTCTGGAGGAGGAGTAAGTTACCAAGCAAGGGCTTGGTATACATGCCTTAAAAGAAAGAAAGTGAAGTTGCTCAGTCGTCTCTGACTCTTTGCCAGTCCATGGACAGTAGCCTACCAGGCTCCTCCGTCCATGGGATTTTCCAGGCAAGAGTACTGGAGTGGGTTGCTATTTCCTTCTCCAGGGGAATCTTCCCCACCCAGGGATCAAACCCTGGTCTCCCACATTGTAGGCAGACGCTTTACGGTCTGATCCACCAGGGAAGTCCTATATGCTATAGGAGCCAAATACATATTTCTCGGGACAAGGAGAAATGTGTCCTGCAGGGGGCGCCCCATGGCGAAGGCCCGGAAGCCTCTGCTCTGTGGCCTCCAGCCTGAGCGCTGGGGGCTCTGGGAGACTCTGGCTCCTTCTAATCCCCTCCAGGTGCTGGGGCTGCTGGTGTGGGCCCTGATCGCTGACACTCCGTACCACCTGTATCCGTCTTACGGCTGGGTGATGTTCGTCGCTGTGCTCCTCTGGCTGGTGACAATCGTCCTCTTCGTCCTCTACCTGTTTCAGCTGTACATGAAGCTGCACATGGTGCCCTGGCCACTGGTGGTGAGTCTGGATAGGGGCCCTGGGGGCGGCCCCGGGCCGACCCCTCTGCCTCTGGGCCGGCTGTGACAACGTGACCTTCCCTAAGTGAGAAGTGGCAGCTGGGGGCTGACCAAAGTCTGCGCTGGCCTGTAGATATGAGTCAGGGCGGGGGAAGGAGGCTGAATGGTTCGGGTGGCCAGTTTTTCTGAGCGCTGAGAAGTTTGAATCCAGGACGACTCAGGCTTGACTTTCTCCCACGGAGGGAGTACAAGTGAGATGCTGTTTGGAATCTTGGAAATATTTTTCCTTTTTGGGGGGTGGGCAGTTGGGATTTGATTCTGTGGGTGCTGTGGCTCTGGCTGGGCCCAGACTGGCAGCCCCGGGCCTGCAGGCTGGGATGAGCTGGCAGGAGTCACCAAGGCCAGGACTGGTGTGTGCAGGACGGGCTGGGCGCAGGGTGAGGCCCCCTCAGCCTGGCAGAGGGTGGTGTCCCGGGCTTGCCCAGGTCAGTCTCCTTAGAACACAGAGCTGAGAGTGTCCATAGGAAGTACCCTGGCCAGACACAGAGAAAGCTGCTGGGGCTCTTTTTCTCAAGCCCGGAAAACCCCTGCAGCTGGGGTCTGAGGCTTTCAGTGAGCAGAGAGGCGAGAAAGGCACATGATTGTCAGACCAGCAAGGCTGGGACTAGGCAGCATTGTTTGCAATTCAATGACTTTTGAAGCTGAGGAAACGTGAGTCATCCTCAAGACAGACCGGGTTTGTTAGATCTTGACATCACTGGTAGGAGCCAGGTGGTGTTTGCAGTGGGCACTGGGCTTGGAGGGAAGATCCTGGGGTGACGAGGGGGCGGCCTCACTTCCTGGACAGGGTCCAGCCCCTGCCCTGTGTCCTAGGAGCCTTGAAGAAAGACATCTCCGGAGATGGAGGGGCCTTGGTGTCTAGCACTGCTGTGGGGCTCCAGTCACAGCTGCTGATGGGAGAGGCTCCTTTCCCAGGCCATGATGGCAGGGCAGTGCCTCACACTCCTAGAAAAGGCAGAATTAGGATTGCCAAATCGGGCTTTTTTGGGATGGGGACTACAAGCCCCCTTTAGGGCCCACGCAAGAGGCCCTAAAGTAGAGATATACAAGTGAAGTAGGTCAGGAGGGGTTCTGGAGAAATTGTCTGTCCCTAGGAAGCCACCTCTACTCCGCTCTGTTGTTAGTGGGAATGCAGGTGCCAAATCTTGATATTTTAAGATTGAAAGTTTTATATGAAGTCTTAGTTTTCATATGAAATCTAATTTTAGAATGTTGGTAATTGTTTTCTAAAAATGAAATGACCCAAACATGCCTGAGGGCCATCAGTTTGCTGTCTGGCTGGGCTAAGAGATGCTAAGAACTGATTCCAGGGACCAAGCACTGGGGAAGCGGTACCTGGGACTGGTTGTTAGCCCAGGGCCCTTCCTTGATAGCTGGCTGAGGGTCTTTACCCTGGCATTTGACGTGGGGCCTAGGGCCTAGGATATGGCCAGAAGGCAGACATAGGTTCCTCCCACTGGGGGCAGAGGTAGGGACATGAGGGCCCCCACCGCCCTCCCACCCCCAGGGTCAGCCTCAGAACCAAGCCCTCAGGGGCCACGGGAAGGGCCAGGCTTGGCCGGGAGCCACTGTGGAGGAACAGGCCCTTCTTCAGCTGGAGCACTCAGAGGCAGGCTCAGTTTGGCCTCTTGCCATCAGGAGTGAGTTTTACCACATGAAACTGTTGATGTTCTGGCCAGATCACTTTAGGCCTCTACCATCTCTCAGCCTTCACTATATTTATGTTCTCTGCTCATAGGGCCTCCAGGCTGGTCCTATGTAGACCTCTGTCTCTGGAGGCCCTTTTAGTGGGAAAACCCCACGCAGTCTTCCATCCTCCTCAAGCCCCAGTTGCTGTTCTGGCTACTGAAGGGATGTGTCAGTGCGAACGGGAAGTTCCATAGGTACTGTAAGAGTCTCATGTCTTAAGCCTGTTCTTTCCACTCCCCCAACCCCCCAGTTAATGGTATTTAACGTGGGTGCCACTGTTCTCTACATCACGGCCTTCATCACCTGCTCTGCTTCGGTTGCGCTGACATCCCTGAAGGGCAGCCAGCCATATAACCAGCGTGCAGCAGCCTCCGTGAGTATGGTTCCCTGGGGCACCCTTGGCAGTTACAGGGGAGATGGGTCAAAGCGAGGTCTATGCTCCTGGACTCCCACTGCTCCCTGACCCCAGGCCAGGCACCTGCCACATGCTCAATCACCCTCCAGCTCCCAGTGGACTCACAGGTGTCCACGTTATTGTTTAGTCACTAAGTCGAGTCCGATTCTTTGCGACCCCATGGACTACAGTCTGCCAGGCTCCTCTGTCCATGGGATTTCCCAGGCAATAATACTGGAGTGGGTTGCCATTCCTTCTCCAGGGGATCTTCCCTATCCAGGGATTGAACCCGTGTCTCTTGCACTGGCAGGTGGATTCTTTACCACTGAGCCACCAGGTGTCCATAATTAACAGCAAAAATTAACAGCAAAACCCCAAGGCACCAGAATGCTTGGGAAATGCTTCAGGCTAGCAAATGAAGCTTGGGCTACCTGTTGAACTTTGCTGTGCCACACTGACCTAGGGTTGTATGTCTCCTTGGAGAGTTAGACGCACTCTTATCATCCACCTTTGAGAAATGCACAGGAAAAAAACCCTTTGGTTTAAACTATCTAGGAGATTCTCAGGTTCTCCTAGGCAACCCAAACTTGGGCTCTGTGTCAGGTAAAGTGTCAGAACCCCACACACCTTCCATGCCTCACCCATGAGTGTTCTTCCACTCCAGTGTGTATGTGTGTGTGTGAGGATGGAGGGTTGTGGGGAGAGGGACTGCCAACCCTTTTGACAGACCAGGAAACTGAGGCTCCGAGAGGTGAAGGGAGACACCCAGACTGAGCCCCAGGAGGGCTAGACCAGGACTGGGGCTTCCTCAGTCTTCTGGTGAGGGTGGTTTTGAAATCTGTGAACTCAGTCACCAGAAAAGACATGGAGATTTCTGGAATGTGAATTACATAATATTCCTAGGGCAGCTTTTGAAAGTTGCCTTTTAAAAAACCAAATCCTGGAGCTGTGTCTAAAGCAGCTCCTACCCCTTTGTCACTCTTAGCATATTGTCCAGTCTTCCTTCTAATGCAAAGTTAGCACCCAGAACCTGGCGCCCATCAGCACCATAGTCATTAAGTGACTGTATGGGTAAGCAGGAGTTGGTGTGGCCCATTTGGCTAATTGAGGGGCTCTGGTTTCTGTGTCTACCGTCTATGTTTCACTGTTGTGGCCCCCAGCGCCACTTGCCATGCTTCAGACAGACTCACCTCTGTGTCTTCTCTTTCAGTTCTTTTCGTGTTTAGTGATGATTGCCTATGGAGTGAGCGCTTTCCTCAGCTTCCAGGCCTGGCGAGGAGTAGGCAGCAATGCAGCCACCAGTCAGATGGCTGGTGGCTATGCCTAAACCACCTGTGCCATGGGCCACTGCGGGGCTGAAGGCTACCGCCTGCTCCAGTGCAGGTGGCTCCGGAAGCCTGAAGTCTGCGCCCTGTACGGTCAGCCTGGAAGGGACTACGCGTGCTCATCTCTGCTCATCAGGCTCCTCGGGCTCACCCAACACTCCCAAGGAATCAGGACCCTTCCTCTGGCAGGCGTGTGGCCTGGAGGGAGGCCAACAGCCAAGACAGTCCTCTCCGCCCTCCATATTCAGAAGGTGATGGTGGATACGGGACTCTCTTGCTTTGTCCTTAGGACTTCAGTGTCCAAGGCGGAGACCTAGCCTTCTCACCAGCACTAAATACACTAACAGTGAACTCCACACCCGCAGCCCCTGACCACCATAGAATAAGCCTAACAAGCAGCAGGTGTTTATCCTAGTTTTTGTTCTGGGAAAGCTGAGCAAACTCATGAAAGTGTTCTGACTCCTGAAAACATTAATTCTGGTCTGACCCTCCCCCAAGCCAACATGTCACTTGTAGGGAGACATGTAGAAAGGGTTATGATTCTGACAGCATGGTTTTCCTTTCCTGCCTTTTGAACGTACCAGTTATTTAAAACAAATCAGTTTTAAGTGACTCTCAGATGATGAAAACCTGATCCAGGTTTCCCTCCCTTTCCCAAGCCCTTGTTTGTCATTTTCCCTTTGGGGAAACTAACATCAATGCTGACTGCCTCCCTGACGCTGTTAATTAGGCATCTGGGACGGGAGGGGAAGTAAGGCCTTGCCGGTGAGTTGCCCTGTGCTTGGTGGTAACTTTTTGTTTTTTTATAAAAATAAAGACTGAAGAACTTATTTGGAAAAGATGTTGGGGAATCATAGTTAGAAAAGCTTATAAACACCAGGAAGCCGCCACCTAAGTCAGTACAGTTGGCCCTCTGTATTAGTGGGTTTCACATGCCTACCTTGATAGCTTGTGAAGTTCAGAGATCAGATAATCCAGGTGCTTAGTGTGCGGAGCTGACAGTAGAGAAAAGGGGGGGCAGCTGGGGGGGGTCCCCTTGAGCTTATTTTCCTACCACAGCACAACATGCTCTGAATAACAAACCACAGGCATTTCTGGGCACCCCTTGGTTCCACCTTAAAAAACTGGGAACAATGAAAGTGTTAACTAGATTCAAACAGTTGTGGATGAGCTACTCTCTGGGGGAGAGGGGCAGGGGAGGGGTAGGTTAGGTCAGATACCCATGTCCCAGCTGGCCCGGTATAGGCCTAGTTTGGGCCAGTTGTCCTGGGATGACAATTAACGGCATCCCTTCTTACTCTCCAGTGCCTCAGAGTTTGAATAATAAATTATAGTCATTGCAGGATCAAGCCATAAGAAGAGCGTTTTAAGGAGGACTTACCTATTTCTTTTGAGACTTAAGAGAAAACAAAATCCTCACCTAGGCTTCTGACACCCTGAAACAGCTTCTTTGGATGGAAATGTTAACATGCTTTGTCAAACAACTGCCTTGTGGTTCAGGCTGATGCCCCCCGACCCCCTGCCATCCCCCAAGTCCTCAGCCCCTGCTGTGTGGGTGAACAGTGCTGCCCAGGGCTGAGGCCTAGGCTATAGGAAGAGGCAAGTGTCCCCCGAAGCTGGGGCCAAACACTGGGCTTTCTCATGCTGGCCACACCTGTTGTTCAGTTGCTCAGCTGTGTCCGACTCTGACCCCATGGACTGCAGCACGCCAGCCTTCCCTGTCCTTCACTATCTCCCAGAGTTTGCTCAAACTCATGTCCATGGAGTTGGTGATGCCATCCAACCATCTCATCCTTTGTTGTCCCCTTCTCCTCCTGCCCTCAATCTTTCCCAGCCCCAGGGTCTTTTCCAATGAGTCTCTTTGCATCAGGGGGCAGTTGGAGCTTCAGCATCAGTCTTTTCATTGAACATTCAAGGTTGATTTCCTTTAGGATTGACTGGTTTGATCTCCTTGCTGTCCAAGGGACTCTCAAGAGTCTCCTCCAACACCATAGATCAAAAGCATTGATTCTTGGTGCTCAGTCTTCTTTATGGTCCAGCTCTCACATCCATACATGACTAGTAGAAAAACCATATCTTTGACTATATGGACTTCTGTCAGCGAAGTAATGTCACTAGCTTCTTAATACGCTGTCTAGGTTAGTCATAGCTTTTCTTCCACAGAACAACTCTCCTTGGAAGAGAAGAGACACCTGAGCCCCTCTTAAGGTGGCATGTATGATAATATAAGTTCCTGAGTGGACAGAGAGAGTTCTAGTAAATTTTTTTTTTTTTTTTAAATCAGAAAGCCTATTTCCTAATGGGAAGCTACAGCAGGCTTGCCTGCTTTTTTTCTGAATGGAAAAGGATGGAAAAAACCCATCTGCCTTTCTTATTCACTTTTCATAATTTCATCTTTGGCTTTTTCTCACCGAGACTGATCAGCAGGGTCTTCATCAGGTGCTTCCAACATGCTTGGCCTGTGACGGGCAGTCCCATTTATAAAAAGAGCAAGAAGAGTAAGCAAGGTCAGGAGAGTCTGTTTAAGGGAGCCTTTGGCTTGAAAGACCAAAGCTCTGATAACTTGACGGCAGCAGCAATAGTACATAAGGGATTGACTGATTTAGAAAGATGCTTTATGCAAAACACCTCAAATTTTACTCATGGTACAAAAGTATTTAATAAGCGCCATGTTGGTACAGAAAAACACACAGCCTGTAGCTCATCCTTTAAAACCGGAAGGGCCAACTGAAAAGTTAGTAGAGATTTTTACTTTAAAAATAAAAACAAAAAACGAAGTACACATTGGGAATTGAACTACTACATTTTTTCTTTCACCTATGTTTTCCGGCCAGTAATGTGCTATCAAACACTATAATAAGACAATGTACTGAATCTAAGCAGATGACCAGTAAAGCTGTTTGCTATCTCCTACTTGTGCTAAGCTAGACCATGGAACACTATCTTGGTAGGATTATTTTGACAGCCAAGAAAGAAGTGCGGAGCCCCTTCCCCAAACCTAAGGAGCTGACTTACACAGAAAGGATTTTAAGCAAACCTGCACAAACACGAACATGCTCTAAGAAAAGGGTATCTTTTAGACTACTTCAGCATACATTCACTGGCACCCAGTAAAATGGACCACCAAGGTAGAAAGCATTTTAGCTTTCATAGCACTAACAGCTAAAAAGCACACAGCATATAATACTTTGATCTTGAAGTGGGTAATCATGGAAGTTCCAAGATTGTAGCCACTAGGTTAGCCTGAGTATTCATCTATAAAAATATTTTTTCAAAAACACGTAAACAAGGGTTATAGGAACAATGGGACTACATCTGAACCTGTAGAAGACAGTGATACAAAGACTGCACATATAAGACTAGGAATTGATTAAGACTAGGAATTGATTTTCACATGTAGCTTTTAGGTAAAGGAAATCTCTGTAAGTTGATTCCTACCAGCTGTGATGGTAGGATTTTCAGAAATCTTGAGATGGCTGCAGTTAACCCCTAGATAAATACTCCCAGTCAAAACCCCCACTGAGGCTGTAGGACTCCAACTGTGATCCATATAAAGAGCTGTGAGTGCATGAAAAGTCTCCTAGGACATGTAAGGCCTGCTGGGCCAAGAGAGTTGATGATGGTGTATTTTCCTAACACGGACACCCCGACGTGAATGCTGGACTTGGGTTTGCTGCAGGAGCCAGACTCAGAAGCCTGAGAGAGGGCTCTACTCGGGGAGGAGTACCAGGGTTACCAAAAACAAGACGTCTTGCCCCAGGAAGGTCAGGCAAGTGTCTTCTGACCCATCAATACTTAACATTAACGAAGAGTTGCAGAAGAGTCAAGTCTTTCCAAGATGTATTCTTCTGACATCATTAGCCAAAGCTTCTCCCAGTCTATTGAGCTGGTGACGTCCAGTAAGAGCCCAGACCCCGCAGATGGGGCCTAGGGCCGCAGATTATTCGGGGAGGCTGGCACAGAAGTTGATTTGCACAGTGAAGTCACCACTAAACCACTGCTCAAGTCCAGTCCCCGGCCTTCTTTCTCCTACAAGAGAACACCACAACTTTAAGAGGCAAGGGACAGAAGAAAGTCCTTTCTAGCTCTGACTGGGGAGGGAGATGTTCAAGGGTGGGAGGGTGGGCCACCAGGGAGCACACAGAAAGAGGGAGGATGTAATTTTGCATTTTTGTTCAGCACTGGTCACTCTTAAAAACTGTATCTCTCTGGGACTTCCCTGGAGGTCCAGTGGTTAAGACCCCACTGCAGGCAGCACGGGTTTGATCCCTGGTTGGGAGAACCAAGATCCCATGTGCCAAGCAGCAAGGCCAAAACAAACAAAAAACACCTCTCTTTAATGAAAAATATTTCCTTTTCCTATTAAGATCCTGCGTTACAAGAAAGGCAAGGCAATTAAGACTTGTTTTTTGGCTTTGTCCTTTGCATTATACAGGGACCCTGTAAGGTGCCTAGGACCTTTGATTTCACCAAAACTAAGAGAGTGTAATTCCTCACAAGCACCCCGGGCCCCAGCCAGTGGGGGACAGCAGCTGCTCTGCTGGCATGCTGCTCACCATCCGGCTGACACTGGCCAGTCTTACTGTGGGGAGCACAGAGGGTGGTTTGTGCCTGACAGGTCCACTTGGAACTTTCTAAGCGGTTCACTGTATCATAACAGACAAGAAGGACTTACTGCTCGGTAGTCCAGAAACATTTCTTTAAAAGCCAGAAAATCCGTAAATGTGAGCAGCATGTCAAAAATGTCACCGGCCACTTCATCCTTATGGTGCCTGCAAAGGAAAAGGGTGGTTGCTTCGTGAACAACTGATGACAGACCATCTCCTTGAGATTTCCTTGAAAGGTGTGGAGGGCCTCCCACCCAGGACCTAACCACCAATGTGCTCTGAAGCTTGATGTTCCAGCACTAGGAGGAAAAAAAAGGGAGGAGGGTCTATGAATTTTCAGAGTTGAGGAGGAGGAAGGTACCAAGAGGTTAAAAAAAAAGTCAAGTTGAACTCACTGTAAAGTTGTAGTGAAAGCCGCCATGTTAAATCCAGGAATCCGCTCCAATAGCTGTTCTTCTATATACTTTTCTACCAAAGAAATCTGTAACAGTAAAACTTCTTTTCAGAAAGCCTGTTCTCCAGCCCTTTGCAAACATTTCTGTGTGCCTGGCTCCCTGCTGAGTGCTAGGGGCACCAGAGAGAACCCAAAGCCAGCTCCTGTCCTGAGTAAGCTCATGCCACCCCCTGCCCTCCACCCTCCAGGAGAGAGGTGTATGCAGGTAAATATGCTGCAACAAGAGGAATGCTCCCAAGTGGGTAGGGTTAGAGAGCAGAAGGGCTCCCACTGCCCATGGCACGAAATGAGGAGTGAAGTAAATGGGGGCTTTTCTGCCTGGGTAGGTAGAATCTGTGGAAAGAAACAGATGAAAAAGCATACAGAGGAAGGCAATCACAGATCTGTTAAATGCGGAGGCTTGGCTTAAGAAACTTTCTCCAACTCTGCCACACTTCTGCGTTCAAGGAATTAAGTCCTGGAGGCTCAAATTTCTCAGACACAGGAGATCCTAACAAGAGGCTGCACGGGGCCTTGGCAAAGGCCCAGGGGTCCAGAGCCAAGGTTCCTGGGTTCTAGTTTGGTTTTGCCACAAATTAGTTAGTGATCTGGGTCTTGGTTTTCACTTTTATCTAACAGTCATGTATACTTGATTGAATTATGCAGTAAGAAAAAACTGTGTGTGAAAGCTGAAAAGTATGTAACTGCAAGCTATGGTGAACCCATATACTGTAACTGAAAGCAGTGATAAAGTCAATCATGTTTTTAAAAATAGACGAGATCAGTAATTATTTGGAAAACAGCTCCAAGAACTATGCAGAGGAAAACAGTACATGGTGAAGACTAAACCCAATTCTAATTAGACTTCCTAGCAGGGTGCTGGTGGCAGATTCTAAAAGTTGAGCAGATTTCAACATTATTTGATCCTAAATTCAGATTTCAAAGAAATCCTCATCTCCAGTAAGAGAAATAGGAACCCGCTTACATATTCATTAAAAATAGGCGTGTAGGTGAGCTTATTCTCTTCCGTGTCTTCAAACTCCTGGTAGTACTTGTCCATGAAATTCCTCTGTAATAACTGGAACTCATCATCTGAACGGCAATAGGAAACATAATATGCAGGAATTAAATGGCAGAATTGCTTTCTAAATGGCCAGCCTTTAGGAGAGGGAAAGCTAAACGTGTTAGGTGTAAAGTTCGGTGGCATTAAGAGCCTTCACACGGTTGTAGAACACCGCCACCACCCTCTAGTCCATTTTAAACACAGCCATACGGGCAGGGTGGCTTGGGAACTCCACAAATGGTTCTCTTAAATTCAGCTGCAGTGGTGGAAACAGTGTAGTGATCAGATGGATGGGCTCTGATAGAGGCTAGACTACCGGAGTTTAAATACCATCTCAGCCACTAACACTGGGTAACCTTGGGTAGGTTAATTTCTTTAAGTCCCAGTTTCTTCAACTTATCACAAAAGATAGCTAGGTGGCATTTAGATGAGGATTCATGTATAGCAACTGATTCATAGCAAACACTTATTAGGGTTTAGGAAATTTCAACAGCCAAATAGAATATCATTTCCAAAAACAAAAGGAACGCTTCACAAATGGCCTAGACTTAGGAATAAATGCCCTGGGCTTACAGAAAACTCATTTTCCCCACTGCACACAGGGGTCTTGTAGAGGCCAAAAGAACTCCAGGTATTCCTTAGCATTCCCCAGGAATCCTCTGATCGACATGGGACCTTAATGGTGTATCTTCATCTGTATTTAGGAGTTAAAGTCATGAACCTTTATAGGACCCGATGGTACAAAACTGGGTCAAGTGATTTTCACTAAACAAGACTAAGAAATACAGCTAATAACACTAAGCAACAGTGTTTTCCTTATTCTCAGCAAATTTAAAGTCACCCAGGTCTCCCATGTTGCAGGTGGATTTATTACCAGCTGAGTCACCAGGGAAGCCCAAATGAATCCACAAATAGGAATTCAGGACCCAGGAAAATACGGAAGCAGCTGAAGCACGACACCGTGTTCCTCATGAACTTGTGTGCTATGGTTACGCTATTACACTGCTCTATGTCACAAAAATATTAAGACTCAAGACTAAAAACTGCTCTTACTCTCTGAAAAAAAGTAGTTAATATTTCCTGAAGTTTTGCCATGAGCCCCGGAACTCCAAGGTGCCCTGTTACCTGAATGAGTCCCTTCTGGGGACTGAATCTATGGTAATCAATTATTTATAGGAGTAAGGCAAACCACAGTACCGCTTACTTCATATTTCAGTATGCCATATTAAACATATGCAGCATGATGTTTTCTCTCCCAGTGGATTTCAACGTCGTTAAAAGCAAGAGTCTAAAAACTAAAGAGCCGGAGTAGGGAAGCTTACCCATGATAATGTCCTCTAAATATCCAACCACAGCATCAAATTCTGCATCAGAGGCGGAAGAGCTGAAAAATAGACCTGGATTAGGTACTATTTCAGCTTAATTCCTTTTCCCCCCCAAAATGTACTATGGCCCTTTTCAAATGAATTCTCCATCACCCAGCTTCAACAATTAACAATGATTTACTATTTAATCTAGCAATTACACACTGAAGAAAACACATTTTACACACCTGTGACATCAAAGTTTAACGTAGTATATCTACTTTCAGAAAACTGATGGGACACAAGGAGTCACAAAGGGACAAATAAAAGCGGCCAAGGCTCACATTAGACATCTTAAGGCTCCTCACATTTATTTCCTGTGGGTTCTACTCACCGCATCTTCACTATCACCCCACACCAATCTACTTGTGGGCGGGCGTAAACCTGGTGCGGTCAACACACGGGCCGGGGTGGGGTGGGGGCAATTATAAGAGTCCCTGGGTCGGGGGGTGTAGTGGTGGTGGAGGGTCTTCTGACCCGCGGTCGGGCCTCGGCCGCTCAAATCCCCCAGGTTTTGCTGACGACTAAGGACTGGAGCCCGGGGGATTGTGACAGAAGCGTGTATCATCGCGCCGACACCGCGCTGCGCTCCTGCCTCCGCGCCTGAACCCCGCGGTCGCCACAGAAGCAGAGTCCACCGCGGGAGCTGGGGTGGGGTTGGGGGAGTCTTGTTGGTTTCCCACCCCCGCGAGGGCACTGGTTTCGCAGGGCAGAGGCCTAGGCCTAGGCCAAGCGCCAGCAGCGCCGGCCTTCAGCCTCCCGGGCTTGGGCGGCGTGACTCACAAGGACAGCGCGAAGCTCTCTTCCTCTAGGGCGTCCATCGCCGCGGCCGCATCCGCCGCGCGTGGGGGAGCGGACCCGTTGGCCTTCTACCCTGCCGGGCGCAGCCTCTGCTCCGCTCCGCAGAGCTCCAACCGGCATCGGTGAGGCCTCGCCGCCGACGCCGCGGCCGGCTCACGGCGCAGCCGGGTAGCGCCTGCGCGCGACGCCCCAGCCTCAGGCTCCGCGGCTGCGGCCACACACCGGCCGGGCCTCCAAGCCCTGCCAGGCCTCGCTGAACTCGCCGCTATCGCCGCGGGGTCCAGCGTCCGTTACCACGCCCCGCCTCCCGTCACCATGGCCACCGCGACCCTTCCACCGCCTCGGGGCTCCCAGCAACCAATCACAGGTTGCGTTACCCAAAATCAGGGGCGGGACAAAGATAGGGAGAGGAAGTGAGGCAAAGGGATGCAGGGTAGCGAGAGGAAGTTGGGCCGCATCCAGCAGGTCAGGGGCTCACTGACGTCGGCTCCCTGACGTGTGCTCACGCCGTCGGGCGATTAAAGCCAAGACGTACCCAATGTGAAGAGGAAGGAATGGAAGCCCAGAGAGAGCCTCGACTTCCCCAGTTGCAACCTGGGAATGAATTACAAGGTTTAAGAAGATTAAGTCAAATTGGTTTTAAGAGCACTGTAAATCGGAAATCTCTTCAGAGTCAATCCTTTAGCTTTTGAGCCAGATAGTGCAGGCCTCTTATTTTCGAGACAGTTGCTCCCTCTCGTGGAACTACCACGAGACAGCTACCAAAGCCAGCTCCACCACAAGAAGTGGATGTCTTGTAATTTACATCATAAACATTCAAATCAAAAAGATTATTCGGCAGTAACTCGTTTCTTGGGTAACTAGGCAAGATTAACGTTGACAGAACCACTTTGAGCAACGCAATCAGGTGACTTTGCCCCAGGATACGCCCCCTCCGAAACTGCCCAATTTTACAAAAGGGTACCCTAGGCCTGTTTTCTCATTGGATCACTAGACATTGTCTTTTCGGTTGCATTTTATTTTTTTGGCCAAATGTGTGGTACATGTCCAGAGGAACTTTGGATATGGTTCATGTTTGATCTGTGGGTCAGATGGCCAGCCTGAATAGCCAGATATCTTTAAATGAACATAAAATAGCTATCAGTGGGGTGTGGAACTAAATTGGTTACCATGACACAGTTGTATCTAGGGTGAGATCAGTTCTCAGAGGTACTATCTCTGCTTAGTACCAAGTAGAAGACCGGCATTCAAAAAGGTTTGGTAAATAACCAGACCAAGTTAATACATAGGATCAGAGCAGAGAAGGAAACTCGATTCCATCTATTCTGGTTATCTAATGCTGTTACTACCCAAAACTTCCTGGCTAAAAAAAAAAATTTTTTTTGTAATGTGGACAGGACTTGGTAGGGATAGTTCCTTTCTGTTCTACTTGGCGTCAGTTGGGAGTAGCTGGAATGGGGGCTAGAGAAACCTCTTCCAAGAAGCTTACTCAAATTAGTATTGGCTGGAACAGCTCAGTTGTGGATGTTGAACAGAGGACCTGAGGGGTAGGGGGCTGTCTCAGTTCCTCTCCATGTAGGTCTTCTCATGGATATTTGGGTTTTCCCATACCATGGTGGCTAGGTCCAAGAACAAATATTTCAAGAGACAGGAAGTGGAAGCTTCCAGTCACTCAACTGCCTGAGACCAGAAACTGGCTCAACATCTTCAGTCTCTGCCTGGCTATATCCCTAGGTCCTACTTCCTCTTTTAAGTTTTTACTAATGTTACTCCTTCAGTGAGGTTTCTCTCCTTCCCCTCATCCAAATTAGGTTCTCCTTGTTCTTTCTCAAAGCACTCAACAATTTATTACAACAAGGAAAAACATAGTTTTCTCCCCACTACCAGACGTCAGCTCCACAGACAAATCTGTTTTTGTATACAACACAGTTGCAGTGCCCGAGACCTATGAGGTGTCCAATAAAGGTTTGCTGGATGAAAAAGTGATTAACCTTGCTTCTGAATTCTAATACTTGATTCTATCCTAACCTGGAAAGGGTAAACCTGAGTATAACATCTTGGAACCTTAACAGCAGGCACCAATGAAAGTTGTGAAATCTTAAGTCAAAAAAGGCAACAAATGTTTTATTTATTCAATGCAAATTACTGTATTTACCACAAGCTAAAGAAGAGAACATATATATATATATATATTTATATATATATTTGAATTTATGGAAGACTAAAGACATGGAAAAAATCCAGCACCCCAACAAGTACAGCCAGGAAGGAAATCAGCTCTGTATTAGGACGATTCAATGAACTACCAACAAGAAAGGGTGGGGAAGGGAAAAAAAATGTGCATTGAATTTAAGACATTGTATAACTGAGAAGACATATTTACTATTCAAGTATAAACTCAGTAAGGACTTGGCATAAATTGAAAGGCAGCTGCTGAGGTACACCATTATAAAATAAGTTCTATGAATTTACAATTCTACCTTCCAATTTTCTGGGAGAAAAAACCAAACTCTTGAAGGTCTTCACCAGAGACCCTGAGAGGGAATAACACTTTTGATGAAGACATAGTTAACAATCCATGACTGAATTTACTATTCAAAAACATGTATTTATTTTAAACAATAGGAATACGTGCTCTCAGACTGTCCTCTAAGAGTTTTTGAGACTATTAGTTCAAGAGTTTCAAAGTATATTACTTCCAAAAACAACACTGATTTTAAAAAATTAAACAAAAACCAAGAAGACCTGATTTGATGGTACCTTAAAAATACCCTAAATACCAAATTTTCTCCGATCTAACATTGCAATTAATTTAAGAATTCCTCCTGCATTGTTAAAACATTTTTTCCTCACAAAATGTGGGTACTGAAATTGAATAGAAACATCATGAATGTGAAAATACCACCAATTTTCTGCAGTTTTAAAAAAAAACAAACTAGAATGTTCTTTGGAATCACTGAAATATCAAAAATTGGATTTTGTTTTTTTCTACAGTCTGTGCACCTTCGTTCAGGCCCTCCATGTTGCTTGTAGTATTGACCTGTGGGATTCTAGTTTTACAGCTTCAAGTCTTGCAGTGCAGTATCCATGCTTAACATACCAGTGGCTCTCTGACCAATGGGAAGTTATGCTTAACCCAGAAATGCTGTCATTTACTTCTCCATAATGACTTTTGCCCAAAATAAAAACTTCAGAATATGAGACAAAACATCCTGTGTTACACAATCAAATGAACCCAACCTGGAGAAATCCAGTGTGGTTTCAGCACTCAGGAGGGCATTGTCTCCTATTGCTTTTCATGGAATTACCACAGGCCTAGCTACTGGCATTCAGCTTTCCTTGGCCTTAAAAGGAATTTCTCAGGGCTGGCAGGTTGGGTTAGATTCTAGGAGAATTTTGTTGATAAACTATCAATTTTTTTTAGCATAAAATCTGGCCATGGCTATAAGTTTCAATGTGCATACAACTGATTAGAGATTTCTTTGTTTTTCTTTTCAACATTGGCTGGAATTGAGTAGAAATAAGTCCATGAGGCCTCTTCACGTGTGTCATGAGATATGAGAAATCTGTCTGACTCTAGTCACTATTTCTTTCCGACACAATGGGCAGGTCTCCAGTTGCAAGGCACAATCCATGCACAGATCACTGAGGAGAAAGACATAGATGCCAGTTAGGTCAGTGCTTCAAAAAGTTAGACTGATGATGTGCTGACTCAATGGAGCATGTTAACTGAAAGGGTAATAATCACACATGGCTGAAACATTGAGTAAATATATAAGCAGTAAGTCTCTCTTCCACTTCTGACCTTCAATCTTCCTCTTCTGAGGAATAAGTTAAAAGTTCATGTGCATTCTTCCAGGAAGTCTGGATATATACAGCCTATGCATAGAGATGTGTATATGTAGGCAGAAATACAATGCTATTTTCTTTCCCCAGACAGGTAGCTATCTGTCCCAGTATCATTTGTTGAACAGTCTTTCACCACAGATTTGACATAATGTCTCTATATTTTTCTTTGTAAGTAGTTCTACTTTTGGGCTTCTGTTCCATTACTGTGTCATTTTTTTCATATACGGGGACTAAACTATTAACTGTTTATTTGGTTTTTTTCCTAAAACTGAATTTTCAGCATTTTTTCACAAAATGTTCATTCTCTGCTCCACTGTCCCTTGGCCTATTTGAGAAATTACATTGACTTCCTATATTGCACTAACCTTGCATTCCTGAAATAAACCCCTCTTGGTCGTGTTGCTGGGTCCTATTTGCTGATAATTTAGGATTTTTAGGTTTAAATTCATTCATTCATTTTTGTGTTTCATCAGCTTTTTGTATGATTAACATGCAGGCTGTGTAAAAAGATTGTGACTTGCTATTTTCTCTGTGGTCTGAGAAGTTTATATAGAATGAATCCATTCCCTCAAAGTTTGAAAGAATTTACTTGTGAAATGTTCTGGGCTTTTAGCGGGGAAAGGCAAAAGGGGAAAATCATCTCAATTTCTTCTATGGTATTAATAGTAGGAATGTTTAGATTTTCAGTCTCTATTTTAGGGAGTGGCTCATGTCATTCAGTTTAGCCAGATTTCCTTTCTTAACCTCTATTCAACATAACTGTTGTTGCTGAAAGTGGAGCTAGATTTTCTTATAGTTCTTTTAATTTCCTCTTCCAACTTTGTTCTGGATATGTCTAGTGTGGAGACTGTGGTCATACTTGAGATACCTGATTCTAAGTTTTTAGATTTCAGCCCTCTTTCATGAGCACTTATTGTGTGTCAAACCACCAATAAGGGCCAGAGAGCTCAAAGAAGAATAAGCCCAGATCCTGAGGCGTTCTGGGCTACAGAGTTGATAGAGGGAGACCTGGTAGCTAAAGCTACGTGAAGGATAAGAGCAAGACAGTGTATGGGATGGGCTGAACTACAGGGAGCTGGCCTGGAACACTGGCATAGGTACTGCTCATATATAATCAGCACACATGCCTGGGCCAGGCCAGGGTCAGCACACTGCCCAGCTCCTCTTTCTCCTTCTAACTTTAGTTGTGAGGCCTTTTTAGGGGACTGTTTTACTTGCTACTCTTGCTGATGTTTAGACACTCTGTTCTACAGGATCCAGGCTGTCCTCATTTCCTACAACTGCAGGGTGGTTAGATGGTAGAGTGGTGCTACCCTCTCAATGCTGAGGAGGGTAAAGAGTAAGTACATGAGAAGGCTCTAAAACTAAAAGGGATTTCCTAAGAGACCTGTAATTAGCATTAAGCCTTTTACATTTTGGAATGAAAAATGTGTTAAAAATAAAGTACTGAGAAACAAAATAAAACAAAACAAAAACATAGGTCTTCCATATCAAGCAGCTTCTTCTAGTTCAGGTACTTTCTGGAAGACATCCAGGTACTACTTGGCAAACTCTGAAACCTCCTTCAGCCCATTTTGGATATTATGAACCTTGATGAACAGCTAGGGAACTGGTAACACTGTAAAAGCAATTCAAGAACAAGTGGAACTTTGTCTAACATAATGTACACAAGAGGAAATAACCAAACAAACCCTCTGACCTGTGCCCACATGGCTTCAGTTGCGTGTCTGCTACCTCATCGCAACATAGGGAGCAGCAGTTTTCCCGGATACTGACTTGCTTCAACAGAGCAAGACGCCTGTGCCTGAGTAGAAAACACAGTTTCAAGTTCATTTTATCAACAAATAAATGGGGTCAGTGAGCAGTGATGCATATGAAATGCCTTGAAAATGCTCTGTACATGGGAGCCTGCCATGTATTCCCTAAGCTCTATTCAGTAAAGTTTTCACACGAGACATCTCATTTCAATCTTACAATGATTTTCTAAAACACAAAATGAAGGAGGCTGGTCATTCTCATCGTACCTGATGGCTCAGCTGGTAAAGAGTAACACACACAGAAGTAAACTGCTTCCTGAGTTCTGTGGTGGGAGCTCTAGCAAATTAATCAAACCAAAGGTGGCGGGCATGGGAGCCTCCAGTTACAGCCAGTCGGTCATGACCTGGACTTGTGACTGGCATCTAAAGTAGGAGGAAAGGGCAGTGCTGCAGGACTGAACCCTCCTCCAGGGGCGTCTGAAGCTATCTCCAGGTAGACGGTGTCAGAATCAAGTTCACTGCTCAGTGGTGTTGGAAAACACATGTCAGACCATTCTAGTGGCAGGAAGAGTTGAGAGTGCAGAACTTTCTGGTGCAAAGACCCTGGGGCTACAGTAGCAGACCTAGTCTGTTTCAGGAGCAGCAAGGAGGCCAGGATGGCTGAAATAGCAGGAGCACAGGGGAGAGTGCAAGAGGTCTAAGAAGTAGTGGAGGAGAGGAGGGGACAAATGCTACAGTGTCGGCTGAGCTGCAAGCTTTCACCTCAAGTGAAAGAGGACGCTGCTAGAGTCTGCTGAGCAGAGAAGTGCATGGTCTGATTTATGTTGTAACGATCATTCTGGAGGCTGTGCTGAACAGACTGAAGGGGTTAAGGTGGGAACAGGGAGACTAGTTTGAGGGCAGGAACAACCCAGGTGGGAAATTGGAGGCTTTAGCCATGGTGGGAGCAGGGAGAGGGACTAGAAGTAGTTGGTTGGGATATATTCTGAAAGTACAGCCCATAGGATTTGCAGAACAATCTGTCATAGAAATGACAGAAAGTCACACTCTACTTTGTCTAGGATCCTCTAGGACTACAGCCAGGGAAACAACTGACAATGGAGCTATTGACAGAGAAAACAGTAAGAGAAGCAGGTGGCTGTCAGTGGATGACTTTCGTAGCTTAGAGGTGGGTATACATATATATATATGGTGCTTTACCATTCTTTTTTTCTTTTATGTGTATTTGAAGTTTTCCATAATAAAAATTTTAAGAAGAGGAAGAAAAAGAATGAATGGAAGACGAGGTAGAGACAGAGAGGATTTCCAATATGGAACAATTTACAAAATGCCGAGTAGAAACAGGGCCCTGATCTCCTACCCTGAAGTCAGAAAAGAATACTATTCCTATAAGTAAAACAGGAAACTTTGGCATTAAAGAGGCCATTCAGTCAGTCTCCGACAACTCGTGTCTTGGTGTCACTGTCACAGTAAACAGAACTCCAGTGCAGCACAGGACTGCCAAGCTGGTAACTTTGTTCTTATCTAAGACAGATGGTACTCTGGGCGCCAGGATCACAGGGTACAGAGAAAGTACACAGAAAACGCCCATAAAAGATGACTTTCTGACAGTTGGTGCCTATTGCCATCTGACTTTTGGAAAGTTTAATTCAGCAGGGGTGGTTAACTAAATGCTGAAGCAGTTTTAACTAAGGTCAGCCTCCAAGGGAACTCTCAGATGGATCAGTTGGAACTTTCAGGGTGTAGGTGAGAAGACAGACCTGTTTATGGGCTGCATCCAAGAAAGACAGGCTACATAACAAAGTGATGGGGTTTGGCAGATGAGACAGGTGTTACTTCACACTTTCACCAGGAGGAATTTAAAGTTCTGAATCCCCGTCAGGCGCCAAGACAAGACAAACAGGGGTTCTCAGAATGAACCTCAGATTTCTGAGCTGGGAAATAAGTGACCCTTCAGTTCTCGGGATATTACGGAGGCTCTGTTGCAGCAGGCAGGGCTGTCATCACTCTGTGACATTTTCTGGTTCATCTGGAAACTGCTGAGCCACTCTCAAGCCTTGGGACACTGAGTCCAAGGTGAAGTACAGCCCAGAAGGGCTTGTTACAGACCTGCTTTTTAAGCCAGAACAGGAGCTAGGATTACAACGTTACATTACAGACACCCTTAAGGGCACAACAGGCTAACACTGAGTCTTCTTGACCGCTGATTCCTTACCTTGGCAAAATAATTTTCTCTTCAGCTGTGAGGAAGGCGTAGTCATTAAAAGTGCTAAATTTCATAGACGGTGGATATTTGAATGGTTTTGCTCCAAAATTAAACTCACATTGTTGATATGACATGAAACTAGCTGCAGCAAAAAATCCAGATCTACAAATAAAAATGAGTAGAGATCAAGAGAATTCATAAAAACAAAGTGAAGCTCATACACAAAGTGGTCTTCAGAAATAAGTTGGAATAAGAAATAAGTCAGAATAAGTTGTACCCTGGCAGAAAGAAGAGTGGCATTCTGTTTACTAACCTAGATGGGATTATAAACCAGAGAATATCTTGCTCTTATCTTCCTATACCAAACTCTGGGAGAGTTCTAGGTATGATCAAATGAGTCCCCAATTACTTGAAGTACTGTGATTTCTCACATAACTGACTGTAAATGGACAGTCTTTTTTTCCTAGAGAAAAGGACATTCCACGCATCTACTTGAATTTTTGACTGAGAAAAGGTACTTACACAGTAGATGAAAAGACTTGCTTCTCAGGAGGCAGCTGGTTGCCATTTAAAAAGAAGATCATTTGCTTTTCATTCAAGTCTAACAGAAATCCTACTGTGTCTCCTAAAGGATGAAGGAACACTGTTAGGATGAGAAGATTCTGCTGTCTCAAGGGTTTTAATATCATTGTATTAAGTCTGTTTTTGTAGCCCTATATTCAACATATTCATCTTGCTTCTGCAACTGATCTGACCCCTTTACATCAATGTTTGGAGAGGAAAATGCTGCCATTTAATCTATGAAAAGTCATCAATTGTAAGATGCATCCTAATTTCAAAGATGTGAAATGTGGGGCAATGTGCATTTTGGGATCAGTAAAACATGCTAAGATCAAAATTATGAGCTTTGCTTCTCTGGTGAGATTTAAAATTCTCTGAGAGGGAATTCCTGGTGGTCCAGTGGTTAGGACTCTGTACTTCCAATGCCAAAGGCAAGGGTTCAACCACTAGTTAGAGAGCTAAGATCCCTGCTGCAAGACTGCATGGCCAAAAGAGAAAAAAATTTTTTCCAGAGGATCCATCTGCTACCATATGACTCTATGTCTTCATAACAAGGTGGGGGCGCACCAGGAGGCCCCCTGAGAATACCACTCTCGGTATTATGGTGTGAGGCAGAAAAGCCCTGTTTCACTGTATTTAGTTGGGGGTAAAAAGACTCACTCATCTTAAATCCTTTGGTCTAAGTGTTGGGCAAATCAACTGTGTGGTTCTAACTATGCTGGTTTGAATCTTTCATTAATAAATGTTTTCAACGGTATAAGGCCTGGATACAGCAAACCAGTTGGAATACAAATTGAATGGGGCAAAAAAGATGAGGCTGTTGATAAGATGTATTCTTGCTAAAATCCTCGAGCTGTGACTGAGAGTCCTGGTAGCCTCTACCCCTGCAGTGTCCTGAGCCTGATGTCTGGAGAACTGAGGCAGGGCAGATGTTTTTGAGGCCAAGAGTGCTCAAGTCAGCCTGCAAAGCTGCATCTAGAGGGGCTCAGAATGTGTCCACTGAATAGTGCCAAGGCTCTGAAGAAAATCTCATTTTATTGGCATTACAATTTCAGTGTCCTATATCTCTGCAGCTGCTCTAAGACATATACCCAGAGAGGAAAGTGGAATTCATATTAATCTGAATCATATGAATCTTAATTAATAATTTCCCCACTAAATTAAGAATTTATAGTCTGAAATATTTTGCTGAAGGAAGGGCTCCATCAGAGCTGAGTATCAGGAGAGTACTGTTCATACCCATGGTAAGGGATACAAATGCTAATATCCCTTTCCACACTTAATTTCCATCAAAACATTTTTTTAATTAATTTGTTTATTTTAATTGGAGGCTAATTACTTTACAATATTGTAGAGGTTTTTGCCATACATTGACATGAATCAGCCATGGGTGTACATGTGTTTCCCATCCTGAACCCCCCTCCCACCTCCCCCTCCATCCTATCCCTCAAGGTCATCCAAAACATTTTAAAGCCTAACATAATGAATGTCTTGTCAGAACCAGATGTCTTAACCTAGTTGATAAAATCATGATGGAGAGGAATGAGTACCTTCTTTCCAGCAGGGGTGTAAGTGTGGCTTACTTCTGGCATTGTACCAAATTAGCTGCCGGCAGCCATCGTATGCACAGGAGTATTCATCGTCCCCGATGCCATAGCCTTCCTGGAGGGAGACAGGGCCCAGGGATTAGTAAGGCTCTGCCTGCTGTGTTCTGGGAAAAGAAAGTGTGTCTTTTATAACCATTAAGCTGGTGGCTAGAATTCTAAGCTTTTTAGATGAAGGGAAAGAGCCTATTGTGGTTCTCAGAAGGTACCAAAACTTTGACATGGAGTCAGAAGAGAGTATGACCTCACTAACAAATATTTCCCAAGTTTCACATCTGTTAGTTTATTTAATTCTCACAAACCACCTTGAGGCTGGGAGAATTGTATTCCATTTTAAGAAGAAATAAAGTCTCAGAGAGGTCAACCAACTTGCTTAAGAACACATTACTAGAAAAGTCAAGTCTGGACCTCAGGATTTTCTGATTCCAAGGCTGGTATGGGCAAATACCTTTTTTGCCTGTAGTACACTTCAAAACAACCCTTTCCTCAGAGATGTTAAACCTGGGTACAACAGAAAGGCTATTGTGGGTAATTAGCAAACAAGTATTCTGACATATCTGAACATTATAGGTTCTTGGCAACTTCTTTTATTACTTATTGCCTTTTAATTGTTTAACAATTATTTTATTGTTAACATAAAAGGATGGGTGAGATCTTAAGAAATTATTTTGAGCAGTTTTAAGAAAAAAAAATAGAACAAATAGAGGAAACATGCAGACCAGACAACTGCTATCTTTAAAGCTCAACAGTGAAAGATTCTAGTGGAAAAGGTTACTGAAAATGTGGGCCAGATCCAAGTTAAGACTTCAGATCCTGGGGATCGTCTGCTTATTCTGTGCAATAATGCAATCAGAAGATAGACTGGAACAAGGGCTCCAACACACTCCTTGACTACTTGGACCACAATATACTGAATTCGGATGTGTGTTCTTCAAAGTGAGAATTAGCTGTTCCGAATGCATTGCTTAGACTACTCAAGAGTTAAATGAACTTGTGTAAATTCTCAGCATAAGACTGAGAACATATTCACCAGTTCTGTTATTAACAGAAAGAACGCCTTGCTATCCCTTTCAAAGCCTGAACAAATAAGTTAAAAAAAAAACATAACAATAAACAAGATAACTATTCTGTAGGTGACCTAAACAAGACTTACCCTTTAGCTTCTCAGATTAATAACCTATCTCCAAGCCTAACGCTTGATCATCTTTTCAACACCAAAGCCCAAGCAGTAAGAGTTAAAATAGGAGGCACCATGAAAGAACTTCAAATTTTCAGAAACTGGGTGTGTCCTAGGAAAGACTAATTCCATAAAGCCACACCCTGTCTGTACAGGCAAAAAGATTCAGGATCACCAGGACAATGTCCATTGGAAGCAAAGTATAATAACAATATGAAAATGCTGTATTTGGGGAAAGATATATCAGACTTCATCAATTTCTAACCAACCAGTACTTAAGTCAGGGAAAAATGTTTTATTTTTTAAGGAAAGAAATTAAGTCTATCAAGCAATCTGGAGGGATAAGAAAATAGCATTCTAAGTTTCTTGAAAAGCCAAATTTTTTGCAACTATATGGCAGAAATTAGTTTCAGTCACGAAATAAAATGATCCAGCTTCACTGGCCATTAAAAAGAAAAATCTGCAATGTTCAGTCTCATATATACTACTCTCAGACCTGCAGTGTGCTGCCCTATTAGCAGCCACACAATTTATACAGCTTTCTCCCAAGAGAAATCCATATTTCTTGTAGTCTCAGGACAAATTTTTACTTCCAAATGAGAAAACTAGCTAATTCTCTGAGATTATCACCGAAGACTAGGAAGGGGAATGAACTCCAGTCCTAGTTTCTTTTTGTCCCAGTCTGTCTCAGTTTTCTCACCTGTGAAATGGAAATTATAACAGTAAAAACTGTTGTGGGAATCAGATGATAGGCTTTAAAATGAAGTGCTCTGGAAATTAAGATTTTTTAAGCCCTAAAAAAATCATCTTAAGGACATCATTTGGAGCAGACTGTGTAATTGATACTATTTTCTTTAAATCAGTGCCCAAGTTGGGCACTAGAAGACTAACTGGCATTGTTCTCCAGACCCACTTATTTTTGACTATGGTGACACAAAAAAAGTCTCATTTTTCCACGTATTATTAAGGCCTAGTCAACTAGAAGGCCCTGCAAAGGGAAGGTTCCCAATAAAAGCAATGGCAGTTTGGGGTGCAGTTTTCTATCCTGGACAAAAATCCAGACCTGCCCTTTTCATGGGCCCTCTTCCTTTTAATTTGTCTCTTTCCAGCGAGCAGTTTAGTAAAATATCATGAACAATTCCAGGATGCTGTACAGCCTTGCTAAAAGGGTGCTTTAGAAACTATTCTTATGGCAGGCAAAGTTTAGCTTGACTTTGTTGGGATCAATTCTAAGACCCATCCGAAGACCTGTGATATGGGATGGGAGGCTATATTATTTATTTTTAATCGGAGGGTAAGAGGATATTATTCATTTTTATTTCTTTATTGCTTTCTTTTTGGCTGTGCTGGGTCTTTGCTGCTGAGCGAAGGCTTTCTCTAGCTGCAGTGAGCAGGCTTCTCATTGCGGTGGCTTCTCCTGTTGCAGAGCACGGGCTCTAGGGCACGTGGGCTTCAGTAGTTGTAGCATGTGGGTTCAGCTGTGGCTCACAGGCTCTAAGAGCACAGGCTCAATAGCTGTGGCACTTGGGCTCAGCTGCCTCATGGCATGTAGAATCCTCTGGGACCAGGGATCAAATCCATGTCCCCTGCATCGGCAGGTGTATTCTTAACCACTGGATCACCAAGGTAGTCCAGATAAGAGGTCATTATTTAGAGTAATGACAAAAAATAAGTCTAAGGGGATTTTCCCAGCTCAAAGGGTAAAAATCATATGGCCACAAAATGATCAAAACTGGATTAATTCCAAAGAGTTTATACTATGACTGTGAGAAGAAAGCTGATTGGGTTAGACATTAGAAGGGTATAAAGTGGAAAGAAATGAACATCTGAAGGAAAGGGAAGAATCCTAACCTCTCACACTCAAGTAGAAGTGACCCAACTCTGCTTTCTCCAGTGGATTTAATCTTCCCTTATATCAGATAGCTTTCTGTAACAAAAGATAAAAACTAAATATTGAAAACAAATGTGCCTACTAATTACAAGATAAAGGTAAAGTGAGAGGAATCGGGCCAACATTTAGGATTTCATGAAAGGAATAGTTGCTACAAAGTTCCTAAAGCTTAAATGCAAGGTAAAAACCATCACTGGTAACAAGATAAAAACTGAGCCAAAGATGTGGCTAGGGCTTGAGCAGAGCCTAAAAAAGGAAAAGGACACATGTAACCTTGGGTGGAAAATTAACATGAACTTAAAACTTGAAGGGGAAAAAAACAGCTGAGGTTCACTTGTGCTTTCCTATTTCTGAATCAGTTTATAAACCTGATGTTGCAGATTTGGCACCATGTGGTTCAGCCCAAGGAATGATTATTGAGCAAACCTATCTGAAAAATTAGTATGCACCACCCACTTGCCAAAATCAGCTGCTGCTGCCCACATCTGCCCAGGTCTCCACAGTACTCACATGGTTGAGAAACTTGCTGTCCCGTGTGGCCCAGCCGATCTGCATGACGCCAGAGGTGACCACGGTAACTTCGTAGTACCACACCCCAGCGTCCACACAAAAGGTGCAACGCACACTTTCGAAAGAAGAAGCATCGCAGCGAGCCTGGCAAAATCAAAGGGCATGGCAGCCCACCATCAATGCCTGAAGACCACCAGAAATAACAGACTGCTCAGAAGGTGGAATCTATCCTTTCTCATTACAGCTCCTGGTGGACTACTGTCTCCTCTGTGCGACCTCAGTGACAAAAAATACAAAACTGAAGGAAGGATGCTATTTTACAGTTTAGTTTCCACGAGTTCCAGATTGAAACGACTGCAAGACCTCAAAGTAAGAATTAGTGAAGGCTACTGGCTTCATTTTTAATTACTTACAGAGTTTTGCTCTCATAGTAGAATCTTTTACAACTGCATAAACACTGCCTTAACCTGTACTTGTTAGGGAGGGAGATGAGGGAGAGGATATTGAAGGGTATAAGATGGAGTACCTAAAAATAAGCTAAAGCAGAAAACTACATAAAGCATTTGGTAAGATGTAAAATAAAAGGACTACCTGCAACCATTCTTCAAATAGCTCTTTAATCTTGACATGTCTAGTGCCTAAAGCGGCTGTACATAAGTGGCTGTTTCATTAACCTTCACCCCCCAAATCAGCAACATTTCCAACATGCAGGGAGAAGGTAAAGAGCTAGAATTAATATAACTGGTTATACAGGGATTAAAAAAGAAAAGTCCTCTTTTAGAAATACTAGTCTTTGTACCTTTAACTGCATAAAATAGAAGAGATTAAAGTCAGACATTTAAACAAGTCAATAAACATTATAGCACTTACTGTATGTATAGAACCATGTGAAATAGGAAAGAGTATATCATATCCCAGATACTCTCTTCTACCACTTCTACCTCTAACCACTCTCTGAGCATGTAGTAAACTTCCATCTATATTGCAAGGATTGCTTTTGTTCAGAATCAGGGCGTGAAAATGAAAACAAGATTTTCTCCCTAGAATGGTCCATCCATGGAAACTTTACCTCCAAGCCATGAGGTGAGATCTTCAGGTACTCGCTGACATCGTTGCTATTCAGCATGGCCTTAATGCTGTTCAAGTCCACTTTCTCATAGGTCAGCTGCCTACCCTCTTTTAAAACTGCAAAAGAAGAAATGGGCACGTTTCTAAGGCAGGCTATTGTGGAAAAACTGTTGTCATCGCTGGCTGCCACTCTTGTTAATAAGTGGAGGTGCTCAAAAATGGCAGAATCGATAGCCATAACCTTAGCTTTGGACTGCATGGCCATATGAAGATTAATTAAGCACATGCTAGTAAAGGCAGCATAGGTAGGTTGATATCTCTGTTCCTTATAGTCATTCTTTTACATGCAGCAAAATCCAAATGGTACTTTTTCATAATTATTCTTTAACTGGCACTACACAGGCTGTGCACTGAGCAATTCCCCACAGTGGTGCTGCAGGAGCAGGGAGGTTGTGCTAACTATGGGGGCGGGAGGAGTGAGGACAGAGCAGTAATCTAGTTTTAGTACTTGCAGCCCTTGGAGGAGAAAAAGAATAGTTGGGAGCAACTCTCAAGCTATAGATATGATTTGAATTTTGAAGAGCAATGTTGGGATAGGAAGAGTGAAGAGAGGGAATTCCAAGTGAGAGGAACAGGCCTAGAGATAGGAATGACTGGGAACTGCTTGTAAGACAGTGAAAAGAGTCTGTGTTGGGAAGAGCTGGATTACACAATAGCATCTGATTGGTGGCCTGGATGCAGCAGGAAACAGGAGAACGATAACAATGATTGAACAGGAGAGGACTGCAATTAGAAGCATTCCTTCCATCTAATTGTCTGAAGAGTCCCTAGGATTCCTTACCGCCAGAATATAGCCAACCTACCAGTAGAGGACTTTATATGGAAAAACTCACACTGTCACAAATGAAGACCAGTTATCCTATTGGTCTGGTCATTAAAATGAAAACAGGCATTTTAAAGCAGGACCACTCCTACTTACAGAGATTGTCTAAACTCCACTGGGCACAGAAACCAACTTGACGCTTCAGATAATCAGGATCATTAGTCCAGGACTCCAATGTGACAAGCCGGTCACTAATACTGGATTCAGAAATAGTCAATTTATTTTCACCTGTTTGCGAAGACATAAACCTTAAATTAACCATGGAAGAGTAGGAGGATTTGCTGGGCAGATTGATGGAGGGAAGAAGTACAGAGAGACGATTAGAGAATTTGGAAACTATACTAATGACAGAGCCCAACAGCTCTATTTTCTAGAAGGCAGCAATATCATCACTAAATTTTTTGGCTATAAAAAGTGGCTAATCACGGTCACCGATTCTGATTCCTTAGGTGAGAAAACTGTTGCTTTTGTCACCATAACATATTACAGACCGTGAGATACTTATCCAGACACATCAGAATGTATGCATGTTATTTATTTAGCTGCACGACTTGCAGAAGCTTAGTTCCCCAACCAGAGATGGAACCTGGGCAATGAAAGCCTAGAATCCTAACCACTAGGCCACCAGGGAACTCCCCAGAATGTGGGCATGTCTGATGGGGTTCAAAGGTGTCAGCTCATCCAGTACCTAAGAAAAATTAACATTTTTAACAAGCAATATAGATCATTAGTGCAAGAAGTCACTATACCTACTTGTCTGTGCAAACTTTTCCAGTGCGATAAGTGCAAAAAGCATGACTGTGGGGTGGGACTGTAACTTCTGAAAGACAACAAAAGATAAATACATACATACATACATATATATATATATCATTGCCCTTCTGGGGTGACAATTTCCTCTTCTTACCTATTGTGTGCTAGACCTTTTTTTGGAGCAGTCATAAAAGTTTTACTCATTCAAGTCCTTGATTATTTACTTGCTACTATTGTTAGTAACTAATCATGATAGATCATGATAGTCTCCTAAAATCTTATATTATTTTCTTGTTCATTTATACATATAGAAATGTCAAAAGTATCTTGTTAAATGCACTATTTTACTTAGTAACATTTATATTTGTTAAATGAAATCATGCTGATTCTTACATTCATTTAAGCAAGCCAAACAGAAGCTCAGAAGTATAGCTAAAAATGGCTTTTTTATTCAGAACCCTAAAAGGAATCATTCATCACTACCAGGTTCCAAAATTATAAATAATGAATTTAACAACTCATGGCTTCATTTTCAATCTGTTCTCGGAACCATTCATCACTACCAGGTTCCAAAATTATAAGTAATGAAATTACCAACTCATGGCTTCATTTTCAATCTGTTCTCTGAAAGGAAGTCTACAAATGCTGATTGTAGGTGGGAGAGAGCAACAAGTGAGCTCTTTCAGTTACACTTAAGTTTACATCACATGTGTTCACATTTGAAGAAAGGTCTATCTGCTTAACATCACATCTGCTCCCAGCCATCCCTCCCCACAGTTATGTCAGGAGACTGCAAAAGAGCTCCAGAACATCACCTGGTTTCCATTCACTCTCCCGGTGCCCAACTGGGTTCTGCAAAGCTCTTCCCTGTTACAAAGCCTGTTTAGCAGCCTACTTCTTGCCATAACCATCCTCAATCCCTCTGTCTGGCTTTTCAGACCCTGAGCCCTCCCTACCTGGCTATTCAATCTATATCCTCCTGTCTCTGAATACTGTCTTCTGATTAGACAATTCTCTGTAATATGCTGGGAACACAGCCATTTCTGGCTCTGGGCTTCTGCAAGTGATTTGCCTTCAGCCAAGAATCCCATTTATTAAAAAACCTTATTTAATAAAAAATTGGGGTGCATCACGTGGCATGCAGGATCTTAGTTCCTTGACCAGGGATCAAACCTGTGTCCTCTGCATTGAGAGAGCACAGTCTTAACTAATGAACTGCCAGGAAAGTCCCAAAGTCCATTTTTCCCCTCCTGTGTGCATAATCAAATTCTCACCCTATGCTGTGACCCAGGTGAAGCTTCACCTTTATCAACAAGTCTAGCTCCCATGAGTCCCAGTCTCCATCACCCCATACCTCCCAGTCACTTCTCAGAACTCCTGGCACTTGGTCTGAAGGAAGCAGTTTTGCCCTTGATCATATCCTGCCATAAAGTAAAGGCTAATTATCTTGTCTGAGTAGTTCTGTTCCTTGAACTAATCAGGAAATTTCTTGAGGGTGAAGTTCTGTTATACTACTTCTGTATTTCTACACTGCTTACTTAGCATAGTGTTAAATGCTTCCTTCTCCAGGGGATCTTCCCGACCCAGGGATTGAACCCGGGTCTCCTGAATTGCAGACAGACGCTTTACCATCTGAGCCACACGGGAAGCCCTAAAGATTATCTAGGTACTGAAAATATTTTTCAGATTTTGAAAATGGCCAATGAATAGCAGGCCTGCAAATAATAACTTTAAAAGATACAGACCGGTCAAGACTAGTCCAGCAGTGAGACAGATCTAACAGCACAGCCTTGGCAAACCACAAGCTTCCACAGACCATACACCAAATAATAACAACAGTTTAAAGAACAGTAGGGAGCAGGGAGGGATGGGGGAACAGAGAGATTTATATACACTAGGAAACTGACCTCACAGTTTCCTGGCTTGGAATGCTGTGTAATTTTGTTTCTACTGTGGAGGTTCCTACTACCATTTGGCAGACTCTAAGGATGCATACAAAAAAGCCAAGCATAGCACCTATCTTAGGACTAAATTTAAAACCAGACTGACTCAGCTGTTTTTGCTTGCAATAAATTCCTATCCTGCCCTTACTTTTTTTTTTTTTTTTACATAGGAGGGAACAGAGAAACACTCAGGAAACACCTGCAAATAAAATTTATAGCTGACTCCATTCTCTGTGCCAGTGGCTAAGCTGGCAATTTTAGAAAAATGCACAATTCTAGATGACAGAATAACTAGCTTTGATGTTTCACTTACCAGACATTGTAGCAAATATTCCAGTATTCCTGGGCTAAGTAAACCAATACTTGCAGGACCTAGACAAATACAACAAAAACTGGATATAATTAAATGTGTCATATTATTTGAATTGGTAACTGAGACCAACAAAATCATAGAACTGAGACCAAAAAAATCATAAACTAGCTCTTTTATCTAGCTAAAATATATAAACTATGTATATATGTATATATTAGGTTCAATATCATATGAGCTTAGCCTTTTCTGTTATTTTTAATTTTTAGCAAATAAGGAAAACTTTTTTTTTAAATCTTGGTATATGCTTTATTCTCAAAATTGACAAGATTCTAAAATTTATAAACAAATGCAAATGGCTACATATATAACCAAGACAAATTTGGAAAAAAGAAAGCAAAGTTGAAGAATTCATGTTATTACTCATCTTCATCTTGGAGTATGTATAATTATGGTTGACTTTTGTTGTTGTATGGCAGAAACCAACACAACATTGTAAAAATTACAAAAAAAAATTTTTAATTAAAAAATAAAGAGCCTGTGCCTACACTCAACAAGGTGCAATTAAAAAAAAAAACTCATCAGTAGAGGTCCATTATCAGAAGAGATTTTGGGGGGAGAGATGTTTTTACTAAAAAAAGAAAAAAGAAAAATATTTCTTGTATTAATAGGAAAACTCTTTGTTTTAAATTTCCATCTTCCCCTTAATGTTGAACAACTTAAGGTTTTCCTTGGGGGAGCTTCCCAGAGTTACCTGCTAGTTTCTCTGCCAAGCAGCCTAGGACTGCAGATGTGTTCCTGTGTTTGGCAGGATGACCTGAGTCCTGGCAAGCTACTTCTCCATTTAGGTTGAGAATTTCAGTCAATTTTTGGAGTGCATCCTAAAAACAAAAACATACAAGTGAATCTGATAAATACATGACTTAGGTTTTCCTCCCTCAAGGTAATTCTTTGACACAAAAGTAATAACCAGGTGTTAAATTAACTCAGAATTACCATGCAAACATGATACAATATACCCAAAGGATACCATTATTGATGGGAAATATTATTTGATCAACCTGAAAGTTTTCTTACGTGAATTTCTAGATAACATTTCACTCAAAATATACCAGTTGTATCAAATATATGCTATATACTCTTGGGTCATTAAACAGACTAAATCCACCTAAATGCCAATATGATTGATAACAAGAGGGCCTAGTTCCTTAAAAAATATTTTGTCAATCAAGAACAAATATCATCAGAATTTTTTAAGGCAAATCATAATGTAAACCTCCTATAAGATTAGGCAAAGGTCAGTTCATCAGTGACAAGATCAAAGACTTTTTCCCTTTGTCCATGATTTTCCATGTTGGGCCTAAATGTGTGCAGCTTAGACAAATGAAAAATGCCATAATCCAAAATTTTTAAGAAAGGATTCCATAGACCATATGGAATAAGGCAATGAAAATTTGATACTTTTGTTCTTGGAATAATCAAAGTTATGTGAATATACCAATATTAAGACTCAAAAGTGCTTTTGGTATAATAGTTTCTCTTAATAGAAAATATTTAAAGAAGTTTTGTCATGAGGAAATTGTTTAGAGAGAGAATCAGCTTAGCAATTGAACATTCCCTTCGAATTTCAAAGAATGCCATTACAGATACCTGGGTTGGACCCATACACTCTTACAGAAAAACTCAAATGAACTTTTTGGCCAACCCAATATAAATGCTCCCATTTTTGACATTTAAAAAATTTTAAACTAAAGTTTTTGAGTAAGCTACTTATAGATACAGAATGTAACGATTCATAGATAGTAAAAAACAAGTTTATACAATGAAGTTAATATTAAATAAAGACTCAAAATACTATATATAAAGAGGAAATGCATTATACCAAATGTTCTTTGTGGTCATTCATTCTGTGTTTAAGCACAGATGTCAGTTTCATAAAAGATAATTATTAACTTACTTTAGTGGGCAATGGACATTCATCTAGTAATAATGTTATAACAGCTGGTCCCAGTGGATCTTCCAATGGAATAACTCTAATCAAAGACTGGACAACGTCTAACCATCCTTCATCTAAGAGCAAATCAAGAAGATTATATGATAAAGTTGCTATTTTAAACTGTGAAAACACAAGATGACTTCACATTAAAATAGAACCACTCTTGGAGAACAGAAACATCCTATGGCATGGACATGGTCATCAATTGCTGGTCATCATGGTAGAAACAAAAATCCTAATTTACAGGAGTCTGGTGATTTAGGGGTATCTTTACTTGGAAGAAAATTCAAGCTATGTTTCTGGGTTCTCAAATTATGATTAAAAGTTTCCAGCCTTTATTTATGACACAGGAGTTAACTGAGAAAATTAAGTATCTGAAACAGTTGGCTCTATTTTCTGAATGACATTTAGAAAATTGAGGAACAAAAAATTATCTTCCTCATTCTAGAAGAGTTATAGTCAAAGATCTGTCAATGCCAAAATAATTTTCATAATTCCAGTGAGATAAAACCAAGTATATACTCAGGATACAATACAGTGCTTTTAATTATTGCCCTTGTGCAGGAAAATTTCCATAGACTAAGGGCTTTTTCCCTCATCATGTATGTTAAGTATTTTTGAAGTATTTTTTTAAAAAATGGCTAAATTTCTTCATGATCATTAATTAATCAATTAGGAGTCTTTTTAAAAACTTAAAAAAATACCTGTTTCTGCCATTTCGTGCAATGTAATCATTGAATAGGGAGGTTCCTGATCACTGAAAAATAAATATTCAAGATATCAAACTTGAAGAAATAAGAAATGACAATTTCAAATAGAAGTTCAAACTGGAAGTATGGGGGGGGGTAGAAAGAGAAAGAAAGGAATACGAGTGAATGTAGAGAAAGATGGAGGAGACAATTTACTTTAAGGATAAATGCACACCACATGTACTTATTTCAAAGGTCACTGTCCATGACAGCCCAAAACATTAACAAAATGGGCAGAAAAGCACATGAAAGGACCACCATGTGTCCTGAAGTCAAAGACAGGACTAATACTGAAAGCCAGAGCCCACTTTCAGTTTTACCTCTAACAGCCCAATGCCAACAGAGACAAGGCAGGGAGACCAACATCACCTTCTTCATACATACCTCAAGAAGCGTCAGGAAGGCAAACGCAATCCCAAATGAGGACTTACAGAAGCAAGGGCCTACTAACATCTTCATTAGGTGGTGCTCTGGTAAATATCACTATATGCTTAAACTTCATAAAATGAGGTTAGAAGAAAAAGAAACCAAACTTAGTCATTGCTCTAAAATGGCATTTTCCCCTTAATTCAGTGGATTTTCAAACTGTGATCTCAGGAATCCAAAGAGATGCTTTAGGGGAAATTTAACAATGAAGGAAATATATTTCATCAAACTGATCATCTAATTATTTAAAGAATATATTCATTGCTTATTTGTTTATATACTGTGGTTCTCTGTTTTACTGTGAAAAAAAAAACCTATCATTTTCAATCATTTAATTCTCAGAATAACCTTGCAATATGGGAATTACTAAGTTCATGTCAGGTACTCATTAGGTGCCAGTGGTGGGTGCATCCTATTCCTTTTCAAAACAAAGGAAAATTCTTATTTAAAAAAACTGTATTAAATGATATAACTAACTATTACAAACACTGCTCCCAGGCAATCTGGCAATAATGAAATTAAGTATGCATATATTCAACAATGCTAGAGAAATAATTGCACAGGTGCATATGAGGCTATTTGCTGCAATGCTATTTGTATGAACAAATATTCAGAAGTAGTAACCTAAGTGACTGTCACCACATTACTGGATAACAAAATATAGTACTTTTGAGCATACAATGGAATACTCTGTAGCAGTCTCAAACACAATGTTGAGAGGAATTAAAACCAAAGAGACTTTTCTAATTGTTAAGTAAATTTTTAAAATCATATACAAAACAATATACATAAGCTTCCTATACAGACATAAATATATGTCAGGGGGATTAGAAGAACATACCTTAAATTCAGAAGAATGGTTACCCACTGATATTTGGAGGTGGGAGGTAAAAAGGACAATGTGATTAGGGAAGAAGGGCAAAATAATGACAAGGTCAAAATAATGACCAGTGAGGAATATGAGCACGTGAATGCTATACAGACACACTTAAAAGACACACACATCCCTACCCTCAAACAAACACTATAAAGACCTCCCTAGTGGTCCAGTGGGTTAGAATCCGCCTTGCAGTGCAGGGGGTGTGGGTTTGATTCCCAGCTGGGGAACTAAGATCCCACATGCCACTGGGCAACTAAGCCTGTGCTCAAACAACTAAGACCCAATGCAGCCAAACAAATAAAACATAAATATTATATGTAAAAAAAGATGACGACAAAAATTCTTTGTGGAACAGAAATAGAGCAGGAACTTCAGGTGGGAGGCAAATGCTAAAACCATAAGATCACTAAGCTCTGGGCCAGGAACTAGACAGAGGTCACCAGGCAATTTATGACTGCAGGGCAGGACCAAAGCCCCACTGTGCAAGGGATGGAACAGACCTACCAAATCAAGTGGGAACAGCATTCCCTTCTCAGTGAAAGGAGTTGAAAGCTCTAAATAGTAGCCTGGGCTGCAGCTGGCATAAAGTTGCAAGTCTCCAGTAACAGAAAAAGGCAGAGAAAGCCATGCAGCAGGACCTGGGCTTCCTAGAGTGGGGTGGGACTTCAGAACCACCACTTTAAGGTTCAGTTGTAGACTGAAGGCCCCTGGGCCTCAGATGGAGACAACAAAAGTGACAGAGAGAAAGGGAGAAAAAGAGAGAGAACACGCACGTGCGCACACACACACACAGAAAAAAACTTCCATTGAGAGGAGTCTGCAAATTAAAATTCTAGAGTCATGAGAATAAGTAACATCAATACCATCAGCAATCTGAGGATACAATACCAAGGAAAAAAAGCAAAAGAGTTGAACTTCAGAATGACTTTTAAATTAAGTATATATTTCAGGTGTATTTCCTATAGCAACGCTCTTATTATGCCATTAGGAACCATGCTGTCCTCTCAAATCAAGGTCATCCTCTTGTGAGTAACAAGTAAAGAGAGGAGAACAATAAATATTAAGATCATTTTATACATGTGGTATCTGCATACAGATACCTTGTCTTCTATGTTTAGTTTTAATAGCCTTATAAACTTTGTAGGTTAGCAAATTCTTTTCTCTATAGCAGTTTCTAAAAAAAAAAAAAAAAAGCTCTCTATGCTTACAAATTCTCTGAGCCCGATTTTGCCATTATATTCTCCAACATGTCCCTTTATAGTTGTTCTGCACCTGCCAAACTTTTCCATTTTCAGAAGAGTTTTCACTGTAATTCAGTAAAAACAGGTTTCAGGTAAAAGTTACCCTATTATTCAAGTGTACACTACTTGACTCATAAGTCCACTTATAATGTGTAACACTGTACTGAAGCTTAGAAATAAAGCTCCTGCTTTGCCCCTACACTCTCTTAATCATCCTATAAAAAATATGGCAAAGTCTATTCTGTACCTCTTTTCCCAATGGACTTAAATAACACTGCTGTGGTTTACTTCCTTATTTGGGAAGGACAATTCTTCATTACAATTTCACAGCATGTGTTAAATGTCACCATGAAGAAACTTTACATAACAGTTTCTAGACCTTTGCTTGAGTTTAGGGGATGTAAATGGCATAGATTTATATTAAATAGATATTTCCTACAAACATATTAAAATGACATTAAATTCAGATACCAAAACTACTTCAAAGGCAGATTTTAATAAACTTAGGAAGGCCTTTCTGAGATGGTTATGCAGCATATTTGTAAGAATATTTCCTAGCATACTCTATGGCAGAAAGAAAATGTGTAAAATAAATTTATTTCTATGAGGACAAAAAAAAAAACCTCAAAATAATATGCACAGATAGATCTTGCTTTAAGGTATTATTTTTCAGGAACTAAACAAAGCTGTTTTCTCTCAATATTTATATACTTAAATATACTGGCAGACCCTGAAGCAAAAAGAATCCAGACAGAACTTAAAAAAACAAAACTACCCTCTATTGAGAACATGTTCTGTACAAGGTACCATTTGTATCTGTGCTCAGACATGTCCTGACTTTTTGAACCATGGACTACAGTCCACCAGGCTCCTCTGTCCATGGAATTCTCCAGGCAAGAGTACTGGAGTGGGCTGCCACTTCCCGCTCCAGGGGATCTTCCTGACCAGGGATAGAACCTCCGTCTCTTGTGTCTCCTGTATTGGCAGGCGGACTCTTTACCACTAGCACCACCTTATTAGACGATTTATATATATTTTCTCATGATAATCCTTGTCAGAAAGGTATTATTTTCCTTTTATAGATGAGGAACCTGAGGCTTAAAGAAGTGTCATGTAACTAGTCAAGGGGCTGGGCCAGAATCTGAACCTTTGTCCACTACAGTTCTAAAACTTCCTGCTACTTTCTGTGCTATACGGTTGAGTTAAAATACTTTTTTCAACTTGAACAATACCCTTTAATCTCACTGTTATTCAATCTGGGATTTTGCACTTAGACAAAGCAGGGGGAGAAACAAAACAGGGTAGGGGTGTGTCCTGCAGTTTCTTTCAATTTCCAGGTTTCCCAAATGGATCTAGGAGGGTCATCTAAGGGATATATTGGTAAAAGAGGGAGAAGGATAGAAACTCTCCTTGACCTACGGCCTTCCATTGCCAACAGAAGTTGTGTGCAGCTACGTTCTTGGTACTATGGGGTTGCAAAGAGTTGGACACGACTGAGCGACTGAACTGAACACGCTTGGTAAAACAACTTATCTTGAATCTCTAGTCGGTACAGTAGATAGCCAAGCAAGATAAGAGTGAGTCTTCAGGAAACCATTTCCTCTTGTAGACTTCAACACAAACTCACTCCATATTGACTACATTCCCCAATAAAGATCAAAGCTTTCATCGGTGTAGTCTGCTACAGATATGTTTGGACATTTCCAGACTGGAGTAGATAGTAGCAAGTAAAATGATCAAACTTTATAATTTACTCTGATGAGAAATAAAATAGTCTCCCCCTGCCCTACGAGTAATGAGGCTTGGGAGATATATCCTAACGCACTGAAGGAGTCCAAGAGTTATGATTCCTGGCATAAGGCTTTTCATTAGACAGGAGGCGACCACAAGCCAGATACTTACTTATCTACAAGAGTCCGTATGACTGCCAGTGTGTCCAGCACTAGTCCGTCTACATTTTGTTTTTTTCTCCTTGGCTCATGAGGTCCTCGGCCCCTCCTCGGTGGCCGAACAGGGTCCCGGGGCTGGCTCCTCATGTCAGCAGTGGGTACTGCACTGTTATCGGCCTGTTGCTGCTGGGTGTCAACACTGTCTTCTGCTCCACTGTCGTCTCGGCAGATACAGGAATTACCCATGGTTGCAGTGGCACCTCTAGTCCCCAGGAAGCGGGCTATGTGCTCCTCAAGAGTCAACAGCAGACCCTGGCCAAGGCTTCTGCTTGCTAAGAACACGGCCCAACCAAAGACAATCATTTAGATAGTTATCAGTTTTCCAAGTACTGTTTTCATAATCTGGAGTTCAGGAACTTGCATCCTATTTGTTTTTAACAACTGAATGCTGAAGAAAGTTGCAGAGTTGATCTCCAACATTATCAATTATAAGGGATCCTGGTCATCCAGTGGCAGTTCTAAAAGAGAAAAGGAAAATGAGTCAAAGATTTCTTGGCTACTCAATTACTAAGACTTTCCTAGTTTGATTTTATAGATATTAAAGACTACAGTGAAGAATCATCTTTGGTTATTTTGATAGGCTTCTGATGCAAAGAGATGTCTTTAAGTAAGAATTAACTACCAGTGATTTCTTTTTATCATTTTAGTATAAAGTTGGTTGCTAAACCACATCCTTATAAACTACAGGAGTTACAATAGATTTCTTTTTTTAATGTATGTTTCTATCCACATAGAAATACATTAGAAGAATGTGTGCAATTGCTTTAAGGGCTCTTATTGTGGATTAAAAAAAAAAAACTGTCTTTCTTGAGTGTATGAGAAAATTTAATATGTTCCAAATAAAATATCTAATTATAAATGTCTGTTGTTAAGTTATGATACAATGGGATAGCACCCACTTGAAAACAGGAATAATACAAGGATGGAGTGTTCCATTTAAATGACCAAACAGCATAGATTTCCCATTTGGAGGACACTTGAGAATTCACAGATAACACAAGTAGTTACAAAGTTTTTCCTTTATGAAAGCAAGCCTTTGTTTGGGGGAAGGTCAATATATATCACAAGGATATGTTTTTCACAAGGATAAGTTTGCTGCACATGTCTGCTACAAGGTTAAGGATAGGGGAGCACCAATGACCTTTAAAAATACTAAGCACCTGCTACCAGGCACCAGGTCGGCACTGGGAGATTAAAAACAAGACACAGTCCCCACCCTCCAGAAATTTGTGGATGGCCATTCTCATCCCACACAGTATGTTTATCATTTGAAAAAAAAAAAAAAGCCTAGAGTCAGCCCTTCGTCAAGCTGAGAAAATCTGGTTAGGTGTAAAAGGAAGTAAAGATTTGGAAGCAGGAGACTTAACACGGTTGCAAAGGGTGAAAAAAAAAAAATCATGTGGAGACCTGAAGACCAGGACCCGTAAGGACACTAACAGACACATAAGGATTAGAGCCTGGTATGGAGTCTCTATGCAACATTTGCTATTTACAAATAAAATCCTCCTATCTTGAGCACTGGCTTAGGAATACATATAAATATTAATAAAATAACTTAGTGAGATTAGAAGCAAAAATAAACTTGTTATAACAAGTTATAAAACTTGTTTCTGTTATTTTGGACAGATTTGCAGCAAATTCTTTCAAATATTTGCCCAGCTTAATTACTACTCATAAGGGGGGGAAAAATGGAAGGAAAAAAGTAGATGGAGATAAAAATTCTTTGTATACATAATACTTAATCTAATGTAATATGTAGAGAGAGGGTGAGGGACAGGGGAGGGGAAGAAGGGGAGAGGAGAGGCAATGGATAGACATTATCTCCCTCCAGACTACCAAGACAGCAACAGCTGAGCCAAGTATAAGACCACAGATGTTCTTAGTTCTTCCAAGAGTCAGGCCATCTTCAAAATTTGGAGGTTGTACTGTAAAGGATGTGACTGAAGTATAGGTAGGAGCGTGATGCAAGGATTCAGCTGAAGACAACCTTTTAAAAGAGAAAACAGTGAAGAGTTCCCTGATGGTCTAGTAGTTAGGACTCAGTGCTTTCACTGCTGTGGCCCAGGTTCAATCCCTAGTCAGGGAACAGATCCTCCAAGGTTTGCCCCTTGACCAAACATAAGTAAATAAATAACAAAAATAAATGAAAGAGCACACACTCTAAAGCCAGCAAAGAGTGCAAGTAATACCATGCCATTCCCATCACTGCAAGGATGGGGGTGATTGTGAGGAAAGCAGTGGATTGAAAAGACGTTTGTAAACATGGAAAACCAGTAGAAAAGTATGAGTCAGGACACACATGTGATGTGATGATACAATTAACTGTCCAAGTAGAGGGAGTGAGATTCCTATCACAATCACAAGATTCCTTCCCATATTTGAAAATTTCAAATGGATAAAAAATTTTAATTTAAAAATAAATATATAAGGAAAATAAAAAGTTTATTGGATCTCAAATTCTTAAACTTTATTTCATCCAAATTATTTTTGCTAAGGCTTATTTAAACTGAATGTAGAATAATTCATGCACATTTCTATTTAGTACATTTCAAAGCAAATGGAAGAAATCCAGTATATGGGTATTTCTAAAAATCTGACTAATTTGGAAGAATTACATATGGTGATTTTTTTTTTTTTTTCCCTATTTCCAAATTGAACTGAAGTATAGTTTAGGTCAATTTCTTCCAAAAGAATCATTTTCCTTAAATGCCCTAGAAAATGATGTCAGCTACAAAATTTGTTAAGAGAAGGAAATGTAAAAAAAAAAATATATATATTTTCAATATTTTAAAACCAAAGACTTTCTTTTTTTTAAAGGACTAGCTACAAAGACCAGATGCAAAGAAGTTAATTAGGTGGGAGAAGCCATGAGGCATTTCAAAGGAAAGACTATGAAACATACAAGGAAAAAAAAATAAGAGCTGTTATCTTCAAATTTTTTAGCTGTGATCTTTAAACGAACATACAGAGTGCTTTTGAAGGTTAAAGCCAAAAGCAGGACAAATAAGTGAACACAGTGTATGATCTTTCAGATTTATTCAGGATTAAAACACAGATAGTTTTTCATCTGGAAAAGCGTCACTCACAACACTTCTCAGAGACTAAACTGTAGGCAAAAGACTGAGTGGTGAAGCTAAAACAATTACACTTTATACAGCTTTGTTTTCTCTCATTCCAAAAAGCATTATGGGGTTCACTTTCCACGGACCATTGTTTTAAGACAGTAACATTCAGTCTACCATCTCATACAGACACCAGGGGCCACCTACAGTACTGGGCATAGGCTTTGCAGTCAGACAGTCTGGGTGCAGGTCCCAGCCCTGCAATATTTACAGCTACGCGTTCTAATTACGCGAATTACTGACACACTTCAAAACATGGAAGATAGTAACAGTTCTTACACCTCACAGTAGTTCTGTGAGGACTACATGGAATAGTACCTGTAAAACATGGCATGGTGCCCAACACTTAAATGGATCCCCACATGCAAGATGTTATTATAAAATGAGTACACAGCTAATCAGAAGTAACTAAATAATCTGGGAGTTGGGGTCTTGGAATAAGGCCTGTCTTAATTATGAGCACTAAGATAGCTAACAAACTTACCTTTTATAGAACTCATCTACACTGCACTAAAACGATGTTTACTTATCTGTACATTTGGGGGAAAAAAAACCTCGGAAAAGAATGAAGCTTAACAATCAACCCCAAGGGTGACGAGCATTAAAATCACTTAGGTGCCTCTTAAAATACCAAGTCCTGGTCCTACTCCAAATAGGCAGCATCTGAATTTCTAGGATGTGGCCCAAGCAAGCTGTTTTCTTAAAGGCTCCTCAGATGAGAATGATGGTGACCAGGTCTGGAAATCACTGCTATAGAACCTAGCACAGAAACTGGGACTGTAGGCAGGACCTCCTGACTGAATGAAGGGACAAACTGGAACCCTAAAGAGTGATTCTTCTGAGGTCTAAAAAGTGAATCTCCTTTTCCAGAGAAATGAACTGAGGCTATCTTTGAATACATTCTTTTGGAGAGGTCAATCAAAAAACCACCAGAATATACAGTTACATCTAGTACAGATTATGTGCAGTACATGTCAACACAATGGATGAAGCAGTCCCCTGTATTTCCCACCACAGCCCCCTAATGAAACATCATACTGAACCAAGATGGTACACTGCTTACGGGTAACGTTATTCAAGGGCTGACAGACTGTATGGGATGGAAAATGAGTAAGACTAGAGATTATGTAAAGGCAACATATTTGTAATCACCTTAACTTTTAAGACTACTTAGCATTAGATGGTCAAGTTAGTTTTGAAACATCTAGTCACAAAATTTAAATATATACAACTATCAGATCTGCAACTGTGGCAACCATCAACTGATTTCATGATGGATAAAATTATTTTCTGATGGATGAAAGGGCACTGGATGCCATTACTTAGTAGAAATACTTCTTTTACCATCTAAATGGTAATGCTTTTAAAAATTATCAGTGTTCATAACCATTTTGCTCAAAGGACCTAATTACAATCAAACATTTCCTTTGCAAATCTACTTCTCTGAAGTGCAGTATTATTTATTTTTATCCTCCCCTTTGAAAAAAAGAAAATAAAGGCTATTCTTTCCATTTCGGTATCATTTATGACTTATTTTCCACTTAATATATTTTAAAGTTGCTCTGAGAGGGGGAAAAAAATCAAACTTGGGCTCTCAGTAAGGTTAGTGTTAAAGCAGTGAGGGCTGGTACTCAAAATACAGACCTCTACCATCATAAACAGCTCACCACAGAGACATCTGCCAACTGGCCTAACCCTCTCTAACAAATAGTCCAGGAATCAATGATTCATCTATTCAAATATTTGCTTGCATTCAATCATAATACAGCTTAGTGACTTTAAGAACATTTTCTTTTCTCTGAAAAATAAAACCTCAGGACTATGCTGCCAAGAAAGGAGAGGCTGGTTAAATGAAGGAAGAAAAACCAAACTTTGGGCATAAAATTACTATTGCTGTCATTTTTACCTTATTGTTCCAAAATAGTGAATGCAACACTTTTTTTCAGTCCACCCCACAAAGGCTAAATTGTACAGCATGAACAATAACAATATATAATACACTGGAAATCTTAATGATTTTCTCTTCTTAAAAAATGTTTTGGACTTTGCCCCTAAGACAGTGAATGCATTTACAAGTGATAGCTTCTGGTGTCATGTTTACTATGCTCCTCCAACATTTCATTATGAAAAATTTCAAACATACAGCAAAGTAGCATTTTACAGTGTATACCTATATACTAGCCACCTGGATTCTACTATTTACATTTTACTGTACTTGCTTTATCACATTTGTACACACCTCTATCCACCATCAATCCACCTTTTTTTCCCTTGATTTCAAAGGCATCTATGTACTTCCCCCTTAAAAAATCAGCATGCATATCACTAACTGGCTTCAATATGTTTTGAGGTTACATTTAGATAAAATATACAGTTCTTAAGCATGTAGGTGCTGAACTCTGTCTACTGCATATACCTGTATAATCCTATCAAGATAGGGAAGCTTACCCCATACATTTGCTTTTAAAATATCCTGCTGGACACTCTGAAGACCACAATTTTCTTGTGAAATGGGAGGTCAATGTGTAAAACCTGGAGGTCAACAAGATTATTTGGTAGCAAAATAAGTAGGTAAGAAAGATGTATTGTATATTAAGAGTACACTTGCCAGCTGAAACAGAAACCACCTGAGGATATTTTAACAAGAGCATGTTTTGTCTATAGAGTCTAAGATATCTCAGAGGAAAGGGAAGGGAAAGATTGTGAAATATTTGGTTGGAGCTTCACTTTTCCCCCAAAAGGGCGGGCAGCTCTGATATTTTTACATGCCAGGTGTTGAAAACTATCTGTTTGCAGTGGCACTGGGCACCTGAGGTTGAAGTCACATAAGGTATTCTTATCCACTGGATTGTAACCCTCAAGTTGTCCAGAAAAAGCAATGAATGATTCTAGTACTTCTCCTATGCACTGAGGTTGGTTTAAGAAATACATTTTTGAGGGAAAAGTAGACATTTTTTTTGAACTGTTGGAGGAGTACTTAGGGTAGGACCGAGTAAGGGATTACCAAAAGCAAATGACAGTAAAAAGGAGAGAGAGGGGAAAAAAAAGGAGAAATGAATAATCCTGCCTGGTCTCAAAGGCTGAAAAATTTGCCTTGGACCCAAAAAGGAAACGCTAAGGAAGAACTGAGATAAGTGCTAGTGACAGCTGCCATACAGAGGAGAAACACAAATGTAATACTCCATACCATGGGGGATTTTCACCTCCAGAAGACCAAATAACAGGAAATAATACAGATGTGTCATTCAAACACATGATTCACAAATCTGAAAAGATTCTTCTGTTATAGAAAACTCTATGCTGCTAAGAAAAGCGAACAAAAAGTTAACAGCATGAATAGCAACACCTTTCTTAATGAAATCTACTTAAAATGGTGTCTGAAACACTCAGTTGGACACTCGTCTGTATATCTACTGGAACCTAAGAGAAAAAGTGTTCGTTGCTCAGTTGTGACCGACTCTTTGCGACCGCATGCACTATAGCCCACCTAACAGATAGATATTCAGTAAGTATTTTAAGTGAATTCATTCTAAAATCTGTAAAAAGTATTCTTTGGAAAGCTGAGAACACATCACTCAATAAATATGAATCCAACGCTAATATGCCAGGCACAGAGCAAAGATGAAAAACAGTCCTTCATACTTTTCTTAAAGGGATGAGGGGCTGCCACAGACAAGAGTGCCCAATCCATAATACAGCACCTGCCATAGAAGCCCATGCATATAGTGGCAGGTTCACCAGAAGGAAGCCTCTCTCTTGCTCCACCATTTTTCCAGTGGAAAAAGAACTTAGTTAACATTCAAGCATCTGTACAAGCAAGTTTTTAGGTGACTATATATATTAGCCTTGGCAATAGGGGAATGAAGGATTTATACCTGCACTGCAACACATTCATGTCTTAAATGATAAGCCAAAATATTGTTGGTACATAGATCCCTGACCATGCAGCTGAAAGGTTAAGTCCATAAACTTAATTGATAAAGATGAAGATAATGGTAACGCTAACGAAAAATAAAAGAGGAAGCACAATGAAAAACCAAGATCAATTTGAGACAATACTGACGATAAATCCCAAATAAGCACCTTTCCTGTATATTTTAAGAATTCCCATTCTGCATATGACATGGTAAGAAGCTCTGCCTTGCTGCCAAGTGTCCCACGATAGTACTTTCTGGGAAAACAAAGTATCAGAGATGACAGTAAACTCTAATGTTATGCTAGTTTTGGTTCATGAACATCATGATTTAGTGACCTGGTAGATTATTAACAGGTAGCCTTTAGGTGCAGGTAAGTATGAACAACTATGAAGCAATAAGAACTGAAAAAAAGGGCCGCATTTTCAACAAGGCGGGGTGGGGTAGGAGCCATACTTTGAGAATCACTGCATTAAAGGAGCACAGAAAAGGAAACTTAATTCTTTAGGAGGTAGAAGGGGTAAGGGGAAAAAAACTAAACTAACACTGAAACATTAGACTGAGGTAATAATAAACCTGCTGAATAAGGTATTTCAAAACTTTCTACTTGATGTGTATAAGACCCATGAAATTATGCTTGAAAACTGTAATTTCAAACAATAAGAAAGTTATATGCAGGGTTCATTCCTTAACAAACTTAAGGAGTGTATCAATCCTCTGCTGTCTCAAAGGCATTCTCAGTTTTCCAAAGCTTAGAGGGAGAAAGTGGAATATTCTCCAAGGGTTCACCACTACTTATAAGATACTACCTCAGTTAGCCTTGTATATAGCATAGTTATCTATAGTCAAAAATGATTTTACATACTGAACCAGCAAGCATTCCCTCTTAGAATGGACACTGAGAGGAAAATAGAACAAATCTGTACTTTTTTTCTAATCATAAAGGCTGGCAAGAAAACTATTTCAAACGTTTACTTATTGAACAGATAAACCAAAGCAAACGTAGTCACTCACTTGCATTCCTACAAAGTTGAGAAAGTCTCCTCCTCAGGTTGTGGCCCAAGTTATGGCATTCACTATTTCATAACTATTCTGTTTTTCAATTTTATAATTTGAATACCAGGAAAAACTATCCAAATTCAATAGGAAATGCTTTGAAAATGCCCAAATATTTGAAGAGAAGCTAAATAGTTTACTACCCACCCCATAACTCTTTTGAAATAGATTACTGATTCCACTGTGGTTCCCGTCTGTGGTGTCTAATGACTTTTCACTTTTGCAACCCTATGACTGTCACATCCTACTTTACAAGAATCCCACCAAAAGCAGAAAATTTCCAATTTAAAGTAACGTAAGTAAAGTATCTGCCTGCAATGTGGGAGACCCAGGTTTGATCCCTGGGTCAGGAAGATACCCTGGAGGAGGGAATGGCAGCTGCTCACTCCAGCATTCTGGCCTGGAGAATTTCATGGATAGAGGACCCTGACAGGCTACAGTCCCTGGGGTGGCAAAGAGTCAGACACAACTGAGCAACGTTCACTTTTCACACAAAATGCTAACTTTTTATTTCCCCGATTCTTGGCCAATTTACTAAGTGAAAAGTTATTATGCTGACGAAGCAGAAAAAGTCCACACAGAGTATGCTGGAACACTTCCTATAATCAATAAGGTAAAAATAATCATGAAGTGCAGAAATAATGAAGGGTTTATGAAAATGGCAAAAGCAGGACACAGATTAAAGCAGCAGGTCTGGACAATGTATATCTCGGGAACCAGAAAAAATCACCACAGGGATTTTTTTCAAAAAAGACTCATGGAACGTAAGATTAGAAAACAGGAAATTCAAGTCAGCTTTTTGTTTAGAAAAAAAAAGAGAAACTTCAAAAATCACAAATTACTCAATATTTGTTAAACCAGCTCTAACAATTGCAACTAACCAAAAGTTAGGAAAATGTCATACATGGACACAGTACTTATAACCTCATAGAGGGCCTTACAAAGGAGGGTGTCATCCCAGAAGCGCAAACTGTACATGGTGAAAAGCAGAAACAACCATTGTGGGAAAAAACTTTTAAAGCCATTGCTAATGTGCCTCATAATGTATGGTTTGGGGCAACCACAGGAAGGCATAATATTCATGGAGAAAAAAAGGAGGTCTCATTTATAAAATCAAAACTGAGGGAGAAAACATGATACTACGTGTACATACAAAGGCAACAAACACATATATATGGAAAAGGAGAGGTGGTTTACCATAATGAAATTAAATTACCTGGAGGAAAATTTCAGCTGTCAGGAAAAAAATTCCTGAAGGAAAAGAGTACATCATAGTGCTATCTCCTGCCAGTATCATCAGAGGTTCAAAGTAAATTAAAACTCTGGGAAAAAACCATCCTCCACCCCTACCTAAGCCGGAGCTGAAATCATGGGTTTAGACTATATGACCTAAAAAGCTGGAAACCTTGAAGCTTTCAGTACAATATGGCTCCTGCACTCCATAGGTAGATCAACAACTGTATTAATGCTAATCCCTTACATCTACATACTGTTTCACAGTTTAGATAGAGCCTTCACTTTCACTCCTCAACAGCAGCCCCTTTGATGGCAGAATCACACAGCTTGTAGTCTGCAAAGTACTTTCACACACTGTTATTTTACAGAAGAGACCCAAGCAGGTTAAGGAGGAGGAGATGGCAGGTAAGGGGCCTGGACAACCAGAGGACTCCCTTTGGTCAATTAAATAGACTCTTCTAACCTTTAGAAGTTCAAAGTACAACACTCCAGGGGGAGCAACCTCATTCAGACAGCTATACAGGATAGAACTGAAGAGTCTCAGTGGATCATTTCTGCCTCGATCTCCGACCCCAAACACAGGGAAACTGAGGTAGCAGGTAGAACAAAAGCCTGATCGAAGAGTCACGCACGGAGTGTCGGTGGGACGGACTTCCCCCAACTCCATCGGCACTATGTCCAGAAACGGTTGATTCCTATGTTTCAAAGGAAAAAGCTTGCCATTCCCGCTTCCTTCTATTTCCCACCCGGGCTTTCCTATGGATTGAGGGGGTGGGGAGAGGGATCTTCCTCCCGGAACCGCGCAGCAAATCCCCTCTCCCCAGGCTCTTACTCACTTTTCACATCGGGCCTCCGAGGTAGGGTAACCCGCTAGCTCTGGCTCCCAAATCCTAGCTTCTCGCTCTCTCTGAAGCGTTTCTTGACCCTAAGGCACGTCTAAGCCTCCCCAGGGATGGTCTTCTGCCACTCCTGCCACCTCAACCTCAAACTCCACAAAAGGAAACCTTTCCCAAGCATCCTCCCCTCTACCCTTCTATCCTGGCCACCCCTGAGGAGCACCACTATATATCAAGAGCCTCCCAGGAGCTACCTGCCTCTCACCTGGGCCCTTCTGGCCGCGGCCTCCGCAGAAGGGCGACCCCCAACAACCTCCTCGGTCAAGAAACCCCTAAAGCGGAAACACCCTCTTCCAGGGTGCTCTCCCGGCGCCTTCAGCGCGGGCCTCCGGGCTGTTTTCTGGGCTCTGCCCAAAGCCACCCGCTCCCAGCCCCCTCCTCAGAATCTCCCCCAGCGGAGTCCGGTCTCCCCGCCGTAGATTCAGGCGGCTGTTCCCCTCCCTCACGGACGTCCCCAACCCTGGGACTCCCCCCGCTCCGCGTTCCTAGGGGCTTCCCGGCTGGGCTGCGGCACTGACTTTCTCCAGCTCTCGGGCCCACTCGAGGGAGGGGGCGGCGGCGGCTGCGGCGCGACTCCTTTGTGACAGGTCCAAGAGAGCGGTAAAGATGGACGCGAGGCCACGGCGCTGCCATTACGTGCTGGGCCCACCCCCGCTTCGTACCGCCCCGGCCCTCCCTCAGTCCCCTAGGAAACGCCCCTTCCTCGGTTGCAAGCCCTCTTCCTCACAGCCAATCATCTTTCAGCAATCCCACCACGTGACAACACGACTCGGCCCGCCCTCCTGGAGGGAGCTGGCCAATCCCCTTGCTGAAGTGTGACTGGCCCAATCAAGTCTCTCCCGCTAGCTTTCAAGGCACCGGATTTCCATCTTGCTCCACGGGAGGAAAGGAGGTACGGATTGGGTTACACCGCCGGAAGAGGGGCGGAACTTTGTTGTGGCGGTGAGGAAAAGGAAGCCCTGAAGGGTAGAAAGAAATACCAAAGCAAAGGCTGTTTTCTTGCTTTCCTTCTTTCTGTTTTTACTTTCCTTCTTTTTATTTTTTTTCTTAAAAGCGAGCGGCGTTTGCGGTGGCAGTTTGGGGTGGGCGCCGCCGAGGTGAGGGGGTTTCGCCTCCCGCACGCTGGTAGGTGAGTGCGGCCTGGGCCCTGGCCAGGCAGCGAGACCAGGGCGCCAGCGTCCTCGCTGAAGAGGTGGGGGGCTGCGTCTGACGTGAAGTTTAGGGCCAGGCTTGCCCTCAGTCTGCGCTCTCGCCCAGGGTTCTGGGGCTTGTGGGGCCCGGCCTTAGGGAAGCCGAGGGAGCCCGCGGGAACGCCTCCAGGTCCTGTGGAGGAGGATGCCGACCTTTTCAAGCGGTCCTGGGGCTTTGGGTCTCTTGTGGGCTCCCGGTTATGTTTTCTGCCAGGTGGCAGGCTTCAAGCGAGGAGTGGGCTCTATCTCAGAGGTCTTGGAACGGCTCCAGGCTACTCCGGAGATGTGGGGGTGCCTGCCTGGTTGCGAGTTTCTGAGTCACAGAATTAGTTTAGGATGGAAACATTAATTATGTTCCATGTACCAGTCTCTGTGCTCAGTGCACTTTCTTCTAAAGGAAATCAAACTGGCGTTCGTCTTGCAGAAAACTTGAGGGTTGAAGCGTCTTGAGAGCTGCTGGCTCAGGTGAAAGCCAGCGCGCATCGCAGTAAAGGTGGAGACTTATGCCTTCTTAGCACTGGTTTTGAACTAGCAGAAAGCAAGAGCTTCTGTAGCCGTTTTAAAATGCAGACTCTCGAACCCCCACCCCGGTTAGTCCGACTCAAGTCTTGAGTGGGGACCCAGGGAGTCAAGTGCAGGTCTGGGGGTCAGAATTCCCAGTGACCTTTTGTGTACCAGCTGTTGGTAAGATTCGTTGATAATTCAGCTGTTTGCCTTATTGCTGTGTTAACAAGGACCCCGTAAAAAATGGTTTGGAAAGCACTGCTTCTGAACGCCTTGAAAGGAATTAGTGTGTAGACTCCTTTTTGATAGACATAAAGAGTAGATATAAAGAGAGCTTTTACAGTCTTGCAAATAGAGCTTGAAATGAACAGTTTGTAAGGGTCTGAAAGCTGAGGCTGCCCAGTTATCTTTCTCAGCTGGGTCTTGGTGCCCTTCCCTCATGGGGAAATTCTTGGTGGTTTTAACAATTATATCAATACCTTTTACCTGGTTAGCAGTTGATCCCGTTTAAGAATCTTGATTAGGATCAAGCTGCTGCTTCAGAAATTGAAAACCATGTATCTGGTAAATGAAGTGATTTAAGCACATGTTTCAACTGTAGACTCAATCAACATAATTATATCTTCATGGCAGGTAAATTAAGCAATTTCAGTGTGCTCACTATTGATCTCCTTTTGAACATGTTTTGTCTTCATTCTCAAATACCACCTGTTTGGATTTTTCTATAGCGTGTGTTTTACAGTTTTTTTTCGTCTTTGGTTTTCTGAATTTCCCTTATGATGTATGCAACTGTGGATTTGTTTCTGTTCAGTGTGTTTGGTGTCTGTTACACTTCTAAATTTTTGGATTAGTGTCTCATAAATTCTGTAAAATTCTCAGTCATTTTATATTCATGTACTGTTTCTACTCTGTTATGTATCTTCCTTCTTTACTGATTTAATGTAGACCTTCCCCCCCTCTTCTTTATGCCTCTTCTTTTTTTTACTTTTCTATACTACATTCTGCATAATTTTTTTATTCTCTAGTAAATTATTTCTAATCTGTTACTAAACAGATGTTGTGATTTTAAATTAATTTATTGCATGTTTTAGTCACTGAAGTTCTGTTTTTTTTCAAATGTGCCATGCCACTGTCTTAACGGTTGCTTATGCTCTGCTATTAATTTTTAGGCCTGGTTTTTATTTCTTTAAACATGGTAAGCATAGTTGTTTTGTAATCTGTATGTGTTAATTTCACTGTCTGGATGTCCTTTGGTCTGTTTCTGTTGTCCATTATTCCTGCTTTTTTTCTTACCAGTTCACCTTTACCTGATGCTGTTGTTCTTTGGGGTACCAGATTAAGATGGAGAAAGAGGTGGTTATCAGACCCCCCACATACCCTACGTGGGTGCTCTGCTTTTGACTTTTGCTTCCCAAGGGCACCAAAACAGTAGCTTTCAGGATCAGAGAAATACTCAGGATGAAAACCAGTTTGAATATTGGGCTCAGTTTCCGGTTTTCACCTTATCTTGGGTTTGTGCTAAATTCTTTATCTTGTTAGCTTTTCTGTTTGTTTAAGAATTATTAAAAAAAAAAACTTCTTCCAGTTTTAGCAGAAATGAGGGATTGGTCTCAATTACCTAGCCCACTATTTCTGGAAATGGAAGCCCTCTTTGATTTTAGGAGTGAAATTTGTCTTTCAGGCAACCTTAAGTTAAAGGTTATTTTTCTTCACCTATCTAAAACTTCCACCACCTTTCACAGTGCAGTGTCCTTGTTGTTCAGTTGCCCAGTCATGTCTGACTGCGACCCCTCGGACTGCAGCACGCCAGGCTTCCCTGTCCTTCACCATCTCCCAGAGCCTGCTCAAACTCATGTCCATTGAGTCAGTGATGCCATCCAACCATCTCCTCTGTTGTCCCTTTCTCCTCCTGCCTTCAATCTTTCCCAGCATCGGGGTCTTTTTTTCCAGTGAATTGGCTCTTTGCATCAGGTGGCCAGTGTTGGAGCAGTGTCCTAGCTGCTATCAAAATTAAGCTTACCCAGTGCTTTCTTTCTAGTCTTCCTTTTCTGAACTCCTTAGTGCTTAATTTCTTTTCTCTCAGAGCATTTACCCTCATTCTCCATTTCCTTAAATTGCTCCTGTACTTACCTCATCTCTTCTTTTGAATTCAAATTCCTTACTTGCTAAAAAGTATTGCCAGTTTAGTACCTAGCACTGTGACTTGCACATAATGCTATTGCTGCTTGATCATGTCCGAGTCTTTGCGATCCCATGGACTATAGCCCACCACGCTTCTCTGTCCATGGGATTTTCCAGTCAAGAATACTGGAGTGGGTTGCCTTTCCCTACTCTAGGGAACCTTCTCTACCCAGAGATGGAATCCACATCTCCTGCAAGTCTTGCATTGACAAACAGATTCTTTACTACTGAGCCACCTGGGAAGCCTTGCCTTGCACATATGTTCCCTGTAAAGATTTTCTTCAAAAATACAACTGAATGAGTGGGCCTTGTATGTTTGGTGTAAGTCCTTTTTTTTTGTTTTAATTTGGTTTTGGAGAGGAGATCCATAAAGCTTGGAAGTGAGGATGGGAGAGAATATAATTTAGTGTGGGTTAGGTTCCAAAGTCCACCCAGATGGTAAAATAGTGTGTAGTCAAAGCTATCCTCACAACAAACCGTGGAAAATTCTTAAAGAGATGGGAATACCAGACCACCTTACCTGCCTCCTAAGAAATCTGTATGCAGGTCAAGAAACAACAGTTAGAACTGGACATGGAACAACAGACTGGTTCCACATCGAGAAAGAAGTACGTCAAGGCTGTATATTGTCACCCTGCTTATTTAACTTAAATGCAGAAAACATCATGCTTAATGCCAGGCTGGAAGAAGCACAAGCTGGAATCAAGATTAAGGGGAAAAAATATCAATAACCTCAAGATATGCAGATGACACCACCCTTATGGCAGGAAGCAAAGAACTAAAGAGCCTCTTGATAAAAGTGAAAGAGAAGAGTGAAAAAGTTGGCTTAAGGCTCAACATTGAGAAAATGAAGATCATGGCATCCGGTCCCATTACTTTGTGTCTAATAGATGCGGAAACAATGAGAGACTTTAATTTTGGGGGCTCCAAAATCACTGCAGAGGGTGACTGCAGCCTTGAAATTAAAAGACGCTTGCTTGTTGGAAGAAAAGTTGTGACCAACCTAGACGGCATATTATTTTGCCAACAAAGGTCCATCTAGTCAAAGCTATGGTTTTTTCAGTAGTCATGTATGAATATGAGAGTTGGACTGTAAAGAAAAATGAGCCTCAAAGAATGGATGCTTTTGAACTGTGGTGTTGGGAGAAGACTCTTGAGAGTCCCTTGGGCTGCAAGGAGATCCAACAAGTCCATCCTAAAGGAGATCAGTCCTGAATATTCATTGGAAGGACTGATGCTGAAGCTGAAACTCCAGTACTTTGGCCATCTGATGTGAATAACTGACTCATTTGAAAAGACTGTGATGCTGGGAAAGATTGAGGGTGGGAGAAGTGGACGACGGAGGATGAGATGGTTGGATAGCATCACCAAGTCAATGCACATGGGTTTGAGTAAACTCTGGGAGTTGGTGATGGACAGGGAAGCCTAGTATGTTGCAGTCCGTGGAATTGCAAAGACGGACATGACTGAGTGACTGGACTGAACTGAAAGTCAACCCAGATGGTAAAATAATATGTAGTCAAATCTATCCTTGGAAATCTACTCAGGAGGCACCATGTTGGGTATAGGTATACCAGTGTAACAAAATTCCAACATGGCCAGATGTTTCTCTAGCTTTGAAACAGGTGCTATTTTTCTTCCTTTGAGTTTTAGATAAAGTAGTTGGTTTGCATTTAAGAATCACTATGTGTAAAAAATATAGCTCATATTAGAAGTACATACAGTGAGGGAAGTACTTACACTCTGAGAGGCATGGATGAGTTGGGGAGTTGAGGATCAACTAAGGGAACCAGTATTAAATTATCTTTTTTTCTTCCAGTGGGTCTATCAGTAGATAAATTCAAGGTAAATGCGCATATGATGAAAATGTTCTGATGCTGTGGAAAAATACATTGCATGTGTTTTCTAAATGTCTTGCATAAAGAGGAGGTTACTTCAAATTGCTGTTTATAATAAACATTCTACATATGAATTGCATTTACTAATGCTGTGCCCTCATTTTTAGATTGTTTTATTCCTCTTTGCTAGTGGAGTAGGTTAAATAAGCCTCAGTGTTAGAAGAGTGACTGAGAATTACTTTGGCTAGTAATAAGTGCTAACAGACTGTTCTCTGTTAGTAGTTTTCATGCTCTGAAGTTTTACAGGGAAAGTTGGCTTGATTTAAGTTACTGTAGCTTGATAGAAGTGCTTTCTGTCCAGAAAGCAGTCTTTTCTAGAATGATTTTTAGTTTGCCAAATTCCTCTTAGTTCCTGTCCTACATTTTAAAATCTCATGTGACTTGAACATCAGGATAATGTTGGAAGAGCAATACTTAAGTATATTTACTAACAGAAAAAACGTGGATTGACCTATTGTTTTTGCTCCCTTTGAGGAATTATTAGAACATTGTGACACAGAGGTCTGATCTGCCCTGGTGTATTTTTACAAGTACAGTGTATCTAATGTTAGAAATTAGGAGGGTATGGTGACCAGTGATGTAAACACTTAAGTAGTCTGCCATCACAAAATATAATTCCAGAGGAAACCAGATCTCATTTACTTGCATCATGGCACGAACTAAATGGAATAATTTTCATGTCAGCAATGGCAATTATCTTGGGAGCAGCGATGTAAGGTTTTTTTTTTTTGGAACTTGTATAGCATGCTGTGCATAAACCCATTCTGTCTCACCAATCTGGAAATTAAATACTACAGTCTCCAGCACAAACACAGTAGTGCAGTGTTTAACATTTATTTCAGCTTGAAATATAAGAACATTGTTTTTTTGGCTGTCAAGCAAATTTGAAAATTTGCATCAGTTTGAAACTTTTAAGTTGGGACAAAGTGATTTTGGTATGGTTTTGGATTTCCATGATTTCTCTATTTGAAAAACTTACATAATCCTTTTAAAAATAGTATAATGTTAAATTTGATAATTGAACTTAAATCACCATAAAAAAAGCACTATGAGAGTAAAGGAAATTTGGCCCAGTTATACTTTCTAAAATTAAACACAATAAGGACAAAATAAGCATTCTCAATGTAAATCTTCTTCATCCCTAAATGAGTTTTTATCATTAGATCCCCAGATCCCTGGGCTTTTGTTTATTTGTGTTTTGTTTTTAATTATTCAAATGAGGAAAATAAGAGACTTGTGAAAATTTAGGTAAGCCTTAGGAATTAGAAATAAACACTTTAGTTTCTGATTTCTCTACTTCTGGAAGAAGGTAAATAAGTTGAGGGTAGAAATCACCTTTCTCTTGCAAAATAAACAGCTATTGAATGTTGGACTCTGCAGAGAAAAATGCTTTGTGTAGGAAATTTTTAGTATGAGAGAGTGTTTTTTTTTTTTTTTAGTTAGCTGAAATTAAAGGAAAGTAGCATGAGTTATTCTTGAAGATGTCAGTTATCTAATATAGTAAGGTGATGTAATCTTTGGTCCTGTGTTTCCTATTGCACAAGTTGTATGATGTTTGAATAGAATTTCCTATGGGACAAAGACACATTAGTGAATACTTGTTTGATGACTATTATTTTCTATAATTTACATTGGACAGTATCTAAGAATATGTATGTGAGAGCATTCCCCTCTGCTTAAATTCTCCAAATCCTCTCCCTGGTTGGTCTGTTCAGTAAGTATTTCTTATATATTTAATACATGCCAGAGACTGTGCTAATAATCACTGTGGATACAAAGAGCTGTTGGAATAGTCGTAAGTGATAAAATGCTATGAATAAATGCTATGGTAGAGTTAGAAACAGCTGAAATGGGGGCCAGAGGAGAAACATAGAGTCTGATAGAATGCTCTTAGTTTATGCAAGATGAGGCCCTGAAAAGAAGAGATTAGAAAAGAAAGGATGAATTAAAGAGAGATCATTGTGAAGTAGAATCAACAGAACTTGGTGACTAGTGGGATGTAAGGGAAAAAGGAAAATGGAGTTTTAAGTATATGCCCAGGTTTTCATTTTGGGAAACTGGGTTGATCCCTATTTGTGCCCTTCATTACTGCATTTTAGCTATACCATTTACTTTGGTAATTCATTACGTACATTGTTATCTGTTAGGAACTAGTACAGGAAAACTCTTTAAAGTTTGTTTTCTTTATGCACCCCCATAGAATTTGCACAGTGCTCGACACAGAGGTCAGCATTCAACATGATATTGAGTTTATTTAAATTGAATTAATAATAAAACAATAAAGAACTGTGGTAAAGGGGAAATATAGAATTACTAAATACATATACATGGAAGCTTTTCCTGATTTCCCTGTTTCATCTGGTCTCTTTCCTACTTCACTTGTCATGGTTGTTTATGTCACTGATTTATTTCTCCTGCACTCCTTGAGCACAGGGTAGTATATTTCTCTCACTCCCATAACCAGAGCTCAGCATAGCTCTTCGCAATAATGATAGACCTTTTAAAGCATTTTCAAGCAGGTCCCAAACACTGTGCTAAGTGCTTTACATGAATTATCTAGTCTTATCTCTCAAAAGCTTTATGTTGTGCAGTACTCTCTTAATCTCCATTAATGAATGCAATCTGTGGACTAGGAAACTAAGGCTAAGATGAGTTAAATGACTTGCCCAAAGTCATACAGTTTACCAGTGGCAGAACCAAGGTCCCTTGATCTCAGAATATATTATAATCTTTATTACCCATTTTCCCTCCTGTAAGGAGACTGCAACAGAAGGTATCTGTTAAATGTTGGTTGAATTAGATTAGGTTGTCATGAAAAGTGTCTAAAGTTAAGCTGGCTTCTTGGCAGTATTTATTGATAGGGAAATTTTGAATATTTCTGGAGAAGGAATATTCTGAATATTATCTAGCATACTGAGGAGTAGGACCACTTGTTCATAAGCATTTTCTGTCCTTGGACCTCTCCTAATATAGAAAATTCATTAACCAGAGGGCCACTTGATGGCGTTGCAGGCAAGAAGGGAACAGTAGTTGAAGTGCCAGGGAATGAGGACCTATAGGAGATATGCAAATTGAAGAAAGATGGATGAAGCAGTCTGTGTTTAGTATTGGTCCTTTTAAATTCACAGATGTTTTATAATTAGGTGTGGCCATCTAGTTTTAGTTTGGGAATGAAGGGATGTCAGAATTATGTTAGGTTTAAAGAACAAATTTTTACACGTGCTCATTAGTTTTGACAGTGTGGCTTTTCTCAGGAAACCAACCCATTGAGAGAATTAGAATTTTTTCTGTCAAATTATAAACCCATTGTCTTTAAATTTCTTTTTTAAAATGTGCTTCTGCCTTGTTTTCTTTTTCATTAACCAACCGTGATTCTTGATTTAGTCCTACATTTGAAAGATGAGGAAATAGCACAGGCCAGACTCTTTGGGTAAAAGTTCAGTTCTGGCACTTGAGAAAAAGATGAAAAGGAGAGTGAGAATGTCTTGGAATCCCATAAATTTGTCTTTTTTCAAAAGTAATCGATAAATGTTGGGAAAATTCTTACACTCTTTAAGAGTTCTGTTTCAAATTCAAACCTTTGTTTACATGTATCTTAAAGGCTTTGACCGTTGAGTTTCAGGGATTTTTTTTTTTAAGTCAAATGAATTCTTTATCCAAAAACTCAACAGGCTATGAAAGTTAAATAAATGGCTTTGCTTCCTTAGTTTTGCATTATAAGAAGAAATATTGAGTCTGAATTATTGCTTAGATGGAAGCATGCAAGATTCAAGGTTTTTATTTTGAACTCTAAGAGTTCTTTCAGTATAATATATATTATTTATATATTAATATATGTAATATACATATATGTTTTATATAAAAAATATATTTTTATTTTTTCAAGTGTAACAAGAGTTAAGAGATGGATTCAATGGCATGCCAGTTGTATTACCATATCCTAATACTGCTTTCCCAGGTTTAAATCATAACGGTTTAAGATCACTGTTTTGAGACAATTTTTTCATGTTTTTATAAGATTAAAGAAACTAGGAGTGCTTGACCTAGAAAAGTGACAAATTAGGAGAAAAATGGGAGTTGTTTTCAAACAGCTGAAGCACTGTCGTGTTGAAAAAGGGATTTGGCTTCTTTTTTTGTAGTCCCTGTGGATTCAGCCTTTGTGTGGAATTTATAGGAAGAGAGATTTCTAGTTCAGATCATTTCTAGTCAGATCTGCTCAGAGAGAGAGTCAGCTGCCTGAAGGGAGTGCAGTTTTAAAGTATGGGTTGGATGAAAATCTAGGTATGAATGGTGGGTTCTGTTGCCAGATGGAGAATTGTTTGAGGTGGACTATGAGGACCCATCACATTCTGAATTATTTCCCAGTAAATAAAGGTTAGAGGAAGAAACCACACAGCCAATATAGGATGAGAAAGGAGAGCTACAGCTGAGAAGGGACAGTGAGGGTCTAAATTGTCTCTCCCATCCATTAGAGTTCTACATCTTTGATGTTTTCTCTGCCAGAAACATTTAAGAAAATGTTGGCTCTTGTTCTATAAGAGGTCGTTCTGTAAAACCTGAGGAATTTTTGGCAGGGTCACAGAGACAGAACACTTCTGTCTCTGTAATAGGCCTTTGGCTGGAGACATGGAGTAATGCTAAGTCAGAAATGTCCAGGGCTGTGGGCTTTAGGCGGGAGCAACAACTTGTGTCCATTGATTTGGTTTTCTTTCTAGTAAATTTAAAAATTTTCTGTTGTTACAGTGAACCAAACTTCAACAGGATTTAGGCAAAGACTATTCTTTTGTTATGCATGTTTGGATTTATTTCCTCTGTTCCCATTTTCATCTTCACTAGAGGAAGATGTTCCATGAACATTCTCAGCACTGGAATTTGATATAAGAAGAAAGCTGAAATTGACATGTCCTTCTTAAGGAAGATCCTTGGTTTCTGGGGAGGGTATGATTAAGTGGATAAGAGTATGAATTTTTGCTCTCAGCTGATTTGAAGCTCCACCATTCACCACCTTAGAATTATTCCAGGTCCTCCTGCTGACTTTGTAGATAAACATAGATGTTGATAAAACTACATAATACATTAAGAAAGTGTAATCCTGTGCTTTTATCAGTGACTTTCGAGTTAAACTACTTGAGGATTTCTCAGTTGAAGGCTGAAGGAAGTTTTGAGGTAGTCCGTTGCTTGGGGGAGACAGAGCTCTATCTCCTTAATTCTCTTCAGAATTTTAATTAATTCTCACTTGAAATACTTTGTTTGTTTTTAGACTGTTCCATTATGGATGGAGGGGATGATGGTAACCTTGTTATCAAAAAGAGGTTTGTGTCTGAGGCAGAGCTAGATGAACGGCGCAAAAGGAGACAAGAAGAATGGGAAAAAGTTCGAAAACCTGAAGATCCAGAAGGTATCTTTAATCCTCACAACCCTGCACAGTGGCTGTTAACATCACTTTCAAATAGAAGAACTGAGGCTGAGGGGGTGAAGGGGACCTATGTAAGGTCTTCATAGCTGGGAGCAGACCAGGATCTGCACCTCCATACCCTTTCCACTCTACCACACTCTATTCCAGAAGATTCCACTGGTCTAGCTATTCAAGTGGATCCAGGATCTGAACTGCTGAGAGTGCTGCTACCATGCAGGGTTTGTTTTGGGTGGATCCCTCATCCAGTTAGTCTCAGGCCATGGCCCTGTTCACTCACAGTTGGCTTTGAGAATTGCTTGCTCCTGTCTGAGGTCTAGGGGGAAGCTGTGAACTTTGTACTGTTTTTGTGTTATCTTTGCCCTCAGATCATGCAGAGACTTGACTTTATCTTTAAATCCTTTGTGATTCCAAAATAATATGAGCGGATTGTAAAGTATGTGTTTTTCCCCCTTCCTTTTCTTTCAGAATGCCCAGAGGAGGTTTATGACCCTCGATCTCTATATGAAAGGCTACAAGAACAGAAAGACAGGAAGCAGCAGGAGTATGAAGAACAGTTCAAATTCAGTAAGCTTCAGAAAAAACAGCATCTGAGAGATTCTGCAGGGTCTTTTTGGTGCACTTTTGCCTTGTGCAGCACTTTTTCTAACCAGCCATGAAATTGTCTTGATTATCTAGTCTCTAGGTGCTCATTTTGTGGAAAAGAGACCATCTAGACCACATTGAACATTTTTGTTTAGAACTCAGTATACCCATTTTAATTCTATGCTAACATCTAGTAATGGGAGTGTTGCTTTGATTTTATGCCATGTTATCTATCCAAAAGCTTTGGTGTTTATAAATTCTTTCTTCTAATCCCCTGAACAATCTGCTATTTATTAAAAAATAGGACAAGGAAAAATCTTGACTATATTTTCCCTTTAGCCTGCTTTAAGTGTTCCTTGTTTAATTATTTCCTCAGAAAACATGGTAAGAGGCTTAGATGAAGATGAGACCAACTTCCTTGATGAGGTTTCTCGGCAACAAGAGCTAATAGAAAAACAGCGAAGAGAAGAAGAACTGAAAGAATTGAAGGAATACAGAATATCCTTTGTACTTTGCTAGGAATCTGTAAGGTGTCAGTTTCTCATCAACATCTATGCATTTCAGTTTTTTATTATAGAATGAGGGTCTTCTGCCTGGTCATCTTTAAGTTCCCTTTCAACTGTGATGTTCCTGTGACTCTGAATAACTGGCAGCGGTATGTAGAGTTATGTTGCGTGCAAGAGTCTGTTGCAATCAGTGCTCTTGCAGGATTAACTAAAGGCCTAAATCCTAGTGGTCAGTACCACACTGTTCTTGCCTTTTGAGATTAGACTTTGAAACAGATGGGCGATGCAATAAACCTCATCCAGGGGAGAAACTGGCTTCTAGGTTTTTTTAAGGAAATTTTTAGCAACCCTCCTGTGTCCTCAGACCTTCCCTACATATACAGCCTGGTCTGTCTCCGTAGAAGGGTAGGGAAAGCAGCCAAGAGGACTTTGCTTTGGCTCACTGTTATCTTTCTGGCATCCACTTGCATGTCTTACTAGGCATCCCAAATTTAACTTGGCTGAATCAAAATTCTCAGTTCCATGCCTCACTACTCCTACCTTCACTATAGTACCTCCGTCCAAATCTCTTCTTTTTCTGGTATCTGCCAAACTGCCTCCAAAATGGACTCCAAACCTTCAGCTCTCACTGTCTCTACTGCCACTGCAGTCGTCGTAGCCTTCTCTGGACTGCGTGACCATCTGATTGTCTCTGCTTCTGTTCTCCTCCCTCCCAGTGCATTCTCTAGACAGTCGTCTGGGGAACTTTTGAAAACATACGTGGGATCATATAACTTTCCTGTTTCAAACACTAGTGGCTTCCTTTTGCATTTAGACTTAAAATCTGCATTCTTAACTAGGTCCTACAAGGTTCTGCATGATTTAGGCCAACTCACCTCCCTGTTGTATCTTGAACTACTCTTCTTCCTGTTTACTACACTCAAGCTTACTGCCCTTCTTTATGTCCTTCTCATACTGAGCTCTGTGATTCTATTTCAAGGCATTTGTATTTGCTATTTCCTAAGTCTAGAATGCTCTGCCCTCAGATTTTACAGGGCTGGCATTTCATGACACTTGGGTCTCAGCTCCCTTCCTCACAGAGATCTTCCCTAAGCACTCCATCTAAAGTTGCAGCCATCCCCATTACTGACTGTAGTGTCGTTTTTTTAAATAGTCTGTGTCACTACCTGAAAATCTTAATTTATATACTTACAGTTTGTTTGCCTCTTTACTGCTGGAATATGAAGTAAGCGCCATAAGAACAAAGACTTGATCATCACTGATTTCTCCAGTGTGTGGTATATAGTAGATTCCCAGTATATGTGTGAAGAAATTAATGAATGACTCATAGAAGAGGTTAAAAAGGCCACCTTAGCATCTTCCTCCTGTGACAAAGCTTATTAGGGTATTTCAAGCTTATATGTTGAATAACCTTACTGGTGTGATTTAACAGGCTTTGTTACCTCTAAGATTGGTGCTGTGACTGTGTGTATGCACTAGTTGGTGGTGGTTTTGCAGAGTGTGTGCAATAGGTCCCATTAAAGAGTTATGTGGGAGAAAATGTGAAGATTCCCAGGAATTTGGTTAAAGACACGGTGACTGACAGTGATTGAGATAAGGTAGCAACATGCTGCCACGAAATATGCTCTGAACAGGTAGTGAAAGATGTGGCTTTCAGTCTCTGTTTTCCAAGTGGAATTCTGGTGTGACACTAGGATAGAAGTTGATAGAAAAATCACACCTCCTTCCCAACTGTGGGATTGAGGTTGATTCTTCTGAAGCTTCCCTCCCCGACTCTTGCGTCATGGCCCCAGAATGGTGTTAGGCATTGATGTTTGCAGAGATGGGCAGGTATATGTACTGTGTTGTTTCAGGCATCCACCTTTTTCATCTAAGGAAAAAATACATTAATTACATTTTCACTTGAATTATGTCTTGTTTTATGTGCTTAATTTGACAGGCAAGCAAATAAACCAATGTCTCCCAAGGCAACATTCTGGAGAGTATTGTTGGTGTGGTATGAGTATGAGAGGCCCCTTGGGTTTTCAGTTCAAAGGGAAGGATGAACAGGGCAGCTGTGAGGCAAAAGAAACTTTTCAGTCCTGATAACATTGCAGTACAACAGTGAACAGGCTCCAGGGTTATTTGCTTTTATTGGAGACTTGGAAAGTTCTGTCTAGGAAAACTGAAACAAAGCAAGCCTTCCAACCCACTGATGCATAATGTGCTAATCCAAAGCATGCATGTAGCCAGAGACATGTTGAGGTAGGAACTGAGGTTTAGACATCTGTTTATTAAAGCTCTAAATCAGGAGCTGGTTCTTGGTTTTGCTTGGTTTAAGATATATTTTGGTATAAGATATTTTATAATGTGATACTTGTGAATACAAGTAAGCTGCCGTTTGTGCCAGTATAAACAAAAGAACTTTTGTTTTCTTTAGGTTAGAACAGTATTTATTAAAATGTGTGTTCAAATACGATATGACTTTAAAAACTGCTTCATAGTCTAGTGTATTCCTTGAGAAGTCTGAAATGTATTTGTACATTTAAAACATTTTAGGAGGAGAGGGTCTTAAGGGGGAAAAAGGACTTGGGCTTTGGATGTGAATCAAAATTATTACCTCCTCCCTCCCTGCCCACCAAAAATGAAGTTGAGGGCTTCTCTTCACTTAAGAATAAAAAGTTAAATGTTGGTCTTTGTCTTTGTCTTGGTATTATAAATGTGTGATTTTGTTAAATTTTTTCTGTTGTACTTGAAAGTTTCTATCCTTTATGGTGAAGTTGTAGGTAAAAATCACAGCATGGTCATGGTTTTTGGTGTTCTGTACTAGAAAGATGGAATGTCTATTTCATTTTCTAAAAAAAATGAGCATTTAGTATTAACATATCAGTTTCCATGATTACCTTAAAAACATTAAGTATAAATAGATCATATGTCTAACCAATCGCCAGCTCAGGATTGATGCTCGGGGCTGGTGCATCGAGATTTCCCGGGGGGAGGGAGGAGGGAGGGGGGTTCTGGAGGGGGAGCATATGTAAATCCATGGTGATATCATGGCATTGTATGGCAAAAACAATAAAAGGGAAGAAAAAAAAACCATTAAGTATAAATAGATGAAACTCAGAATAATGCTGAGTATAATGTATAATCCCTGTTGAATATTACAAATGTTTAAGATAACTGGTTCCCACAAGAATTGAGTGTCTGAAAATTAGACACTAGAATCAGAAATTAAAATTTCCTAATTTCTGGTACCCAGTTTTTCCACTGTTCAAAGATTCAGGAATAGCTTAGACCATATAGCCCCACCTTCGCGCCTTTGGTCTGATAAGACATACGTCTTAGATTTCTTGAGCACTAGATGTCGCTGTTGTTCGGGCAAGGCTCCACTGCATCTTAGGTAAGGAACTGTACCATGTTCCTTGCAGTACTTATCTATTGGCTAATAAGTTGTGAGAGAGAGCATGAAAGGGAAGGAGAGAGGAGGGGGTTGGTGGAGGGAACAAAAGAAATTGACAAAGCTTGGGAGCCATAGATTGACATCAAGCTTGAAAACAGTATGTAACAAATGAACTGGTTGTTTTATGCTTTTAAACAGCTTTTCAGTCCTTGTGTTCTGTTGTCTCTGCACAGGGGTTTCTCATTAAAATCACCTTCAGCGTGTGTAATACAGGTTCCTGGGCCTCTTGAAGCCCTCATTCAGTAAGTAGGTTTGGAACAGGGGAGGGACGCTGTTTTTTAAATGAGCCTTAAGATGATTCTGATGTTGTCTTACATCTGCAGGATGCAAGTTAGTCTTCATAGTATCCAAAGCTGAATGCTGCTGATAGTCATAGGATTCTCTGCAAAATTTTATTTTATCCTTAGGGGAAAAAGCAAATAATTTTTCCGCATACAGGGAAGCCACACTTTTTTCTGTTGGATTCTTTAGGATCTTTGTTTTCCCCAACAAGTATGATATTGGCCATGTTTTTGGTAATAGCAGGTGTTCTGGTCATCCTCAGGATTTTCTTTGTGAATCACAGAAAAAATTTGCTTCTCTGTATTATTTTGGGCTTGCTTTGCCAGCTTCCTCCTAGTCATCTTCATTTCTCTTTAAATTGGCTGGATTTGACTGGCAGAATAAAGAGGGGAAGGCATTTTTCCCCTCTTTGGCAGTGCTTCTCAGCATGTGGAAGTTCCCCAACCAGGGATTGAATCTATCCCCCTGCATTGGAAGCACAGAGTCCTAACCACTGGACTGCAAAATAAAGTCTGGGGAGGGCATTTTTTATTTTATTTTTTATTTATTTATTTTTTTTATTGGTTTTGCCATACAGTGACATGATATCGCCATGGGTGTACATATGCTCCCCCTCCAGAATCCGAGGGCATTTTTTAAAATAAGTAGGCTGAACATTCTGTGGCAGAGCTGAAGTGCTCATGAGTTATAGGTGCCTTCCACTTCTTGATTTATCACTGTCCTGCTGTAGCTCTTGTTTTTGCTTAGTTTGATCCTTAACCTGTAACTCACAGTAATCTCAACAAGGTTGGAATTTCTTCAGAAAACAAGAAGGAAGTGGAGAAGAAAGCTGTGAAACCCATAGAAACCAAGAGCAAGTTCTCCCAGGCAAAGCTGTTGGCAGGAGCTGTGAAGCATAAGAGGTTAGCCCGCATTCACACGACTTTAATCTCCTTCTGACTGTTTGCCCTAAATGCCAGAGTAATGGTAGTGAGAACAGAGTTCCCTAAGCACAGGTCTTGGGAAGTTCCTTGGTGGCCCTCCCTCGCTCCCCTATCAGATTTGGTGTCTTCTGATGCCTGTGAGCTTTGTGTCTCTCTTCATTCAACGTAATAACCACTCTTCATTGGACACTTAAGTACTTTCAGTGCAGGTGATATTTTATTCCTCCATGAAGTACAGAGACTGAGAATCTCAGAGGTTGACAACCTTTGTCCAAAGTCCAAAAGTAACAGGAGAGGTGGAATTCAATGTTTGAGCATCTGTGTTTCTAGGCAAACAAGGTAGCAAGTTCTGTGGAAGGATTTATATAGGGTGTATTGAGAGCAGGGAGGAGGAATAACTGCCTGGAGTGGGTATATGTGACTCGTGTTGGGGAAGTTAAGGCATTAGAAAGGAGACTGATTAGGTAGGACAAGAGGGCTTTAATAGGCAGACAAGGAGAGCAGAACATCCCAGGTCGGGAGAAGAGCTGGGGCAAAGGCCCTGAGGTCTGTAAGAAGGTGGCAGCTGTGACAGGGTTACACACCCAGCTGGGACTCTGCTTGTTTGATGTAGGGTGGCAGCACTTCCTAGAGGTTTTGATAAGTTCTCTGTTGTTTGTTCCTCCCCTTTCAAACCCTGAAATGGCACCAAAGTGATTAAATTTGGTCATTTCAATTTGACCAACTCTACTATGAGCAAAATGATACTAAGCTGAAGTGCAGTCTGTTAGGAAAATCAATATGGCATTTTGGCAGGCAGCCGCATGTTTTAAAGAAAGTGCCTCTGGAGTTTTGTGGTTTGGAAAACACTCTGAATGCTGGAGCAATTTCCTGGAAACATTGCTCGCAACACTGTTTACATGTAAAGATGTCATCATGGCATAGCAGCAAAGGGGAGGCATATCAGAGGCCCGAAAAGGGCCAGTACCCAAGCCATGGGTTGTTCCTTTCAACTTTTCATATAAACTTGCTTGCCTGGTCCAGCATCTTTGGGGATTTGGACCTGGGTCAGCTGTGCTGGGCTGTACCAAGAGGGGGCTCTAGGTAGTCGGTCAGTGTCTTGCCTCTAGCAGAATGGGTGTTGGAAGTGTCTCTCCTAGTCCTTGTGCTGTGTTGTGCTTAGTCACTGAGCTGTGTCCGGCTCTTTGCGACCCCATGGACCCCCCAGGCTCCTCTGTCCATGGGGATTTTCTGGGCAAGAATACTGACGTGGGTTTCCATGCCTTCCTCCAGGGGACCTTCCCAACCCAGGATCAAACCCAGGTCTTTACCATCTGAGCCACCAGGGAAGCCCCTCCTGGTCCTTATATACCACCTTTTATTAGATCATCCTTTATTGTTTTGTGCAGCAAGGTGACAAGTGAGTCTCCTGAGGCAGGCATTCCTAATCTACCCAGCTTTGCGTTTATTAGAGCAACCTGGGAGTTTGTTAATCCTGTGGATTGCCTCACACTGATTCCAGCTCAGTATGGAGTGAGGTCTGGGAGTCTAATTTTTCAAGTTCATGGATGACACTAATGCTCAGTAAAGTCTGATGCTTGATGTGTGTATGAAGAGAGAAGTTGCTCAGTCGTGTCCAATTCTTTGCGACCCCATGGACTGTAGCCTACCGTGCTCCTCCATCCGTGGGATTTTCCAGGCAAGAGCACTAGAGTGGGTTGCGATTTCCTTCTCCAGAGCATCTTCCTGACCCGGGATCAGACCCAGGTCTCCCGCATTGCAGGCAGACACTTTACCGACTGAGCCACCAGGGAAGCAAGCATAGTGATAAAATAAGAACCTGTGAACCCATCACTCATCTTAAGACCTAGAGCATTAGTGATACCGAGTCTGCCTCTGTGCTCCTCCCCGTTCTGTCTCCCTGCCTTGTCATCCTCACGCCACTTTCCTAAGCCTAGTTCGTTATTCTTTTTGTCTTTCTTTACTTAGGGTTTTTTTTTTGCTTCCTATATAGGTATCCATGAACCATATAATAACTTGCTTGTTTTTGAACTTTATTAAAAATTATTTCCTTATCAGTGTACCATCTTCTGTGAATTTGGCTTTTCACTCAAATTGTTTCTGTGACTAAAACAGTTTTGTGTGTGTGTGTGTGTGTGTGCAGCTTTAATTCATTCACTGTCACTGCTGTATAACAATGCAATATTTGAGATAGCAAACTTTGTTCATTCTCCTGTGAGTAAATGTTTGAATTATAACACATGGTGCTGATGGGCCAAGGACAATCTTTGTACACGTGTGCATGTTTCTCTCGAGTCTTGTGTCCAGTACGATAGCCCCTGACTACCTGTTGCTATGTAAATTTAATTAAAATTAAATGAAATTTAAAATGCAGTCGCCTAGCCACAGTAGTCACATTTTAAGTGTTAAGTGACTCCATGTGGCTTGTTACTACCCTAGGGGACAGCACAGATACAGCAAAGTGGCCAAATATATTTAATTTTAAGATGATCGGTTTTTAAAAAACTGATATATAATTGATGTATAACAGTTTCAAATATGCGACATAATGATTTGATAATATATATGTATGTATAGTGAAATGATGGCCAAGATAAGTCTAGTTGACATAGTTATACATAGTTTATACCATACATAAACACTTTTTTCTGTGATGAGAACTTCTAAGATCTACTCTCAGCAGCTTTCAAATATACAATACTATATCATTAACTATAGTCATCATGATGTACATTATGTTCTCAGAACTTTTTTTTTTGATAGAAGGTACATTCTTCTCAGGGATGTCTTGTCTATTTTTGGCCACTTCATTCTTCTATATAAATTTTAGATTTAGTTTTAAGTTCTTTAACAGTCCCTATTGGGATTTTTATTGGAATATTAATAAATTGCTTGATAAATTTATGGAGAGAACAGATTTTTATGTTTTTGAGCCTTTATTCATGGTTTATATCTACATTTGTTTCCTTTAGTTAAAGTCATTCAGTGAAGTCTTAAAGAGTTTCGTTGTTTTTTTCAAAGATGTTGTACATGTCTTTGATTAGGTTTATTCCTAGGTATTTTATATTTTTTTGTTGTTGCTGGAAAGTAAAAACGCAGTTGATTTTAGTATATTTGTATACAGCCACCCAACTTTTATTAACTTTACTAATAATTCTTATTAACTGTAATTTATTGATGGATTCTCTGAAATTTCTGTGTAGAAAGTCACTAAATGATAACAGTTTTTTCCTTATACCTTTTAACTCCTTTTTCTTATTGAGCTGGTTGGCACCACCAGCCAAATACTAGAACAATTACTGTGCGCATCCTTGTTTTATCTCTAATTTTAAACCGAATGCTTATAACTTTTCACTGCTAAGGATGGTATTTATAGTTCTGTTCCTAGTTTAAGAGGGTTTTTTGGGGGATTTTTTTGTAGCCAGGAATTATTGAATCTTGTCAAATTTTTCCTGCTTTTGACTTGATAAAGTAAATTTTTCTTTTTTATTGTTACAGTGAAAAAATAAGATTTTTCCGATGTTGCATTCCTGGTGATAAACCCAACTTGCAGTGATATATTTTCTTCTTTTTTTAAAAAAAGTTTCCTGAATTTGGTTTGCTAATGTTTTGTATAGGTTGTTACATTTTTTATCATGGTTGAGACTGGCCTGTACTTTTATTCCCCCACTTTGTCTGATTTTGATGTGAAAATTAAACCTAACTTCACAGAATGATTTAGGGAGTGTTCTTTCTTTTTCTGTTTTCTAGAGGAGTTTGTATAAGATAGTAGTGTTTTGTGAAGATTTTGTGGAACTCAATAAAATCACTTTGGGCCCCTCTCTATTTTGTGACTATTGGACTATCTCCCTTTCCCCAAATCTTTTTGAGTCCGTTTTTTTTAGTTGTATTTTCTGGGAATTTGTTTATTTAGTCTTTTTTCAAATGCATTAGCTAAATTATCAGTATTCTTTATTTTTCTAACTTCTCTTGTCCACTTTTTACCCCAAATATTGATGAGTTGTACTTTTATTCTTATTTTGACTATTTTCTTGAGAAGGTGGTCTGTGTTTTCTTAGCCTTTTCAAAGGCCATTTGGGTTCCCTGTTGAGCTCGGATGGTAAAGCGTCTGCCTATAATACAGGAGACCCAGGTTCAATCCATTGGTCGGGAATATCCTCTGGAGAAGGAAATGGCAACCCACTCCAGTACTCTTGCCTGAAAAATCCCACGGACAGAGGAGCCTGGCGAACTACATTCCATGGGATCTCAATGAGTCAGACACGACTGAGGGACTTCATTTTCACTTTTCTTGTTATTTTTGCTCTTTAATATCTTCTACATTCTTTCTTTGAAATATTCTTTGCTTTCTCAAGCTTATACTTTTATTATTTCTGTTATAAACAGCTGTCAGATACCAAACTAATTAATTTTCAGCTCTTCTTTTCAGTTATAGGCATCTAAAGCTATAGTTTTTCCTCAGCTTTCACTGTAAACAATTTTCTGTTTCCAAGTAAGTATTTTTAAATATCCATTTTGATTTCTTTCTTGACTCATGACTTAGAAACATTTTAAAAAATTCAAACATACTGAGGTAGTTCAGTTCAGTCACTTAGTCGTGTCTGACTCTGCAACCCCGTGGGCTGCAGCATGCCAGGCTTCCCTGTACATCACCACTGGGATACACTGAGAATACACCAAGATACTGAGGTAACTTAACCATATTTCATTGGTTCTAAGATGAACCTTCTTCCCCCCACATTTTAATACCTTGTAAATCAGTGATGGCCTAGAGTCTCTGAAGTATAATCTTTCTTTTGTTATCAGTTTCTGCCTTAATTGCATTTGGTTTGTATGTACTAATTCTTTTAAAATTACTTAGATTTGCTTTGTGACCTTTTCCTGAGATTAATTTTTGTGAATGTTCCAAGTTAAGGAAATTTGTGTTATGTGATTGTTCTGGGTTGTATGTAGGTACAACAAAACAAACTTGAGGATTGTATTGTTCAGATCCTCTGTGTCTTTACATATTTGTCTGCTTGTTCTGTTAGTACTTGAGGGGAGTATTTTGAAATCTCCCATTATTGTAATGATTTCTTGATTTTTCTTCAGAGTCTATTGAATATATTTTTAAGCTCTTTAATTAGAAACATAGGTGTTTGGGATTGTTATTTCTTTGTAGTGATTTAAACTTTGTTTCATTATAAACTAACCTCCTTATCCCTTGTAATACATTTGGTTTTAAAGTCTGTTTTCTTAATACAGGTGCCCTAGCCTTCTTTGGGTTAGTAAAAGTATTTCCATTCTTCTACTGTAAATCTTTCTAGGTCGTAAGTTGTTTGTTTTGCTTCTGTTAAGTTTTTAATTAATCATGAATAGCTGATTTGAAATCATCTGTTAAACTCTCTTTATAAATAGGCTTGGACTTACTAGGGTTTTTTTGTATAGTTTCTACTGTCTTTTCTAAAATTAATTTTTTGGTCATCCCACATGACTTGCAGGATCTCAGTTCCCAGACCAGGGAATGAATGTGGACCATGGCAGTGAAAGCCTGGAATCCTAACCACTAGAAACCAAGGAACTCTGCAGTTTCTACTATCTAATGTTATTTGTCTTTTTACTTGAAAATTCTTTTCCTTATATTCTTTTTATTAAAATTTGGATTATAATTGTGAAATTTTTTATTCTTTTTTTCCTTCTATTAGGTTGGATTTATGTATTTCTGTTCTTTTGTGCCTTAAGTTGGCAATTTACTGGGAATACTTAGCAAAACCATAAATAGCTGTCTTGCTTGCCTGCAGAATTATCCGTAGATCTTAGAACTTTTAGCCACAATAACCTTCTTCCTTCCTTACATGCTGTCAAGGACTTTAGTATGGTCATGTTTAATACCACAAATTAGATGTTGTTTTTTATATAGACAATGTTTGTTTGGATTTGTATTGGCCAATTTCTTTGTTCACTATCTCTTCCTTTTGGGATTAAAGCTTTCCTTCTAGGACCATTTTCTTCCTCTTTGAATTGCATTCTTTTTTTTTTCCCTCACTGTCCTAAATTGTTTAATAGGTACAAATTTACAAACATTACATATATTAGAAGTAATGGTGGACCTGGAGAACACTGTGCATTATCTGAGCTGCATGGTGAGAGAAGTACATCTTTAGATAATCTCTTAGTGAAGGTATTTTGGGTGATGTTCATACTCCAGCATGTCATTAAAGATATTTCCTCTAGTCTTTAATAACTACATTTTTGTCATTTATAAGCATGTCCAGATATTCTTGAAATTGATCTGTGGTTCTAACCAAGATGAATGATGACAATAAAGAATCTGACATTTAAGTGATATTTGAGGATGTAATACTTCACCCCTTGAATTGGTCAGAGGTTTAAATTCTTTATAATAATAATTTAATTGTTCTCTAAAGCAGTTGTCCTTGAATTAAAAAATAGATAGATTTTTAAAAAAATAATATAATTGGAAGGATATTAAGAACCTGAAATGAAGGCTTTTCAGATCATCTCAGCTCCTTGAGGCTACCTAAAACTCATATAAAATGCTTTTTGGAACTTCTGATTCCCAAAACTTTGATCCCTAAGATTTGACCTAGCTCAGATCACCATATTTTGTTTGTTTGTTACAGTTCAGAGAGTGGAAGCAGTGTGAAAAGACTGAAATCGGACCCTGACCCAGATGACAAGAGTCAAGGTGGGTAGCAGCTCTCATACCGTTCTTTACCCATCATACACGTGGACGGTGGTGAAAGCTGGGACGCGTCGTATCTGTGGAGGAACACGTGTATCCCTGAGCAGACCTACCTAAACTTACCAAGCCATTTTAAACCATGCAGGATTTAAACCTAGGATTATATCGGCTGCCCAACAAAGTGACATGTTAGAAACCATGGCACTGATAAATGACGGTTGTGCTCTCTCAGGAGTGCTAACAAAGCCAGAGCCCTGGTGATACCGACCTCTATTCACAAAGGGTTTTTCTCTTCTCACTTAAATGTCAAGTTTCTTCATTTCACTGGCTGGCTACCAGTGAAAGGTAGAATGCCTGGCTCCTTCTGTTGGTTGGATTGGATTGAACCAAGAGGCTAAATAGACTCCAAAGAGTACACTTTCTTTCGTGGTTTCTTTCATGTGATCAAATCTGGTACTGTATTAAGTGACACAAAGTTATAAGTGAGAGTGAGTGTTACTCAGGCCTGAACCAGGGATAAAGAAATTCAAGAGTGTTTTCAGTTCTTCTGACTTCCTGTGGAATTGAGACTCTGAAGGGAACTCAAAGGGTTGTCATTAAAATAGGGCTTACATTTATTTCTCTTTAAAAAAAATATTTTAGCAAAACCAACACGATAATGTAAAGGAAAAAATAAATAAAAATAAGCATAAAAATATTTTTAAATACATTTTTTCTTTCAAAAAATTAATGGATATTTTAAAATACATATCCACCAAAGTCCGATAATGGTGGGCTGTTGCTGATACCTTTTTGCTCTAGAATTTACTTTTGAAAAGGATCTTCAGTGAAGAGCTTTCCTTCTCAATATGTCCTCTTCGATCCAATTCTCCTTCCCAGAGGGAAATACATTTTTTACGTATATATCTGGATATATGTGTATATCCATATCCAGATTATTCTATGTGTGTATAAGCAACTACTAATATTCTCTTTTTTAAAAAAGTTTTATTGTAACTAACTTAAAACATTTAGATACTGAGATAATAGTATAATGAACCCCATCATGTACCTTCAATTTTTAATGTGTCCAATTTTCTTTTTTAAAGAAAATTTTGTTTTCTTATTTATTTTGGCTATGCCACATGACTTGTGGGATCTTAGTTTCCCATTTTCTGTGGCTAAGACTTTCAATACTGTGTTGAAGAGAACTGGTGAGAGGGGGTATCCTTGTCTTGTTCCAGATTTTAGCAGAAAGGCTTTCAGCTTTTACCACTGAATATTATATTGGCTGTGGGTTTGTCATAAAAGCATTTTATTATGTTGAGATATGTTCTTTCTATACTCACTTTTGCAAAGGTTTTCATCATGAATGGATGTTGATTTTTATCAAATACTTTTTCTGCATCTATTTAGATGATCATGTTGATTTTGTCCTTTCTTTTGTTGGTGTGGTGTATCATGTTGATTTCAATACACTGAACCATTGTCATGACCCTGGAATGAATTCAACTGGAGTCGTGGTGTGTGACCTTTTTTACGAGTTTTTGGATTCTGTTTGCTAGTTTGAGTATTTTTGTGTCTATAGTCATCAAAGTTATTGGCCTATAACTTTCTTTCTTGGTAGTGTCTTTGTCTGGTTTTGGTATCAGAATGATGGCTTCATAGTTGTCTTTCATAGTGTTCCTTCCTTCTCAGTCTTCTGGAAGAGTTTGAGAAGGATAGGTGTAAGTTTTTCTTTGTATGTTTGTAGAATTCCCCAGTGAAGCCGTATGGTTCTGGACTTTTGTTTGTAGGAAGTTTTTATTACAGATTCGGTTTCATTTCTAGTGATTGGTCCGTTCAAGTTACCTGTTTCTTCTTGGTTCAGTTTTGGTGGACTGTATGTTTCTATAAAGTTGTCCATTTCTTTGAGGTTGTAAAATTTGTTGGCATGTAATTGCTCATAATGTTTTCTTTTGGTTTTTTGTATTTTTGTAGTATCTGTTGTGATTTCTCCTCTTTTATTTCTTATTGTTTTGGATCTTCTCTCTCTTCATCTTGTTGAACCTGGCCAGAGGTTTGTCAATTTTGTTTACCCTTTCAAAGAACCAGCTCTTGGTTTTATTGATTTTTTTTTTTCTATTTTTAAATCTCTTTTATTTATTCCCTCTCTGCCTCTCTGATCTTTATTATCTTCCTTCTGCTGACTTAAGTTTTGTTTGTTCTCTCTCACATTCTTTTAGGTGGTAGGTTAGGCTGTTTGATTTGTCTTCTAAGAACTGCTTTTGCTGCATCCCAAGGAATTTGTGTGGTTGCGTTTTCATTCTCATTTGCCTCAAGATATTTCTTTAATTTCTTCCTTGATTTCTTTGTTGATCTGTTGGTTTTTAAGTCATGTTGTTTAGCCTTCCTGTAATTTTTTTTCTTGTCTTTCTGTGGTTGATTTTTAGTTTTATATACCCTTGTGGTCAGAAAAGATGCTTGAAGTAATTTCTATACTCTTAAATTTGTATAAGCTTTTTTGTGTTTAATCCTAGAAAATGTTCTGTGTGGACTTGAATGTGTATTCTGCTTTGGGGGGATGTAATGTCCTGAAGATACCAATTAAGTCTAAATGTTCTGTTGTATCATTAGGATCTCTGTTGCCTTTTCTGTCTCAAAGATCTGTCCATTGATGTTGGGTGGGGTGTTAATGTCTCCTACTGTTACTGTATTCCTATCAGTTTCTCCCTTTTCATGTATTTGGATGCTCCTATATTGGATGCATACATGTTGACAAGTGTAATATCCTCTCCTTATATTGATCCATTTATCATTATATAGTGTCCTTCTTTATCTTTGTTTATAGACTTTGTTTTAAAGTTATTTTGTCTGATATAAGTATTGCTACGGTTGCTTTCTTGTCAGTTCCCATTTGCATGAAATAACTTTTTCCATTTCTTCACTTTTAATCTGTGGGTGTCCTTTGCCCTAAAGTGGGTCTCTTGTAGGCAGCATGTTGTAGGCTTTTGTTTTTTTAATCCAGTCTGCCACTCTGTGTCTTTTGATAGAGCACTTATTCACTGACATTTAATTATTGATAGATATGTGTTCATTGCCATTTTCAGAGACGGCAGTGGCACCCCACTCCAGTACTCTTGCCTGGAGAATCCCATGGACAGAGGAGCCTGGTGGGCTACAGTCCATGGGGTTGCTAAGAGTCGGACACGACTGAGCGACTTCACTTTGACTTTTCACTTTCATGCATTGGAGAAGGAAATGGCAGCCCACTCTAGTGTTCTTGCCTGGAGAATCCCACGGACCGTGGGGCCTCGTGGGCTGCTGTCTGTGGGGTCACACAGAGTCGGGCACGACTGAAGCGACTTAGCAGCAGCAGTAAACTTTGTTTTCCTGTTGATTTTATTTCGTCTTCCTCTTTTTTTGTTTTTTCTTTTGTCCATTATTTTTATGTTCTCTTATGTTTTTGGTTTTTGTGACTCTGTTGTAGGTTTTTGATTTGTGTTACTCTGTTTCTTAAGTGTGTTAACCCCTTCCTTTATCTGCTTGCTTTAGACTGGTAGTCATGTAGGCTCAAACACATTATAGGAAAAAAAAAAAAATCCATGTTTTCTTACTTTCCTCTCCCACATTTTATTATTTTGATGTCCGCTTTTGCATCTTCATGGTCATCCTTTTGCTGTTTATTGTGGTTATCATTGCTTTCAGAGAAAGTTTTAAATTTTTTAAAATCTATGTAATATCTTACTTAAGTGATTTATTTCCCATTGTGATTTTGTCCTTCCTATAGATTCTTAGTATTTTTCTATTTAGAGCTTACCTTTCAATATTTCTTTTTTTAAGATAGGTTTAGTATTGCTGTATTATTTTACTTTTTGTTTATCTGAGAAATTCTTTCTCATTCCTTCTATCCTGAATGATAATCTTGCTGGGTTGAGTATCCTAGGTTGCAGATATTTCCTTTTCAGGAATTCTAATATATCTTGCCATGCCCTTCTGGCCTGCATTGTTTCTGTAGAGAAATTAGCTGATAGCCTTATAGGTGTTCCCTTGTAATTAATTTTATTTTTCTTTTGCTGTCTTTAGAATCCTCTTTTTATCTTCAACTTATGCTATTTTTATTATAACACATCTTGATGTAGGTCTGTTAGGGTTTATCTTGTTTGGGACCCTCTGTTCTTCCTGTATCTGGATATCTTTTTTTTTTTTTTCTTTTGGTTTGGGAAGTTTTCAGCCATAATTTCTTCCAGTACATTTTCAATCTCCTTTTCTTTTTCTTATGGGATCCCTATTATGCCTTGATTGGCATGCTTTATATTATCCCATAGGTCTCTTAAATTGCTTTTTTTTAAATTTGCAGTTCTAATTGAGTGATTTCCATTATTTTTTCTTCTAGATCACATTTATTTTTCTGCATTATTCATTCTGCTTTTCATAGCCTTAAGTTCAGCTTTTTTCTCGTCAAATGAATTCTCTTATTTTTCTTGGCTCCTCGTAGTTTCTAATTCCTTTTTATAGCAATCTACATTTCTGTTGATGTTCTTAATTCCTTCAGTATTTTCATTATCTCCTTTTTGAACTTGGTCTCTATCAGACTGAAGAGGTCCGTTTCATTGTTTGTTCTTTTAAGGGGAATTCTCTTGATCTTTAATTGGGAGTGATTCCTTGCTTCCTTATTTTACTTACATTTCTCTTGCTCTGAGTTTAGAAGAAGCAATTATCTACTGTAGTCTTGGAGGCCTATTTTTATATGGGAATGACCCTTTGTAGCATGCATGGGTTTAATTTTTTTCGCGTGAGAGCTGTTTTTAGTATGGATGCCTGCACCTCTCTCCTTAGTGTATGCTGGCTGTTGTCCCCTTGAGAGGAGGTGTGAATGATACTGTGGTGATTGAAGCCTGCACTGGATATTGAGCGTGGCCTCCCCTTGGCTCTCTAGTTGTCACTGCCCTGTCTGGGGCAGGATCTGCTCCCTAGTTGTTGGAGTAGAAGCCCCCAGCTCTATTTCTGAGCTGCATTTCTTATTAAAAATCTGTTTCTCTACCTTATTTTTGGCTGTGTTGGGCCTTTGTTGCTGTGAATGGCCTTTCTCTAATTGTGGCAAGATGGGGCTGTTCTCTGGCTGTGGTACACAGGCAGCTCATTGCAGTGGCTTCTCTCATTGTGGAGCACCGGCTCTAAGACGCATGGGCATCAGTCGTTGCAGCTCGCAGGCTCAGTAGATGTGGCACGTGGGCTTAGTTGCTCTGTGATGTGTGGGATCTTCCCAGACCAGAGATCGAACCCGTGTCCTTGGTATTGCAAGGTGGATCAGGGAAAGCCCCCTGAGCTGCGTTTCTGGTCTGTGGTATGAGGTACATGGGATTAGAGTGTTCCCGCTGGGAGAGGAGTCACTAGTGTTCACTGTTAGAGTGGTCACCTGTGTCTGTGCTCTGCTGTGTCACTCTGCTGTTGTGTGGGCTCACAAAGTATACTGTCATTGGCAGCACCCTCTGCCCCACCTCAACTGTGGGTGTCCTGGCAGTCGGCCCTGGCGCCTCTCGGGCTTTGTTTTCACAAAGCCATCAATGCAGATCCATGGGAGTCAGGTCCCAGGACTGCAGTAGTTGCACATCGGGACCCTCTGTGGGAGCTGTGGAGGCAGCTCAGACCCTAGCCTGTCCTGGCCTCAGGAGCAGCAGTTGTCCATTCGGATGTTCCGCAGACACTGAATTCACAAAGCCAGCCATGGAGGTGTAAATCTGTGGTTTGGGCAGCTGTGGGGAGAGATTTCAGCTCAGCTTTCTAAGTCCCACGGTCCTTGGGGCTCAGCTGTGATTTCAGCCCCACCTCTGTTGGGCAGCCCACTAGTGTCCACTCCTAGGGCTGCTGAGGCAGTGGCCAGAGCACTGGAGCCTGCCTGGGGGTGCCTCTCCTGGAGCAAAAGGAAGCAGGAGCTGGCAAGTGGGGAAAAAGGCTGCAGTGGCAACCCCACCCCTCTCTCATGCGTGCTAATTAACAGTGGTGCTTAGCTTCTCTGGTGGCCTAAGATTCTTCCGGGAACACCCCTGGTTTTTGTGCCCCACACTACCCTCTTCAAGCTGTTTCTGCACAACCAACAGCAGTCCTCTCCCTGGGTCTGTCCTCTGAAGCCTACACTCCAACACCCAGCTCCCATCTGGCTGGAGCATCTCTGTAAGTCTCTCTCCTGCTTGCCACTAACTGGTTGTTGTGCTTTTCCTCTGAGCCTCTTTTTTGTCCCAGCTGACCTCCTTGCTGGTGAGGGGACTTTCCAGGATGCAGGAACTTCTATTCTTTTAGCTCCCTCCCAGTTCACCGCTTCTTTTCATTTTCTTTTTGTACTAACTGGTTACTTGGAAATCTGTTTTGTCTTTTCAGGTGTTTGAGATCTTCTGTTAGTGTTCAGTAGGTATTCTGTGAGGTTGTTCCATTTATAGATGTATTCTTGATATATTTGTGGGAAGAGGTGAGTTCCATGTCCTGCTACTCTGCCATTTGACTTCTGGTCTGGCAGTTGGTTTTTTAAAAATCAGTATCCAGGGAAGGGTTAGACATTGTATTTGGTTTACATGGCTTAAAAAATGATTCAGATATAATTCACATACCATAAAATTCACCCTTTTAAAGGAGACAGTTCAGTGGTTTTTAATAATATGTATTTATCACCACTGTCTAATCTCAGAGAACATTTTTATCATGCCAAAAATGAAGCCCCACCCATTCCCATTAGTAGTTATTACCCATTCTTCCCTTTCCCCAGCCACTGGCAACCATCAGTCTACTTTCTGTCTGTCTGGATTTGCCTTTTTTGGAAATTTTTATATAAATGGAATCATGCAACCTATGGCCTTTTATGTCTGACTTCTTTTCACTTAAGATGTTTTCATAGTTCATGCTGTGACATTCATCAGTACTTTTTACAGCTGAAGAATATCCCATTGTATGATACATCACGTTTTTGTCCACTCATCAGTTGATGAACATTTGGGTTTTTTCTACATTTGGGCTATTAGGACCCATGCTGTTATGAACATTCATGCCCAAGTTGTGTAAACAACTATTTTCAATTCTCTTGGTTATATACCTAGTTGTGGAATTGGCTGGGTCATATAGTAAATCTATGCTTAACTTTTTCAGGAACTGCCAAACTGTTTTCCACAGTTGCTGCACCATTTTTATATACCACCAGCAGTATATGTGAGGGTACGGTTTCTTCACATCCTTAACAATACTCATTACAGAAACTTCTCTGGTGATCTAGTGGTTAAGACTTTGCATTTCTACACAGGGGGCATGGGTTCCATCCCCAGTCAGGGAACTAAGATCTCACATGCCATGTGGCACACAAAAACAAACAAAAAAAATAGAACACTTGTTTTGTTATTGTCTTTCTTATATCCATCCTGTGGGTATGAAGTGGTCCTTTCTTGTAGTTCTGATTGGAGTTTCCCTAATGACTAATGATGTTGGCATTGTGTACTTAATGACCTTTGGTTTATCTCCTTTGAAGAAATATTTACTCATATACTTTAGAATTGGGTTATTTGTCTTTTTATTGCTGAGTTATAAGAGTTCTTTACATGTTCTGGATGCTAGACTACTTGTCAGAAAGGTGATTTACAAGTATTGTCTCTCTTTCTGTGGGTCGTATAGAAAGAACACTTGATAGTGTTCTTTGGAGCACAAGAGTTTTAAGTTTTTGAAGCCATCAATTTATTTTTCTTCAGTTGCTTGTACTTTTAAAAGTCATATCTAAGAAGCTATTGCCTAATTCATGGTCATGAAGATTTACACTTAAATTTTTTGAAGAGTTTTATAGTTTTAGCTCTTACAAAATGGGTCAAAGATCAAAATGTGTTAGTTTTTTGACTCAAAAGTTTGTTGAAAGGACTTCTTTCCTCCACTGAATTGTGACACTTGTTGAAAATCAGTTGACTAGCTTGTATGGGTTTGTTTCTGGACTCTCTTTTCTCTTCCATTGATTTATATAGCTTTTTTTATGCTGTCACCACACACTTTTGACTTGTTTGGTTGGTCGTGCTCCACAGCTTGTGGGATCTTAGTTCCCCGACCAGGGATTGAACAAGGGCCCTCAGCAGTGAGGGTGCAGAGTCCTAACCACTGGACCATCAGGGAATCCCCAGCTACACAGTTTTGGCCACTCTAGTCTTATAGGAAGTTTTGAAACTGGAAAGTGCTAGTCCTCCACATTTGTTCTTTTTCAAGATTGTTTTGGCTACTTGAGGTCCCTTACATTTTTGTTTGTATTTTGAGATCAACTAGCCAATTTCTACGAAAAAGGCAGCTGGGATTTTGATAGGGATTGCTCAAAATCTGTAGATCAGTTTGGGAATATTGCCATCTTACAGCATCTTACCAGTAGACTAGTATGTCTTTTAAGTTTCATTTAACCTGTGGATTCTTCCTTTTTCTTGATTTTTGTTTCCTTTATATTTTACTTGTGAAGAAACTGGGTCTCTGTCTTATAGTTTTTCACCCTCTAGTTTTGCTAATTGCATCCCCATGGTATTCCTTTATACCCTGTGTTTTGTGTAAAATGGTAATTAGATCTAGAACTTGATCAATTCAAGTTGATTTTTTGGTAAGATTACTTCATATGTTTCACATTTCCTATCATCATCATTATCTTAATTAACATATGCTTCTGTTTGTTGCTTAGTTACCTTGGGAATCCTAGCATACTTATGCATAAAGAGCTTCTTTATTCCTTCTTAAGGCTACGTAATCCATTGTATGGTTGTACCATAGTGTATTTATTTAGTTTTTTTATTGAACATTTAGATTGTTTTTATTCATTTTCTAGTGTGATGTTTCATTAAATAACCCTGTACATGCATCATTTTTTACATTCACAATATGTCAGGTTAAATGCTTAGAATTATTGAGTCAGATATACATTTGTAATTTAGGTAAATGTTGCCAAATTGCCCTGCTAAGAAGTTATTCCAGTTTATATTCCCATCAGTGATATAAGAGTTCCATTTTAACTGGAATCTTTTTAACATATAAGAAACTTGCTAAACTGGCTGCTTACATAGGGTAAGTATATATACCGTGTGTAAAGCGTCATAGAAATCTAAAATGTTTTACAACTAGTTACCAGGGAGCCCTGTATCTGGTGCTTATACACTGATAGAAACTATCACCATCAGTCAATGGAAAGGAAAACTTGTGGGCCTCTTTAAACTCTCTAAAGGCAGATAAATTGTATTTAAGAGCCATCTTTTGTTATTCTGAATCCCTTCTTCCTACCCTTTCATTCTTATTTTAGTAACTGGACAAGAAATATCCCCTTGCTAGGAGCTAAGGCCTGGTGAGAAGACTGTTCCCTGAAACTTTAGAGTCTTGACCTCAGTTAATAGAAAGCTTTGACCCTTGAGTCCCCCAGAAGATAGCTCTGTGGTCCTATGGAGATTCAGGCTTCCCCACTGGAGGCGCTGGCTTAAGCTCTAAGCAGATCCAGTGAATGCCCAAGTTGGTCCCATCTACTCTCATGTCACGTATCTGTCTGAATCCCAAGAATGTTCTCCATTAGTAATTTTCAGTGTCAGTTTAGTATGATAATGTGGTCCTGCAAATGCAGAAGTTGGCAGGAAACTTCACCAAATGGGTGAGATCAGAGGGCACCATCTTGTTCTCTGTGGGCATTTAACTGCTTTTGGAATGAAATTTGTTAGAGCTGCCATCTCTTTTCTTTCTTGAAACTTCCTAGATAATTGGGAGATTTGGTCTTTTGACTTAAACTTTGATAATGCCATCATGGTCCCGATTCCTTTGGTTACATTTCCTTGGCTGGCTTCCATCTTTCCTTTAGGTCACTCTAGTCCTCCACAGGTGTGCTGAACTTTTCGCTTCTTTTCTAAGATAGACCCTAAAATTCAGTTCACCCTTGAAATACTTAATAAAATGACACGTCTCATTGAATAGCTTCACACAAATTACTTTTCTAAGTGATTCATGCCCTTATAATATCAAGGTTTTTTTTTTAAACAAAAGTTTCTCACAAAATTCTGAAAGTATCATTGTATGTGCGAGCATAGTAAAACTCAGTGAATGTTCAGGTAATGAATGATATGCAATTTGATAATATATCCTAAATTTTTACATTCTCCTCACTCCCACTCCCACCTCCAAAATCTAGCCATTTGCAGTGAAACTCTGTGATGCATTTTCCTGCATTCTCACACATTATGAATGTTGTCCTGCTCTGTGCCCAGGGGATGGGATAAAGAAAAGAGCCCTTACCCTCTGGAGACTAACAGTCTGAAGAGAATGTGAGTAAGGAGAAGAGAGACATTAGGACTGTCAGTCTTATATATATTATATCTAATATAATAGATATATTATATCCAGCCTTCCTGGATATAATACAGGGGTTATGGAGCTAGAAGGGCTGTCCTTCCTAAGTAAGTACCCTAGGATTCTCTTGAATTTTTGATTTGACTTTCTTAAAAATTGTGTGAATTAGGTAGTCATATGCACATAGTAACAAATGAAAAGGGACAAAAGCGTGGAATAAAAAGTTATTTTATCTTAGAAATCATTGAATACCAGTACACACAGAGATGCTCTACTCTTCTTAATGGCTGGATACTAGTCCCTCACGTTGGTCCTCTGTTAATCACCTTTTGGTTTCTGTTATCAACAGTGTTGCATGAATATCATTTAAGTGTGAAGAACATAGCCACATTGTCCTACATCCCCTCAGCAACATATATAGGTGCCTATTCCTCCTTACATAATGCTTATGCTTTAAAGTCATTTGTTTCTTTTTTGGTGAACTGTTTGTGTCTTCTGTCTGCTTTTCTATTTAGTTGTTGATTGGTTTTAGAAGAACTCTTTATATCATAAAGAAGTTAGCTTTTGTGATGCTAATTGTAAATATTTGCCTGTGTTCTTGTAACCTTGTCACCAGCTCTTCTGCAGTCATTGTCAACGCTCATGTCACTTTTCTGCATCTTCATGTTTTCACATTGCTTATCTTTAGCAGCTTCCTTTTTCCTTATTGGTAATTCCTGTATGAGCAAATGAACTGTGTGTACTGGCTGGTTGAGATCTCTGTCTGCTTCTCGGTGGTATTTTTTTTACTTACTCCTCATTTCATCTGCTTGGAACCGTGTATCCTTTTTGCATTTATATGAAGTGTTAGGGGCTTGTTAAGGCAAAACCCTGGAAGGTAATATGCTTGTCAGCCTGAGACACCTGAGTTGAACTCCAGCCGTACTGTGCAGTGAGCTCTGGAATTACTTTAGAACATTGTCTTTTGATTCAGACTTAGTGTAATGCTTTCTACTGTAAGTGGCCTATAACTTTAGGCGGGTCTTTGGACCTCCCTCATCAGCAAAATAGGAGATCCCTACATACCAGGTTGTTTTAGTGATTAAATGAGACAGGGAAGGGGTGGAGGAGAGTCCTTAACTCTTCCTCTGACCTTCAAGTCCTGTGTTTTCTAGGTTGAGGCTTTCTGTTATGGAGGTGAGGCCATGACAGTGGGTTTCCTAGGGCGAGAAGAGCCCCAGCTACTTGGTGACATCCTACATGGTCTTAAAATGTTCTCTGCTGTGGCTTTAGTTTTCTCAATTGCAAACAAGGCACACAACTTTGAGATGAGTGTGATGATAGTGTTGACTGCATAGTGTTGTTTTGAGGCTTCGAAACGTGAAGCCCTCAACACATGGAAAGCAGGCCATCAACTTTGGGAAAGGGTGCTGAAGTAACAGTCCCACCTGCTCTTTTGCAGAAGCCCCGTCCTGCGTGTCTCTGGGCAGCACCTCCCTGAGCAGTCCCTCCATCCACTGCCCGTCCGCGGCCGTCTGCATCGGCATCCTCCCGGGCCTGGGCGCCTACTCTGGGAGCAGCGACTCCGAGTCCAGCTCAGACAGTGAAGGCACCATCAACGCCACGGGCAAGATCGTCTCCTCCATCTTCCGAACCAACACCTTCCTCGAGGCCCCCTAGCTCCTCTGTTCTCACCACAGGGTGCTCCTCCCCAAGAGCAGACCGGACAGTTTATTCTGCCTACAGGCATTACTTCCCACAAAAAACTCCTTTGCCTGCTCCTTATGCGCACCATGACATTTTTAACTGCATCTAAAAATGTGCCAGAATCCACTTGTGGCCAGACTTGTGTTTGGTTTCTCTTTCTACTCCAATACAGGTGCCCAAACCTGTCCTGCAGCCTCTGTCCTCACTGATACAGTAGGGCAGAGGTCAGGGCCCAGCCAGAATTTCAGCACATAGGTACCGAGTAGCTCGCAAAGAGTTTGGGTTCTGCTGCCTTCTTCTTTTTACTTTTTTCCCTTTTCCAGCATCATTAAGAAGCAGGGACAGTTTATCGAACAGATATTATTTAAGCATTCTATTCTAAGTGATTATATTGCATTGTGGAGGGTGTGGCAGGCGGCGGTGGGAGAGGAGAGCCCTAGTAGTGGAATAGCACGCAAGGCCCTGGAACTAGTTGATTCTTGATGTTGTGTGACTAAGTAAAGATTCTAAACTACGTCCACAGGGGGTGTCACTTAACACTTATTGTTCATCGATAAGGTTTTTCTTAGCCTTGGCTATTCCTTCTCCCTCCATCTAATCTCACTTAAGATTCTAAATCTTAGAGAAACAAACATAGGCCTTATTTTTTTGTAGCCAGAAATCAGAAGTAGTGATAGTGTGTGGACAAGATGACTTATTTCTGGCAGCTCCTGATTCTAGTATTGCGAGTCAGTGGGACACCGTCCTCTCTGTTGAATACATTTATAGTTGTGGTTTCTAACTATGGAAGCTGTTTCTAACCTAAAGGTGCTGCCCTTGTTCTTTCCTCTGCTTTGGTCTGCTGCCCTTCCTGCTCTGCTCTTCCCATTCAGAGCAGCCAAGACCTGGAGGTGCTGCTCCATCCCTCTCCTAAAGTGGGACAGAGGCGCTCTCCCTTTGGGAGGAAGGGGAGACAAGGTACGGAGGCACTGAGGACAGAGGTGACCATCAGCTTTTAACAACAGCAGTCTGGAGGCTCTCTGCTTCAGAGGAGTGAGCCCATGCAGTTCTTTCTTCCCTTGGGTTCATACGTCAATTGTTTCTACTTCTTTGGGTGTGAGACAGAGAGAGACATACACAGAATGTGTTGACACTGTGATGCTGGCAGGCAGAGAAGCTACTCTGTTTTATCGTGGGCAGAGAGGCCCCTGGATCTCTTCCAGCCCACTCCTTTTCCCTCCCAAAGCACTGACACTGGTGCCCGCTGGCAGATGGCGACTTCCCTTCACCCATAACGGATGCCTTGTGAATTCTTTTTCCTTTTCAGAGCTGCTCTGTGCTAATTGTTCCTGACTGTCAGTACAGGCTCATCAGCTCCATCCTAACAAACAAGACTGAGGTAAAATTGTAGGCACCTTGTGCCTGTGTTTCATTGTTCCTGCGATTGTGCTGTTATTATAGCCCGTACCCGGTGCAACCTCGTATCATCTCGGGAGGCAGACAAAGGAGCCAAAGTGACCATCTTCATGTGGTTTGACTTTTCAGAGGCCATTACTATGCCTCATGGTTTCTGTTGATGTTGGGAGAAATTGAAAAAGGGTTGCATGGATTAAAAACCTGCATTACTTTGAAAGCTAAGCCACCTGTCAGAGAACAAGATCTTGCTTTTCCTGTACTGGAGCTTGTGCTTCCAACTCCCTCTCCATCCACTGTAACAGCTAGATTGTGTCGAGGAGGTTGAGACTCTTCAGACTGAGATTTCTGCTCTTTATGTCACAAGAGCGGTTGAAGATCACTGGTGATCATTTCATCTTTCACCATACCTGTCAGTGGAGAGCCCTGGAGCTGAGACATAGGTTCTGTAGAAACCACCAGTAGTAGAGCAGGGTCTGGTCTGCCCAGTGGAGGAAGCCGCCCTGGAAAAACATCTAGTCTAGAGTGTGTGTTTCAAACCCAAAGAACAGGAAAACCAGAGATGGAAGGAAGCACTGCCTAAATCACAAAATGCAGCTCTCCTGCCTTAGTAGATAATTAGGACTTTATAACCAGATAACAGGGAATAAAACTGGGATTTGGAGTGGCTTCTTAAAACCTGTCCTGAGTGGTAGTCTTCTTACAACTTTGAACCATGTGAGGGAGAAAGCTTGTCTATGAGGAATGCTGTTGCCAACTCTGTGCCCAGGAGGAGAGAAGGCTGACTTCTCAAACCCAGGGTTGGGAGGGCATTCTAGACTTTTTTAGGAGCATTCTAGACTGAAAGTCAAACCCCTAATGAGGAGTGGCTTAGGCTAGTCCCTTGCATCCTCATTTCTTTCACCCTTCACCTTGTGGGTTATTCCCTTCTGGCTACCTCCCAGGAATCCCAACCTGGTTTTGCCTTCTGTGGATATATCCCAGTGGCTCTGTGCTTGGAGCCAGACATTTTTACTTGCTGAGTCACTTGGGCAAAGTCCTTAACCTCTCCGAGCCTCAGTTTCCTCCTTGGTAGATAGGAATAAGGATACTAGCTTCACAAGTGAGGGTGAAAGATGATCTGGATTAGATACTTGGTGTGGTGCCTGGTGCTCAGTAAATGGTAGCCATCCTAATGGTGGTACTGTTATCCTTGGCCTCCCCTGTCTGGGTAGAATGTCCAGGGTTTCTGTGAGTGGTGATTTATGGCAGGTTTATCTGTCTTACTGGCATTCTTCAGTTGTAGCTTGAACACTGATGTGGTGATGGGTCAGGTCTGGCCATCAGAGCTCCAACCGCCTGCTTCTCCTGTGTCCTTCCCTCTCAGTTAAATGTTAATTGCTCAGGCACACCCAGTTCCTTGGCTCGGGTGTCATAGCCGTGGGTATATGGCTCAGCTGTCGTCTTTAAGCCCCTCCAGGAAAACAAAAAGAAAAAGCTTTGTGGCAGCGCACCATCACTTGGACTTGGATGTTTCTTGATTTCTTGGTGTGCCCAGCCCACTTAGGCATAACAGTATGGAATACAAGTTCTACTTGGTGGGAGGCTAGGTCTTGGCAACACTTCCATAGTGTTGAACACAAGAAGCCAGTCGTACATTCTTGCCTTAGTGACGCTGGCAGGGGCTGGTATTTTGCACCCTTACCTGCTGGAGCAAGGGTTTAGGGAGAGGAGTGTCACAGCACGAACAGGCAGAATGGGGCTCAGCATAGAGCTCCGCAGAGCAATGGACACCATGACCAAGACACAGGTCTGCTCTGAGCTTTAAGCCATCGGCTGGGTGTCTCCTTCAGTTTTAGACATGGTCATGCACATCCGTATCCCTTACGTTGATTTTTTCATCGGTCAGTATTTATTGAGGGCCCACTGTGGATGGGCCAGGGATGTTTGGGATGTTTGCAGAGTGTAGTGTCTTTCATCCTGAAAAAAAGTTCCGTGAAGCAGCCCTTCTCTACATTTTATAGAGAAAGCTAAAGCTCATAGTGATTTAGTGACTCGCCCAAGGTCACACAGGTAGATGTCAGAACCAGAATCTTAATTTGAGCCTGTAAGTCTGGGTTTCTGTGGTTTCAGTGAAACTTGAAAGCAAATGCTAGTGCCCAGGCCTTAGTGGAGGTGACCAAGAGTGAAGGAGTCTTTTATTCAGATTTCTGAGTTCACTTTTCATCCTGTTATCCATGTGCAAGAACCAAATAGCACCCGGGTGTGGTTTGTTCTTGGTGAAATACAGTTGACATATAACATTAGTTTCATGTGTACAACATAATTATTCAATATTGTGTATATTGTGAAGCGACCCATCACCACAGTTACCAAACCTTCTTTTTCTTATGATGACAGCTTTTGAGGTCTACTCTCTTAGCAAGTTTCAAATATACAAGCTGGTATTATTAACTGTAGTCACCATGCTGTATGTTACATCCCCAGGACTGACTTATCTTGGTTTGTTTTTTAAGTGGTGATTTACCTGTAGTTCAGTACATTCCTTTCCCCAGTGAACTCAACCCAGCTGGGAGTAGAGGGCTTGCTTGACTGATCCATCCAACATCGGGCAGAGAAGGGGGAAGAAAGACATGACTAGGTCTGCTCCCTTGTGCAGCTGCGAAGTGGGGGCTGCTGGCAGCACGCTGAGGTAGGTGATCCACAGGAGTCTGAGCATTTATGATGGGCCTGATGCAAGGGAGGAACTCTGCTTTAACCCGCCCAGCACATGTCAGTCTCCATGGCCTCAACAGCCTGGTAAATTATTCGCAAGGGGGGGGATGTAAGGGAGAGGTCTGCATCAGAAGGTATCTCCCCTGTATACCCATCCCCTGAGGGCTAAGGAGAGGATGTGGGGCTGGGAGGAGAAGGCTGTTCGAGTAGAGAAGCCTCTGGTCAATCTGAACTTGACAGATTCTCCCAGGCTGAACTGGGTACAGATTTCCCTGGATGTGACATCCAGGTAGACTCACTTCAGCTACCAAACAGGAGGGTAAAGTCAGCAGTCATGGGGTGTTACTTCAACCACCATGCAGTCTTGCAGCCGGCCTGAGCAAGGGCTGGGTATGAACCAGAGGTGCCAGTCCTGGGATTCTACCCATAGTGCCAAGATGGCCCTTGCCTGGTGGGCTGTGACTTCTCAACGGTCACTGGGGCTCCTTGCAGTCCTGCAACCCTCTCAGGAGAGGTGAAGATGTCCCTCGAGAATGTTTCAACTGACTTGGTGGCCATGGAATCAGCAGAGGCATCAGAAGCCTAGGATATACATGTCCCTCGCTCACTCCCACCAGATGGACATTGGCTCCTGAACTTACCAGGAACCTGGAGGTAGGAACATGCCTCATGCACCATCCCGATCTAGCAGGCCACTAGTAAGAATTGCTGACCTGAGAGAGTAGGTTAAGATGACTGACTGCCCAGTTCATTGGAGAGGAAGGGCAAATTCATTAGCAGCTTGAGCTTGCAGAGTCTCAGGAAGACAGTCAATGCGGTTGAACAAGTGTGGGCTCTGGAGTTGGCCAGGCCCAGAGCTAAGTTTTGGCTCTGCCTCTAATAGATTCGATTAGCCTCTGCTTGTTTCCTCATCTCTGAAATGGTCATAGGCAGGGGCTGGTGGAAGGGTTCATCAAGATTATGCCTGTAATGTGCTTAATAGGGAGCTGGAAGCCTAGTGCTTAATATCAATGTCTGTTGTTGGCTGCACTCAGGCCTGTGGCGTGGGGGCTGACTGGACCTCCAGGGAGGAGGTGGACAAGAGAGAAAGATGGGTTATGTTGAGGAGAGGGAACTGGACTTCTGGGGTTTCATGAGGTTGGGCCTGAGCCCAGGGTGGGGCAAGCAAGAGAAACCAACGGCTGGTGCAGCCGGGACAAAAGCAGCCCTGTTTAGTTAGCACCCTGAAGCCAGAGAGGCTTTCATGTGCTGTAAACCACAGGGTGTACCCCGGTGCCTGGAGCACCTCCAGGAGGAGCAGATAGGTGGCAACAACTGCGGTCTTGTGGGGAGAAGCAGGTTTGGGGAGACATAGGCCTGGGTGTGGACCAAGACGGAGAAGGGCAGGGCACCATGTGTGTTGGCTGGGACAGCATGGGCTCTGCCAGGGCCCGAAGGCCTGCGATCACTGGTGAGGGCTCATGCCCTCATTCTCATCCTGCCGCAGATGTTTATTGAGCATGCACCATGTGCCAGGCTGTGTGCCAGTTTAACAGCTGTATTCTGTTTGTGTGGAATGCATGTCCCCAAGTAGAGGTGATGATGGTACCGACTTCACAGGCTTGCTGGGGGAAAGGCGTTTTCATGTTTTCTTTCCCAGATCAGTGAGCCTGTCAGGTCCCAGCTGAGGAAGGAGCTGACACAGGGACATCCAAAACTCCTTTATTACCCTGAGTATAACAAATAGAACATGGTCACAGTATAAAAAAACAGCAGGAATTAGGTGCAGGCTACCACAGAGTAGGCACCGGGGACACGTTCCTTTGAGTCTGCAGCTAGGTACTTGGAAAAAGCCAGTTATGAGTGTAAAAATTTTATTCTCTTTAATAATAATTCCACTAAAATTATACAAAGTACATTCAATACTTAAGAGTGGGGAGAGGAGAGGAAGTCAGTTTGGCCTGGAAGCATCATCAGTCAACTCCAACAAAGGAAGCCCAGCTGGACTGGAGGAAGTTGGGGGTGGAGGTCCGGTTGTAAAAAAAAAAAAAAAAAAAAATGGGGATCATTTAAAAAAAAAAATAGGGCCACCCACAAGGAAGCAGGGTGAACGTGCATGTTCCTGGGGAGGGCGGGAAGCCCAGCTGGCATGCTACTGCTGCTGGGTGAGGGCTGGCACTCAGGCAGGCTCCGAGTTGGTGGGGGGCAGGTTTTTATGCTTGAAATACTGAACAACTTGTTGGGGCAGTTCCGCCAGCACAGCTTTGGCCAAGGTTTCTTTTGCTGCCTGCAGGGTAGGGTGGAGAGTAAGGGGAGAGAGAGGATTACTGGGTGAAGTGGGGAGGCGCACCACACCCAGGCAGCTCGTATAGAAGGTGTCCCTGGAGGACAAGCTGGACCAGAGCTGTCTAACACTAGCATCCCTCAGTCCAGCCCAAACCTGAAATCCCACCCTTAGCAGCGCTTTCCTTTGCCTTTACACTAAATGTGACTCGTACCTGAGCACTCGACGTGCCCCGGGAGTCAATTTTCATGATAAATTTGTCTGTAGGAGGCTTTTGGGGGAAAGATGGTGGAGGCGGGCTGCACAGCCTACTCATCTTGCAAACATTTCCTGATCTCCTTGGCTGGGATCAAGGGGCTGCGACTGTCTGATTCGCTGTTCATCACCCAGACACAGGCTGGACACACCAGGAGCTTGGTCATTGTCCAGGCGGTGCCTGGGTGGGCAGTGCTCAGCACTTGTCCTCAGGAAGCTCACACTCCAGAGGAAGGAACTGAACCAGCTCGGGGAAACCCCCAGGGTACTGGGCAGAGAGGTGAGTACCAGTGCTTCCAGACTGGAGTGGCCAGTTCTTCCTGGGACTAGCTCCCAGGACCTGAGCCACAGCACCCCGAAGTCATGGTTGAGGCAGCAGAGGCCAAAGAGGAACACAGTGTGCCTCTCATCAAGTGAGGTAGGGTCCAGGCTGGCAGTACATGGTGGCATCTGAGAGCTCCCTCGGGCTGCTTATGGGGCCTGCTGCAAGGGCAGTGCCCAAGAAGTTAATGCCAGCCTCCCTGTAAGCAGACCTGGGTCTCCTACAGAAGGACCGGAGCCGCCTCCAGGAGCATAGGAGGCCTCCAGTTCTCCCTTAGAGAAGCCCTCAGGGAGAGGAGGCCATTGTAAGGTGGACCTTGTTTTCCACCTGAAGTGAGGAGGCTAGTGAGCTATGAATCCCAGGAAAGCCCCTCACACCTCAGGGCTTCTGCTCTCATCTCTCTCCTGGGATGCTTTGCCCCACGTGGATAACTGACTTTTGGTTCAGGGTTAGAAGGCAGGTCCTCCTGGAACCTGTCCTGAAGCCCCAGTCTGGACTGGGCACCGCTCCCCTGAGTTGCTGAAGCAAGTGGCTCAGCGACTGTCACGCAGCCTCACCTGGGGACAGGGCCTGGCATGGCCCTGGGCACGTAGTAGGCCCTCAGGAATTATGCAGTCAATGGAGTTGAGGGTAGAGGAGCCCAGGACTGGGCAGGCAATCCCAGCGCCTTCAGCCTGGAATAACTATGCTGGTTGGGGTCCTGTAACTGCCCCCTCCTAAGTCCACACCCACACTCACATTGCGGAATTCTCGAAAGGGCACGAACTGCACAATATCGCGGGCTGCCTCCTCCCCAGTGTGGGAGCGCAGCATGCGGCTGTCCCCGTCCAGGAACTCCATGGCCGCGAAGTCGGCGTTGCCCACGCCCACGATGATGATGGACATGGGCAGCTTGGAAGCCTGCACCACGGCATGCCGCGTCTCCTCCATGTCACTGATGACTCCGTCGGTGATGATGAGGAGGATGAAGTACTGCTGTGGGAGGGGGTCAGCAGCACTCAGCACAGCCCGGGGCCCCTGGCTGCCCTTCCCCTCCCTCCTTTCCCACCCGTCCCAACCCCTCTGGCCCCCGAGGAGGAAGGTGGCTGCAACGCTGCCAGACCGCAAGTACCTCCCTCTACGCTCCGGCTCTGCAGGCCTCTCTATCACAGTGGGAAGCAGACTGCTTGCTCTCTTCCTCTGCATTTCCCAGCTCAGGAGTCTGAGAGCTCCGGACTCCAGGCCTGGCTCTGATAGTGGCTACACCGTGGGACTCCAGGCCACGGTCTCAACTGGCTATGCCTCAGTTTCTTCATCTGCAGAATGGGAGTTCCCACACCTCTCAGAGACCACACCAGCCATGTGGTAGCAGCTCGGTAATCGACAGCTGTACCCCCGGCAGAGCGAGGCCCACGGCTGCTGGGGAAGATGTCTTCTGGCTTGCGGACTGAGACCAGCCTGCCCTGCTCTGCTCCACCTGCACGCGAACACCTGTGACCCAGCTCATTCCCCATCAGCACGGCCGACCTTGTAGGAGCTAAGCAGGTCATCTAGGTCAGTGCTTCTGGGAGTGTGGGGTCTGCTGGCAACAAGCAGACTCCGGGCACACCCCAGACACAGCACCAGTCACAGTGGGGAGGGTACTGGTTTTGCACTGGTCTTTGAATTCTACAAACTGTACCCAGGAGGGTCTGTCTAGTGTCAGTGTGTCGCACTGGCTAACCCTCCCTATTAAAGAGAAGGCAGGACCCTCAGAGCTCCAGAGACAGCAGTCTCTAGGTAGACCTTGCTACCACTGTGCTGCTTGATGTTTTTTTTTTTTATTGTTACTTTCTATCATAGCAAACAACTAACTTCCTGTACAGTGAGTTATAGTTTCTTTATAAAATTAAGTGAAAAAAAAAGACTGCATAATAATTAGTGAAGGTGATAGGTGGCCATAGCACAGACTGTGGAGGTCGGGGCTGAGTGAATGAAGTTCAGGAAAGCTCACTGGATGATCTCCAGGCAGAAGCCCTGGGACTCCCAGCTGCCTGAGATCTCATCTTCAACTTGGCTCTGTGCCTAGCACCCCCTGGCCCCTTTTGGGGATGCAGTTTTCCCCATCCATAAAATGAACAGAAAAGCCCTTGTGGTCCTAATAGTCTGTTTAGTGCTTTTGCCTTTTCGTCTGACCCTTCTGATTCTTAGAGGAAGTGATGTGAACCCAGACTAGTCAAGGTCATAGAGCTAAAAAAGGACAGAACCAAGCCAGCTCGCAGGTCAGCATCTGGCCACCTTCTCACCCAGCAAAGCTGTTCACTGCCTGGGAAACATGGAGACTACAGTTTCAGCCATCAAAGATTCCTTACTCTCCACCTGTCCCCTAGGCACAGCTGTGGAAGGCAGGAATGAACCGCATGGAGGTATGGACCCCACCATCCTAAGCCCCAACCCCCAACAGTAATCCAACTTCTGCACTGTTCCTTTAAGAGACTGATTGCTTGGCTGAGGATGGATACCTGTTGCTATGGAGATGGCAGCCTGAGTCCTTGCAGTGGAGGCTGCTGCTGCCAGTCCCCATTCCTGCGGTTGGCAGGGGGTCACCTCATAAGCCTTTCCAGAGTCTTGTCCCCTCAGAGCCCACCATCGTCCCAGCCAGCCAGCACCCACTTCTCTTTGTGGCCCTCTAACCCCACTGCTATCCTACCACAAATGGTCCAGGGCAGTATTTCTGGGGTACCTAAGTTGGTAAGAGAAGCTTGGCAATAAGGACAGAAAAGAACACTTGGCCTTGAGTGATAGGCTTCTCCACTCAGTGGGTAGGAGTGGTTTCCAAGCCCCGTCCAGCTCAGATCACAGTCTCCCACCCTCCTCCTGACACTGCCCTCTTGACTCTTCCCTTTCAGCCAGCCATGTGTCTGCATCTGGAGACTTGGAGCTCGCAGGCCTGGGTTCCTGCAGAACTGTAGGCACCACCGACTGAAAGGGTGAGTTATGGTGGCAGTGACCACACACACTCCCTGTCACCCTCACACTGGGATTCTCCTTTTGGAGGTGGGGAGACAGGCTGAGGGAGGTTCAGTGACTTTCTCAAGGACTCAGCCAGGAAGGGCATAGTTGAGGTTCAAGCCCAAGCCTGGGGCTCTTGCCACAATGGCATCAGTGGCCGGTAGCTGTCTCTCCACTAGTGGGGCCTAACAGGGCAAAGACTTCTGCACCCTCTCCCCCAGCAACCCAGTGTCAGGAGGCCTGAATGGCCAGGGCAGCAGCCTAGGGCAGGGCCCAGAGGCAGGGCACGTGACTCTCAACCCTCACTCCTGAGCAGCAGTCAGACACCTGTAGTGCCCACGCCTATGTGCCCGGCCTCAGCATCTATGCAGCTGAGCCGGCCGGGGAGCGGCCTGGGCCAGCCTTGGCACTTGAAGTGCCACCCACAAGCCCTGGGCTTCATGCCCATCCTAGGCAAAAATGAGGTTGTCCAGGAGCCTGAAGGTCTATTGCAACTGCAGGGGTCCACAGTCCCATCCCCAAGACGTCAAAGGGGAGATGGGAAGGATGCTGTGGAAGGGGAGAAAGAAGGGAGGAGTCAGGCAGGAGGAGGTGGGCCGGGCCTCTGCTGTCCCCATGGACAGTCCTGGTCTACCCTACCCCAAGCTTTCCCACTTCCGTGCCTTTCCTGCCCGGGAACCCTCCCCAGCCACAGCTCCAAGGCTCCCCAGAGGCCTTAGCTCTGCTTCCTATGCCAGCGAATACCCCCGGGGGAGGGCTCCTCTGGACACTCCTCCCACCCCCACTCAGCCCTGCCCCCTAAGAGCCCCTCAGGGCAGCCCCTCCCCATAGGCCTTCTGTATCTCATGGGCCTGGCGCCCTGTGTGTACTCCATAAACATCACCAGCTACCACCAGGTCAAGCCCAGACCCCAAATTCCCAACAAACTACAAAGATGGAGTGTATCTTGCTCTTACCCAGGAGATTTTTCAGGTTTCTCAGGCTATAAATGGTCACTTCCCCTAACACATTAAACGTGTGACTTGATTTATATGAAACTGACTTGACCACAGAATTCCAGGCAGAGTCCGGGGAAGTTGCACTCATTCCTAAGCTTCTTTCTGAGAAGTTGGCAGCTGAGGGCCCTGGGGAGTGGAGGGAGGTTCCCAGAGTGCTGACTGCTTCCGGCTCCCCTTCACCCCCGCCCCGACCGCCATTAGGACACTGGTTGCCTAGGCAGCCAACCAGCAATGGACCACGGATGGGAAGGCCCAGGTCATAGGGGTCAGAGTAAAGGGGAGGATGAGAAGCTCTCCACAATTTGGTCCCACCCAAACTTAGTATCTTTCAGTGATTGTCACTGCCCTCAAGAGAAAGTCCAGGTTCCTCATTGGCTTAGAAGGCGTCTCTGGGACCTGGCCTAGCTTTCAACCTTACCCCCACCCGCCCCTCTTACATCACATCCCTTCCTTCAGTTACACCACACGCCACACCTCCAGGCCTTTGCCCTATTCTATTCCCACTGCCTGGGACACTCCACACACACACACACACACACACACACACCCTTTATGAGGCCAACTCTTAAGCAGCCTCCAAGTCTCAGCTTGGACATCACTCCTCAAGGAAGCCAGCTCTGAGCCCTCTGGGGTAGGTGCCACCTTTATAATCCTGTGCTTCTGCCATCACAGGTTTAATTGGTTGGCATTACAGCTGCTGTCTCCTGGTCTGTCTCTCCACTAGACCACTGGCCCTGGAAGGGCAGAGGCCACGGCCTGGGATCCTGATCTCCCCCGTGCTGCACGGAAGCACACACTGTAGAACTGAGCTGTGTGAATGAACGGGAGCGCGCAGGCCTGCCTGGCGAGATGCTTCCACCACCTGCTCTTGATTTCCTGTGTGTGGGTGTGCATGCATGTTCGTGTGCCGGGGACGGGGAGGATGAAGCCACACCAAGTGTTTCCCAAACAGCAGCTATTCAGAAGCATCAGGTAACACACAGATCACTTCCTTTTGTTTTAGGCCTAAATGAAGCTCAGCATCACCAATTGCCAGCCCAAGAAGCGTCCTCAGAAGATTCACCAACCCACGTCGAATAGGAGCTGTCAAGTGCCAGGCTCTGTGCTAGCAGTTTGGATGCTGATCTCCTTGAATTCTTGCAGTGCTTCCCTTAAGCAGGCAGTGTTCCATCATCCCCATTGTACAGGTGAGAAAACCAAAGTTTGGAGAGCTTCAGCAACCTGCTCTGGGTCCCACTGTTAGGAGGTGGGGAAGCTGGGATTTAAACTAGGTCAGTGGGCCCCCAGAGCTTGAGGCTGGACCATCAGGCAGCCTCACCTTACAGTGCACAGTGATATGGACAGAGTGAAGGGAGGGGCCTTCTGCAGCCCAGAGATGCTGGCCCAAGGTCACACCTAGGGTGGGTGACGGTGCTTCCCCAGGGTGAGGGAGCCAGGGTTGGAAGCACCTGGTCATGACGAAAGGGGCTGGGGTACTGTGAGGATTAGGACTGGTCAGATTAAGACTGGCTCAGAGCAAGCGCCACGTTCTTCCCTGTGAGGGCCCTCAGCAGTTGTTTCCCAGAACACACAGACACCTTCCTGGCAGTCCCCAGGGCCCAAGCCTCTCCAGACTGAGGGTCTAGCGGGTACTGGCCCCCATCTCCTCAGGACCTCAGTTCCTGCCCCTGCTCGGCAGGTGAAAGAGCCCAAGAGGAACTCTGGGCTCCATTCCTGCTCCACCCCATTTTTTACACTTAAACAAGAATGCAGGCCATTCTTCCATCCCTCTGAAAGTGAGCTGAGGCAGATAAAAGACTAGGCGGGTCAGTGGCCTGGGCAGCAGCAGGCATCCAAACAGTGTGTGAGGTGAGGGGCTGCCCTCCCTCTGCCCTCCCCAATTCTAATCCAGCAACCCAAGAACATAAAAAAGCAACTCGCAGGGCCTCCCCAGTTACTTCCCATTCAGGTGGGCTCACTTGTCCCATTTCATAAAGGAAGCAGGCTCAGAGCCATCAGCTGCTGCCACCAAGGCCAGGACTAGAGCAGGTCATGCTCCCGGGAGCAGAAGCGACCAGGACCACCTTTCTTTAAACCGACCTCGTGCACTGACCTCCCTCCTGTCCATCACCAGCATCTGCTGTCCCCTCTGCCACCTGTCTTTCCTCTTCCTCAGGTCTCACTGGTTGCCAGCTGTTGTGTTATCACATTTTAATCCTAACCACCACCACCTCCGGGTAGGTCCTATCACTATTCCCGTGGTACACACGAGGCTCAGAGAGGGAAAGTGATGAGCAGGCAGGGGCAGGATTCACACCCTGGCAGGATGACCCCATGACCCACTTTCCCACAGACCCTCTGCTGCCTCCCAGTCAGTCAGACCAC